>JAEQBH010006372.1:0-188140 GCA_016808115.1 Tetrastigma voinierianum
CTAATTGGTTTAAAGCATTATGTTAGGCATAGAAAGAAGATAGACCAAAGTTGGAAACTTTTTTATCACATATTAGTAGGGCTGGTAACGAGCCAAGCCACCTGGGCTCGGCCTGGCCTGGCTCAGTGCCTCGGCTCGGGCTCAGCTTCATGAGCTAAACGAGCCGAGCTTGTTCTTCCACTCTAGCTCGATAAACTGCCGGCCGCCTACCCGCTAAAGCCCCGCGGCCACGACCCATCCGTCGCCTCTGAACTTGTGCTTCCGCCTACTTGCCTCCGACCGCCAGACTGGTCTTTCACCGGCGACCGACTCAGCGCCGAGTGAAATGCCCAGTTACGCTGGCCCTGACATCATTGACCGATCCTCGTTTAGATCCACGACATGGATGGCAAATGCGTGAACTTCACGGTCATATGATACGATTGAACGTAAGACGGCCGGAGATTGAAGGAACTCACACAGGATCAGATCGATTCCGTGATCCGCCAGATTTTAAATTGCGACCCACGATAATAATGGGCGTGTCTGGCGACTAGATGTCTAAAGGATAAAGATGAAGATGTTTCATGACGTCTAGAAGGACATGGATTGGTACGACCCATTAAGACGACGGTCGATCCTAAAGGTACAAGAACTGATTACAAATATGAGGCATTGGGCCCTCGTGGAAACTATGAGGCCGGTGGCCACGAGCCTGTGGCTGGCCAAGGCCATTGATTCGGAAGAAGACGTGGGCAAATGCACTGGACCCATCGACACGATCAATTCACTACGAATCCAGATCCAATCTCAAATCTAAGCAGACGTAGGGCCCCTTGATATCGGGTATTCGACTTAACCCAAATGAGATCTAAGCGCGGTATGGCAAAGGCATCAAGCATGGGATCACGTACGGCTTTCATGGGCGTCAAAGAGCCTGCGATCCGGACTCCAACACATAAGGTGTAACGCCGGTGCCACCGCCACCGCCGGGTATGAAAATTCAGTCGACCCGGTGGGCGATTCTCGATCTCCGCCGCCTCCCAGAAGGTGAAGCTAAGGTCTCAAATTAATCACAAGGCAAATGGTGAATGTGAGTACAAGCGGCCAACTTAACCATGCAGCAAAGATATCGCCAAATGGGGCTTTACGTTGCTATTAATGAGCCAGTTTACAGATTCATTGAGCATATTACTTTATTTATAATCGATTAAAACCAATCATGTTTCTTATTCAACGATTTCGCGATCTTATTTTTCACTGCAATTTCTACTGTTTAATTTATTTCATAATTTTAGTCAGCAGCCGCTTCAAACAGTGAATTCGTAATCCGCAGTGCCGAAACAAACGCTGGGCAGAGGTGGCTTTGGCCAACTTTAAAGATCAATCGCTAAACGAATCCGCGAAACAAATCCCATAGAAAATTATTTTCCTTTAATTTGATGATTTATACCGATCGACACAAAGTTAAAAAGTATAATCGGAGCCTGGCACTGATTACTGATACAAACTTATATAGCCGGCTGAGATCGAGTTGCTCGAGCTCGCGATATAAAACTGTTTCACCCACTCGGGTCTGCTTTTTTTAAATCAAGCCAAGCTCGAGCCCGATTTGCCGCTCAAAGCTCCGCCGGCCTCGAGCTCTACTCATAATTTAACAAGCCTACCAAACGCTCAAAGTCATTTCTACTTCGCTTTCATATCACCTCTACATATTACAGCAACCCACTAAGTCAGTCAAAATGGTATGCAAATGCCATTTTGTAACCCTAAACAGTGTTTTAACACTCATGAATAGTGTTTTTGCTCCAATGATAGATACCAAAATGAGGTACCATTTTAATAATTTAATGTTTTTTATTAAAAAAATATAATTAAACTTGTTAAATATGGGATGAAATATAGCTTTTGAGATGAACAGTAGCCATGAACCGTTGTTTTGTAACCTCTTAATTCTCTCTCCAAAGTTGCTAAATATGTCACCTCAAAACCCTGGATGACATTTTGCCACCTCTGATGCCACCTCCACGGAATCCCAGATTTTTATCATCGGCGAGATTATTTTAACGGTTACGACTTAAGACTTCGGAGAGTGCCAGAACTCCGTTGAGTTGCTCTACTTATATTATTGTAATTCTAAGACAAATTCTCAAGAAAAAAAAATACATTTATAGATGTGCTCAATGAAATTAATCCAATTAAATCAAATTGATAGATTCTATGCATAAGAAAAAAAGTGAAAAATTTATTATAGAAAATTTATATTTTGGCTAAGCTTAGAAATAAATTACATATAGGTTTTAATTTTATTAAGATAGTCGTTATATCATCGTAGATTTTTATTCTTATAAGAAACATGAGCTTGAGACAGTATATCCATCCCTTTACCTACTTAAGTGATGTCTCAAGGACATATCTATCTTTAGATAAGATAAAGTAATTAAATATTGATAAGTACATTTAATTAAAGTTTATGTTATTATTTATATAATTTTATGATATAAAATTATCTAATTAGCATTTTTTTTCTTTAAGTCCAACCCAAATTGCCTATGGGGTTAGTCCAAATGGGATTGAATTTGAGTGGGGATTAGATTAACCCCAAAATGGCACTTACAAATGGATATTTTTATATAAAAGTTAATATTACTTTCTATTGGATAAATATAGATATATAAAACAGAGATAATGTTTGAGGCCTACTAAGAATGTATTATGGTTATAATTAGGTTAAGTGGAAAGTGAAGTATGTTTCAAAAAAAAAAAAAAAAAAAAAAAGTGGAAAGTGAAGTATTTGTGGATACCTACCAATACAATTAAACAACTTCAAAATAATCTTCATAATATAGTTGAAAAATCTAGATTATTATGGATTGATTAGTGGCCTACAATATTGATTAATGAGGGGTTGGGTTGGCCATCCAACTAAAAACAGTTACCAATATACTTCAAATTTTGAGGAAAAAGAAAAAGAAAAAATAAAAAGCATTAATTGGGCATTCTTTCTTATATCTATCTCCAACAAACTAACATAAGCACTTTTAATACATAAAGAGACTTGCCACTAACTCACTCTTCTTTTGTATCATGTCAATTTTTTCAATGTCTCCTTTATATTAAATTATGGGCCTCACATGTACAGATGTACTCTATTTGACTTTTCATGCTTTCATGTTACCTTTTTATTTTATTTTATTATCGTTTCTTCTTTTCCTATTAGTCTCATATGGTTGTTGGGATGTGGGTTCATTTGAAAATAATAATAATAATATTATTATTATTATTATTTAGGGTTTTGGTAATTATTTTCCACAACAATTCTCTGGTTACAAAAGAACCAACAAAATATGTTTTGATTAAAAATTATTTTTTGTTTTCTATTCTTAACATATGAAAGAGTGTACTTGGACAACATGTTTTTATTATTTTTATTATTTTCACTTATTTTTAAGAATTATTTATAAAATAAATATATAAAGATATGGAATGAAAAAAATAAACATTAGACATAAAAAAATATTTTCAAAAGAATATAAAGATATTAAAAATAGGTTCAAAACATTTTGCATTTCAAACTGATCTTTGCTTATATATTTTTTAAAAAATTAAGTATTTGAAAAAAATTTATGAAACACCTTTAAAATTTTTGAAAAGTCACATATATTAGAAAAGGGAATTGTGTTTTTCTTTGATATTTATTCACTTGATATTATAAAATATTATGGGATATGTTTACTGCAGATCAGAACCTTGATTTTTCATGAATACGCCAACCCTTAGTCTCTGCTAGCTCACAAAAAATTTTTAACTCTATCCAAAATTGCATTACGAAAATTTTCAACGATTTTAATATTTGGCCATTTTCAGAAATACGCTTCAGATTCGAATTTTTGGTCGAAAATGTTAATGTTAAAAATCCGCTTTCAGAAACTATTTTCTTCAAACAAGTTTAACGAAAACAACGAAAATGCTTAAAATACAGTGCTACTTATTTATTAACTGCATGCTTTCGCGGTACTGGTTTGGTAAGAAAATCGAAACGAAAGACGAAGTGGCTAGTGTTAAAATAAAATAGCCCACAACTCGCGTTTTCTTATCCTTAATCGAGACAACTCGCTTTCGATTTAATTCAAAACAACGAAAACACAACACGTAACAATTTTCGACCATATATATAAATGCCAAATTAGCTAATTCATTTTCTTTGCTTTCAATTTTGTTATTCGATTCTCGTGAATCAAACGTATTTTCCTTTGCTTTCAAAAAGTTTAATAAAAGAAAATAAAATTTTCTACTCACTAAACGCCTAACCACCCATTTTTTAACACAACGTAGCGAACCGGTTTCCACGATACCCGAACCTCTCAAAATGAGAATTGTGTTAACATGCTTACAGAACTAGCCATGACAAAGCAACCAAACCTATTTTTAGCTAAATTTATTCTCACATGCACAAACAAAGCAGCGATCCGACTCATTTCTATTGAGACTAGTTTTTTACCTGGCCCATATTAGCCATACAAACGAAGAAACCTTAAAAATACTAAAAAAAATTAATTTTACAAATTCATTATTCTTCAAATAAAAATAAATAATATATAAAATAATTGAGTCTAAACAATACAATATAATAATAGTAAACAAACTTAAATAAATAAATTAACGCTGTAACATTGTTATAACCAGCATCAAACTAATTAACTAAGCCGCACCAAAACAATAAAGAGAATAACATAATAACATATCCGAAAAAAAAACAACTCCAAACGATCAAACGAACTATACTTCTAATCTTCATCCTATCATATCCAATAATACGCGATTCAATATTGTAAAGACAAGACATCATCGATTGCATGCACAGCTTATCATCATCTATTAATTAATTTATAATGTTAACAACATAAATTTCATTTAAAAATATTTTTTCTAAAAAGGCATCTCAATTCTATAATAATGAAATATCTTATTTATTTGAAAATTCAGAGATATAATATCATATTATGAAATAAATTAATGTATAATTTTAAAAATAACATTATTATGTTATTAACACTAGTTTAAGTAATAAAATTATTTAAAATATACCGATAATTTAGTTATTAAATTTAATTTAATTTATAAACTAGTACAACTTATTTTTATCAAAAAAGTAAACATATATAGTTTGAATAAAATTTAAAGGATAACAAAAATGAACTTTAAAATCTCAATTATTAAATCCCAGAATCTCTAAAAAAAATTAAATAAATTTTTTTTGCCAATCGGACAAATTAGGCTAACTCGGGCCAAACTCACACGAACCATGTATCTAAACGAGTCGCCAAAATCAGTTCCTGCTTTCTTTATTTGCGCTTTAAATTTTACAATCCAACCTCAAAATTTTTTGCGATAAATGCACACCCATCTACTTTAATCCATATTGGTGTTCTCCTCGTATTTAAAACACTAAAAATAAAAATAAAAGCAAAGTTTCCAAACCATTTAAATATGAGACATCTTCGACAAAATAATAAAAATATACCATCGAACGATAACCCCTTATTAAGATAAAATTAACTAACCCTCATATGTCGAGGTTAATGTCACATTTCATAAATAATTCTTTCTAAAAATTTTAAGAAAAAACATTTTGTTAAAATATCATGCAGAAATTATACAATACACTCTTCATCTCGGTAGCTTTCATACAAAAATATGAGAATTTTATCATAAAATAAATAATTGATAAATAACTTTTTTTTTTACTTTTTTAGTTGTTTTTTATAACTAAACATTGTAATATAATAAACTGTCCCATTGAAACTCGAATCTATGACCTCTCTCATCTCTTAATATTCTATCTTTTTAAATTTTGAGCTAGACATGTAGATAATAACTTATTTTTACTTAAATACACAAAGGTAATGATTTTATATTTTATATAGTGGTTTTTACGTTTAGTAAATAAAATAGAAATCCAGAAAAAAAGTTTAAATAAATTTAAAGGAAAATCAAAATTTAAAAAAAGTTTTTAAATGGGCAGATTTAATATTTTTAATTCCGAATCTTCAAGCCTACCAAAATTTAAAAAAATTCCTTATTTCAGTTATTTATTTATTTTTGTGATTTAATCCCTTATTTTGTGGCAGATATTATTGACTTCTAAGACTGATAGGTTCGTAGTCAACAAAACAATGATTTTATTTTATTTTCCCATAATTGGAGCCCTCCTTTGCAATTTATTACGATAATAAGTTGCAGGGAAAGCATAAAAACAAAGAAATCTCAGCTGTGAAGAAAATCCACCCTCACACTTATTCCTTCATTTTTCTTTTTTTTTTTTCACAACGTGCCAAATTAAAACAAAGATGTGGACGTTTGATTATTTTGTTGTTGTCCACATCCATTAGTCAATTTAAAAAAAATGATGTTCATATTTAAATAAAATATGATCATATTTGATTCACATTAGGATCAACATCGATAACATGAATTTGATTCAAAGTATTAAAGATTCATATCATATCAAAAAAGACCCCAATTCAATATAGTTATTAAATATGATATAGACCTTACTTGATTAAAGTAGTTCTCAGGAAGCTAATAGCTTTTGGTAAATACATCTAGACCAGGGGTTCGATACGTACTGTGATTAACAGGAACAGATGGAAAAAAACTACAAATCGAAATTTTTTCTTAAACGCTTTTATCCTATTTATTTATATGGGAAAACCTTTATCCTTCTTTTCCCTGCTTCTATGAGAAGGTGATTTCACTTATTTTTATTTTATTATAAGATAAATTATCTTTTATAATTATATATAATTTTTTATAAAATTTAATTTTATTAAATGATAAATATATGAGAGCTCTCGTGAGAAGATTTATGATATGAATGGGAGAAAATGTTGAAGAAAATAAAATTTGAGGAAAAATAAGAAATAAACTTGATTTATTTTGGGTTATAATAAGAATTCAGGGGGGAAGTATGAAAGAAAAGGAAAATAAGAAAATGAAAAATTCTTGTTAATTCAAATTATTTTCCGATTATAAAGATTAAATCATTTAAAGAGATATAATATATTAATGAATTGTAATATTTTATTTATTTTTCTTTGTTATTTCTTGTTGATCGATTAAATAGTTAAAAATTCATTTATCTTCATAATTTTTATTTAAAATTTAAATTTAATGAATATTAAATATTATGAAATATTTTAGGTTTTATAATGGTAATTAAAAATTTTAATTTTATTATTAATTAAAATCATCATAATATAAATATTTTTATTTTATATTTTATCATAAATAGATTTTTCATTATTTTATAGTGATGGATAAAAATAAAATAGATATTATTCATGTAAATATCATGTTGAAATATTTGTCTGTGTAATATTTTTTTCTTTACATTTGTAATAGATATTCTTTTAATAAATGTTTTGAAAGAAAACATCAGTATCAAAACACTAAATTTGGAAATGTGTTAACAATTACAAAGAGAATACAAAAATCCATGGTTTCTACGTTAATTATTCTCAATGCGCTTTAAATACGCCCTACAAGATATCGTTAGTTTTTTTTGTCTCTTTTTCTATATATATTATATTTTTAAATATTTTAATTATGTCTATATAAGTAATTAACCTTCAATCAGCTACTTCTAATCAACTATTTTATCAAACAATAATTTATAATAAGTTATCAGCTACCCATACCAACTATACAACCATTAGCAATCAACTGAATCAAATGTGATCCATGACAATGTTAATCCATTTAAGTTTATTATTCTTTGAATTCAGTGATATGGAGACATGTGTTTTTCGACGTCCAATTAATGCATGCTATGAACTCAACTAATGATCTAATAACGACTTCGACGATATTCATAAACCGATTTATCATTAGATAAAACCCAACGCCTTAAACTAATCGAGAAATCTAATTCTGGATCCACTACGATGGAACAACTTTTATATTAATGAGAAATATAGCATAGATTTATTAATTACAAAAACATTAATTTATGTTTGATTTGAATGTCAGTTATTACTTATTAGATATATATGGCATTTTGCCTATGGTGGCATCCAAAATGGGGGCGATGGATCAAAACCTACCATATTCTTTCAACTTGTCTTCTTCATTCGCCAAATCATCTTTATTACAATTTTATTTTTGGGAGTGTTAGTCCATCTATCAATTGAATTCAATCGAAAATGATTCCATGTCTGAAATTAATGACATTTAAGCATCCTCTTTTCTAGAAATGGAAAAGTGTGTTTAATCGGGTTTTGGCTAAAAACATGATAATCTTTTTAAATTTATTTATGTTTAATACCACTACCTCATGTTGCAGAACAAGTTTTCGAGATCATATAATTATAAATTTCTCTTTAATTTATAAATACATTTTAAATTTAGAGTAGCTTGTGAGTTTTTTTCCAAAGCATATTTTTCCGTATCATGATTATTTGGAGCATAAGATTTTCTTTTTTCTATTAAGAGTCTATTCACAATATACAATTCCAATTTTTATATAAATGTTTTTTTTTTATGAAATGAAAGATAAACAACAATTTTTAAACTAATATTTATAACATAGGTAAGAAATTTCAACCATCAAATGTTTGAATCTATAATGTTAACATCATTTTGGCTTAACAATCTACAATTTTAAATTTTTTAAAAATATATTTCTAAATTTTATCATTGATTTAATTTTTTTAAATGTATTTTTTAAGTAAAAAATGCTTCCAAGAATCGCCATCCAATGTCCAAATGCTCCTCAATTTTTTTTTCTGAATTGCCCTAATTGACTATATTCAACTAAATCAAAAGGTTTTAATATGTTATATATATATATATATATATATATATATATATATATATATATATATATCTTTTTTCTTTTCTACGGCAACACTGAACTTGGGAAAAAGGTCAGCATGATATCTGAGTGAAGTGGAAGCGTTTTAGTTAATTATACAATAGAATTAATTGTTTCTCCAAATGGAAAGAAAAACTCGAAGTAGGTGGGCGGTGAAAAAAACACACGACTTATCAACCAAAATTACAGAAGGCCCACAAAGGCACGTGACGGGACATTAGACAATAGACTAATAGACAAGTCATTTAATGAAAGAGGGTGAAGGTTTTCTGATACTCTTCTTTGGGATCATAAATTAGTTTCCCACTAATCGAAAAAAGACACAACACTAGGAATGAGAAATTCTTCCGCAATAATTTTTATTTATCCTCTAATCAATACTGCTAATCTCCTAAAATAGAATCTTCTTTTTGGGTACAACCCCATATTATATATATATATATATATATATATATATATATATATATATATATATATATCAATGAAGTGGGCAGTTATTAAATAGACAAATATGAAGTGAACATTTATGAGCGATTTACAATTTTTGGTGTAATGCTTACATTATGCATTGATGGTGGCATAACATCAATCAAAGTGGATAACCATTTTATCTTCGACGCCTCGAGGCTGATGAGACATACCTTCGACCTTCCCGACTATCCGCTGCCGAGCCTCATTAAGCCTAAGCCACTCACGCGATCGCTCGTCCTCACAGACCACACAGCCTCGCAGATATCCCATTCTAGCAGAAGCCTCCCTAACGTCGCTCGGTACCCATTGCAATGAATGACGGAATAATTTTTAGTCTTAGTGTGTCATAAAAAGTCATCTTTAAGCCACGCTTCCATGATCCGCTGTACATGCAGTACTCGACTAAAGTGTTCTCCAATAATGGTACTTCAATGCATTAAATGTCGTGTTTCGAATGTTCTACATGTTTATCTTTAAATATCCTCCAAATTCTTCTTTGGGGGATTTCGCGCCTATGCTATTGTAGAGTCTCTCTGATTATTTTCTATATTGGCTTGGATCGTGTTTTCTCATTGGTGTGGTTTCGCTCTTGTTCCTCGACCATTTGAAGGTAAAGATAGATTATGGTGTTTGCTTACCTTCATTCGTCATATGTTCCTCTCTCTATTCTTCTTCATTGTTTTTTTTAGGAGGGGGTGTGCTCCCTTAAGGTCGGATGAGTAACCCTGGTGTGTTTTCTAAATTTTTTATATCGATGACTTTGCGCCTCAAGGGACGGCCACAGGAGGATAACGTTGAAAGCTGTACGGACGAGCAGTTATGTACTTCTGCTGAGGATGTTCCTTCTCGCAGTGGATGCGAATAGTCATCACATGGCTCAGCTCCATTGAGCATGTGGAAGACACGCATTTTGGAGGAAATTTTCTTTTCCCCAAATGTTCAGGTTTCTTTTCCCTCCTTGGGGCCTCATTTTGTGGATTGTACAAACGAGGATGGAGGTGGCATGAACTTCATTTATTGGTCGAAGATCCACATTAGTGAGGGATTGAGGTTCCCCATTCTGCCCCTGATTCAACAGTTTTTACACTTCACCCGACTTCATCTTGTCCACGTCCATGTGAATATCATCCGTGTTCACTGGGCGTGTGCATCACAATGTGAAGTAAGGAGGTGTGTGCTTGTGGTCGAAGAGGTTTTATACTCATGCTCCTCAAACACTATAATCTAGGAGGTATTAATTATCACGATGATAAAGTGTCGTGAATCGGTAAATCTAACCTTCCTCCAATAGTAAAAATTAGTCACAGGGTAATGTGTTGCTATTCGGTGCTTGGGGATGTGCCCGTGATCCCATGGTTCGAGAATTTCGAGTAATTACGAATCCCAATGCAAGTCTAGTGTTGGGATCCAGGTCTTTTTTTTGTGTCATGTTGGTTTGACTTGTCATTCATTTGATATCGAAGGGTTTAATTGGCCTTAAATTCATTTATTGTGGTGAGTATGAACTTTGAGTTGGGAAAAGCTCGTAGACAATCTAAGTTCGGCTCAATTAAACGCTTTAGTGAAGGTACGTCACTACGAGCCCAGAGGGATTTCAGCAATTTGTCGATACCTACAAACCTCAAAGAGGTCTCGATTTTCCGAGGAGTCTATCTCTCCCAAAAGTCTCTCACTTAAACTTTTGAAGGTCTCTAAGCCGTGTCTCGTTAAAGGAACGGGTTCCGAGTCACCTTCTGGCTCAACCAGCTTTCCGAGGAGATGTGCCTGGAGGTGACGCAGGCGCTTTTCCGCTTCTCCCTCCTCCCCGGTCAGGCCCCCACATGCTCGACCAAAAGCGCCGAGGAGTCGAGGTCACTGAGTGGCGAAGTCAGCGATGAGCTGCTCCTGGAAAGGCCTCCACAGGCTGGTGGGAGAACTTTTATTCCCTAGCCAAGGGAGGTTGCTCGAGGAACCCTAACACCTCCAGAGGAGCGATGACCTCCCATGCCTCGCGGAAGGTGCCCAAAGGAGTGCCGACCTTCCCCTCACCCTCGGGGAGGGATAAAAATAGTTGAGGTTTGCAAATCGTGCCCTCCTAAAGTGTCCTCACCGACGAAAAGGGGAAAGGGAAGGTGGTAGCCCCTTTAGAACCCTAATCACCCGTGGAGAAGCCAACATCCCCTTCGTCTCGAGGCTCACGGATCGCCACTGCTCAAGGAACCCTTATCCACTCTGAGGAGGAGGTTATCTCCTCGTTAGCTCTGTAGAAGGAAGAAGGTGTTTGACCTCAGGGACTCAATCCTTCCAATGCACTCGCTACAAACCTTTCCTTATCTTGTTTATCATTCCCGCTCAGGTTTACATAGAAATTATTGAGATGAGCATTGCGGTATGCAATGGGCGGTTATCAGGACACACTCCAACACCAACTAAGTCGTTGCCTGCTTGAGTGAGGCGGATAGTCTTAGCCGCATGCTAAATACAAGCAAATGATTCTCGAGTTCTTCGATGGAAAAGACTGAGGAGTTTAGCTAAAGTAGTCGATCCGCAAAAAAGAGCATGCCACTTTTTAGTCGCCGAGGCGAGGTAGCAAAGCTGGGAGGTCGAGGTGGATTTAAATGAATAGGACCATGGCAAAGCTAATGAGCTCACTGTGTCGATGTAAAGGGATTTTGTGTTATTCATGAAGTCGAAGTCGAAAGACTACACTCTTCTCATAAAGCCAAAGTCGAAAGACTACGTGGCCTTCACTCAGCGAAAATAGAACAGAAAGATGCCTTTTGTGAAGCTAAGAAGGTGCCGCAACCGAATTGCAAAAAGTCATATATTAGTAACTCATGCCTTTATGATGAGCAAGACAACTCTAGGCTATCGGGCTAGCTACATCGGCATAGCGATCAAGGCCAGGCGACCCTAAGCCATCCTTGGATGATGCTTCCAAGCCGCCCAATAGTACGAAACTTGTCGAACCAACGGGGGAAGAAACTCGGGTCATGCTAATGTCAACAGGGAAGGGGACTTATGAAGGAGCTTGGGTCTTATACTAGCCCAATGAGGGACTTGTTGTGACGGCATTAACAACGAGTATTGAACTCGCTGCTATTATTTTGGCAGAGTTTCAATATTGTAAGTCTGCCCAAGACCCCACCTCCTCAAGATGCACTTTTAACCACCAAGGTGGTTTGTTCCTGGCAATTATCTTTGTTTTGTTCTTTTTTTTTTTTTTTAATGAATACACCTTTTGTCATTAAACTGACACCACATTCGTCAGACTCTCCCATTAGCCCTAGACGATAATGCCGTAAGCCCATGCCATCGTAGAGCCGAAAAGCATTCATCCCATAAAAACCGGTCTGGCGTAAATGGAGAAAAGCAAACACCTTGTGCTACCTCTAAGATGCCCGAGTCTTAGGGCCATCGAGGGCTAGCCGCTAGAAGCTTAAGATAACCATCTCATAAAAATGGAGAAACAATCATCTCATTAAACTGGAGAAAGAATCATCTCATTAAACTAGAGAAAGAATCATCTCATCAAACTGGAGAATGAATCATCTCATTAAACAGGAGAAAGAATCATCTCATTAAACTAGAGAAGGAATCATCTCATTAAACTGGAGAAAGAATCATCTCATCAAACTGGAGAAATAATCATCTCATCAAATTGGAGAAACAAGCATCTCATTAAACTGGAGAAACAACCATCTCATTAACGATCGTCTCATTAAATTGGAGAAAGAATAATCTCATCAAACTGGAGAAAGAATCATCTCATCAAATTGGAGAAACAAGCATCACGTTAAATTGGAGAAACAACCATCTCATTAACGACCGTCTCATTAAACTGGAGAAAGATGTGGTTTTCATTAGTTGGCCAATATAGACATCTCATGACAATGGAGACTTAATGAAAGTACTTCTTTAAATAGGCCGAGTTCCAGGGGCGAGTCTTCATTTGCCCAATCTGGGATTGTATTCGGTATGCAACCTTAGACCCCTCATCGGCAAATATGAAGGGACCTTCCCAATTTGGTTTCAGTTTTTCCTCCTTGAAAGTTCGTCGAAAGACAAGATCTCCTTTTCTGAAAGCGTTTAGCTTCATGAGTTTCTCCCTTTGACAAAAGGCTTTACAGTGGTACTCTGCCATTCTTATGGCTGCTCGATCTCGTTTATATTCAAGCTTGTCCAAAGCTTGGGAGAGCTCAGAGGGGTCACTTGTACGTAGGGTGTTGAGGCCGAACTCAACAGGAATCCATGATTCGACTCCAAACGTGAGGGCATATGGGGTCTCTTTAGTAAGTTGTTTTAGAGTGGTGCGATAAGCCCATAATGTAATAGGCAATTCGTCTACCAATTTTCCCTTTGCCATTGTCAATCGTTTTCTTTCAACAAACGGGCAATGTCTTGTTTCAGACTTCCGCTTCGCCATCGGGACTGGGGTGATGTCGAGGTAGAGTGTATCGCTTTTGCGCACACGCCTGGTCTGTTGAAAGGGCTTGCTAATGAATTGTGGACCATTATCCCAAACGATGGAATGGGGTACCTCGAATCAACATACGATGTTCTTTTGCACAAACTATACGAGCTGGGTCACCTTAATCTATGCATAAGCTCGCCTTCCGCCAATTTCAGAAATAACTGCGGGCTACCAAAATAAATTTCTTGTTGTCTCAGAAGTTATAGCTGCAACGAACCCACAATATCAATGCACCACTTGTAAAAAGACCATGGACTTGACACCCTTTGCAGTGTCGTGGCTGGGACATGAATAATATTGTTGAACTTCTGGCAGACGTTGAAATTTCTCACGAACAACTCGGGCTCTTACTTCATCGTAGGCCAATAAAACCCCCGTGGTTATAATTTGGTGACATAACAGATCGCACACAATATGGTTTACTAGCTGCTTTTACGGGTATGTTCGAAGCTGATCTGCGCACTTCCTCAGGAGCGGCACATCTTCCGGTACGGACCGAAAAATTATCGCTGCATTGCATCGTCATTTATCAACGCGCACTGGGCTACTCGAGCTTCTTTACTTCACAACCTCGCTTCCTGCAAGGCCCTCCGCTTCTGGTGAGTAGTTCGAGATAGGGGATATCGATGATTTTTCGGCTTGATTCTCAACTGTGTGTATTTCCGCATTATGAATAGAAGGATGTGTCATTATGGTCAACTCCATGTGGCAAGGCTATAGAGCACTAGATGCTAAAGTGGCGTAGGCATCAATTCAGTTATGGTTTTCCAACTGGTACTCAGTTAATGCTCACCAAGGTGAACTAAATTATTAGGATTGAGCCAACTCCAAGTATTTCCCCATTCTATCATTTTTGCCCTCGTATTCCCCCCATAACTGGGATGCTACCAGTTGGGAGTCACATCGAAGCTTCTCGAAGTTAGTGATGATAGTCTTTGGCTGGCCCCATTGAAAGCAAAGACAACTGTATTAGCTTCATTGTTAGAAGCCATGAATGCAAATTTAACTGCCAGCAACCCGGAGCAACCTTCCGGGATCGATAACCATATCGTGCCCCTCATACCGCCTGGATGAACTGGCTGATTTCCTAAGGAATGCATTAGGCCCGGGATTGCACATCTGACAACTCGGCCATAAAATTAGCTAGGACTTAACCCTTTATAGTTGATATAGGGCGGTACTTGATGTCGAACTCACTCAAATCCATCGCTTCATTTTGTGAGTCGCCTAAGAATTCCATTGGAGAACCGCTCATCGATGTCCTTAGTACAACACAGCGTGGCTCGGGAAGTACGGGCGTACTGATGCCATTCTGCGGCTAATGCGATTTGTTCAAAGTCGATGTACCTAGTCCGTATCATAACATCTTACTCAAAGTGCACGGCCATCGCTTGTCGTCTGGTCCGATCGTACTTAAAGTCAGCTCATGGTCGTGAAATGGCGCGGCCAAATATAAGTGCAGCTCCTCAACATCAACCGGCCGAGATAAGCACAAAGGGATGTCCTCCTTGATTGAGTGGAAAACTCAATCACATTATGGTCCCCATCCCTTGGCAGAGGCGCCTTTCAATGCTGTGAAGAAAGGCCGAAGACAATTTGAATACTTGGAGATGAATTCGTTAAGTGTCGCTAACTTTCCAATGAGAGCTTGTATTTGCTTCTTGGTGATAAGGCTACATCTGCTCAATGGCTTTGACTTTCTCGGGGAACATTTCGATTCCCCTTTGACTAACCAGGAATTTGAGGAAATTCCCTTATCCAATCCCAAATGCGCACTTCTCTGGATTCAAGAGTAGGTGGTGCAACCGCATTAATCTAAACGCGTCTCGCAAGTGAGAGAAATGGTCCTCCCGAGACTTTGATTTTACCATCATGTCATCTATATAAGCTTCCATTGTTCATCCTAGTAAAGGTTCGGTAGAGATTACGTATCGTTAGGTAGCCCTAACATTTTTCGTCAAAGTGGATCACATATATAGTAGCAATGCATACCAAAGGGGTGTATGAATCAATATGTTTCGAATTTGGGATGGACGGATTTGGTTTTAGTTAGAATACGCCACAAGGAAGGATGTGGAGTCGATGGCCACCGTCGCGATCCACTATCTGGTCACTGCGGGGAGGAAAGTATCCTTCGAGCAAGTCATCGAGGTCGTGAATAATCAATGCACACGCCACTTACCATTCTTCTTAAGGACAACTTTCACACAACATCGACTACCAGCTTGGGTATTAAATCTCTATCAGTCAACGATAGGAGTTTGTCCACTGCTTTTACGACTTCCCCGGGCGTACCGGGTGAAATCGCCTTAGTTTGGATACAGCTTAAACTCCTTCCAAAGGTTCAAGTAATGCTGAGCCATAATAGGACAAATGTCAGGCATGTCGGTGTGGGACCATGCAAAAATATCAACGAACTCTTGCATAAGTGATAAGGTAAGAGCACCTCCTCCCCGTTTGAGAGCAAGGCTCTGCCAACTGCTCGGGCTTATCTGTGATCAAATGTAGGATGTAATTTCAAAGGCTCGTGACTTTGGGCGGTCTCACGCTTGCTGGGGCATGCCTCTGAGCCGCCGTTACTATTACTCACCCACCTGATCCTTATTGCTTGACCTCGTAGCATGTCTTGGCGACTTGATGGTCTCCCTTATGTCAATCTGGCCTATGGAGTCAAGAAACTTAGCATTTGGTGGTACGAGGACGACAATGCCTTCATCGCATGGATCTAGGTGCGCCCTAAAATGGCAATGAAGGATGATGATTCGTTAATCACCATGAGCGATACTAGGGTGGTGACATGTCCAGCTTAAACTGATAGAACTATTTCTCTCGATGAATTGGTTTGCGACCCATTAAAGCCGACCAACACCCTTCCAAGATTGTAGAGGTTGTTGGGCTCATGTACTTGTACAGAGCACAACGGGCAAAACGTGAAATGACAAAGAAGATGTTTAGGTCGACCAAAATCTACTTCATCAAGCTTAGCCTCTCGACTCCAAAGCCCATCATCAAAGTGCATCGTAGGCGCATAAATAATTATCTCGAGGGGAGATTCGATTTAAGGTAATAACCCACCAACGGGCCTGATGCTACTAGTGGCAAATCAGAATTAACCCTCGCCATAAAAACACCGAGCGTACGCACCGTAAGCCTCGGTTTGTCAGTCGTGAGGATTGTAGTTCATCGTAGGGCGAGATTCTGCCGATGACGAGGCTCGCAACCATTCAGACTCCATTCTTCAACATAGACCTCAAGATGTCCCTCACCAAGTAGTTTAGTAACCTCTAGAGCTGGTAACAACCGTTGGTCTGATGCCCGACGTCTCTATGATACTCGCAAAATCGGGACTTGTCTCTCCCCTTATGGTCGCCCTAGGCCTAGCCACTCAAGCCCCTAAAGGGACCGAATGATTATAAGGAGTCGAGATGGTGGGATAGTGAACCTCGCTCGCTCGACGTTGTTCTCCTCACCGGGTTCTCGGTTTGCTACCCGAACGACTGGTCTCTCACTGCGGACGACCAAGGGTTTTCAATCACATCGGAGCCAGACTTACCCCTCCCCGTCTTAATCAATTCCAACCTCGTTTCCCTTATTCCTATCGTAGGATAGAGAATCCGATGTACTGGCGACTATTCGTTTGGTCGTAGCAACTTCATACTCCCATACGGCGAACTTTGTCTGAGACCAATAGCTCATCGACAAAGCACATGTGGAGGATGTGGAGAGTGCGACCGAAAAACCGGGTGCGTGGCGAGTGGCTTGCTTTATTGCCTACAAGACCGTGTCTGGGTGCGCTGCATCAAGTTGGAGGATTGCGACCCCGAAATGATTCACAAAGTCCCTGATGGACTCTGATCTCCCCATCCAGACATGGAAAAGACTAGAAACACTCTACTTCCTCTTGATCGAGTACATATACTGAGTGACAAACTCTAGACAGCACTAAATAGTTACCGTGCTAAGAGCTAGCAAAGGAATCCCGACAAGGCTGGTCTGATCTATTGTCAGACTCAAGATATTAGAAGACTTGTTCTCACTCAGAGCATCATTATTCGCGTAACCGCATATATGGGATGAAAGGGGTCCTGAAGACCATCATACATTTGAAATTTTAGTAAGGTGAAGTGTGGCAGGACCTCTTGGTTCAGGATGGTGGGGACAAACAGGGACAATGAAATGTCGTCCAATGCGCGCAACAGATCTAGATTCCGAGTAGGGAATGCAGACCCGATTCTCTGACCCTGGGGTTATCGTTTCGGGATGATCCCACGAGGGGTGGTCACGCTCCGCAAAGTGAGATTCTTCAGAAAGGTGGCGCAATTGCCAAAAAGAGGGGCCAATCAAGGTCGGTCCGACTCGTTGATCTTTCAAAGATTGCTCCAGTGGAGTCAATAGTCGTTGTCTGCTGCAGACTTAACCGTGGGGAGAAGGGATTTAGTTTTTCCACAAACGACGCTAATGGAAAGTGATGAGAAATCCTTCATATGAATCTATGAGGTGGGCGGTTATCAAATAGACAATTATGAGATTAACATTTATGAGTGGTTTACAATTCCTCGACGTAAATACTTACTGCTACGATCGATGGTGGCATAACATCTAAGTAAGGTGGATAAATCGTTATGTTGATGCCCGAGGAGATTTATCTTGATGCCCAAGGTGATGGAAGTGGTGGCTTGGTTGACCTTCCTGAATTATTCGTTAAGAGAGTCTTTGCCTAGCTCGGGGTCACTCACGTGAGCGAGTTCGAGTCCTTCACATGACTACCACGTGAGTTGTTGCATATCCCATTCCAAACACATAAACCTTTGTCAATTCTCATCCCCTCATAAATTATAAAATTACCTCCCACCTTAATGTTTGAGAAAAGACAATTTCTTTTCCCATAGATATGAAAAATAATCTTCAATCAATCATATTCTACCATGAATAAACTCAAATCATATAATGATAATTAAGTTTTTCTTCAAAAAAATTTCATATGCTACGATGATGTTTTTTCAACCTGACTAGGTCGAGGTGTTTGTAGGTCACGCGCCGCCTGACTCAGCTCGCTGGCCGGGTCGGGTCTCGCAAGCTCCTTCAAGGCCGCTTCTCTCCTCTCGCAAAAACCAGGTTAAGAAAGGCCATGGCTTCGCCGCGCCACTCCGATGCCTAAGTCAGCCACGAGAGAAAAGTGATAGACTCAAGCAGAGGGCAAGACATTTCTGCTATGTGGTGGTCTTGTATTTATAGTATATGTTTTCCCAAATTGGATGGTGATAGATTCTTCCCCATCGACTGCGATATTTCGCTTTATCTGCATCTGATTCGATCACGTAGCACTTTATTTAGAATTATCCTTCTTCCTTATCGCGTGATCCTACTGATCCGCAGGACAGCCGTTATATCGCAATTATTTTATTTTCCTTGTTTAGTGATTCAGTTGATTTGCAGAATGCTATATATCAGATTATCATTTTCATCATGGGATTTAATACGTTATCTGGGGATTATTCTATTTCTTATCAATGGGATCTAGTTTGATTTATGGGATGTGGGCTGAATATCCATAACCGCCGAGTCGCGCTAAGCCAGCTCTCATTCCGCCATTGCCTAAGGCCCGAGCGCCAATGGGCGCGCCTTCGGTTCGCGAAATGCGGGCTCGCGAGCCCATTTTTTCAAACCCTATCGCCGTCACCTCAGGTACGATGTGCGGCGCGGTTGTAACATTTCTCGCATCGATGCAATTTCCGTCTCGCCGGCTGGTTAGTTGTTACCGATCGCCATACGCCTCGCGAGCACGATGACTCTCGTTTTCGCCATCTTTCCCTCCCACTTTTCACTTCCTTCGCTTCTTCGCCAGACCTCATCCGCCTTACGTACCGGACCAAACCTTCGCTTCCCGCCTTCCCCCGCGCTTTTTCCCGGTGATACCTTTTCGCTTTATTCCCGGGACCACGCGCCCTTATCCCTCGGGTTCTTTTTCGAATCGATACGATGAGGCGCTGTGGATCGGGTCAGCTGCGTTTCGCTTTTTAATATTTGCTTCATCACGGCCCGGTCGCTTCTTCTCTGTATCGGAGGTGACTCTTCGATCAAGGCACTTCGGGCGATCAAGGGCGCCTCCGACCGTTCTGGCCGGGTTGAATTCTCGAGGTGCCCCCAGGCGCTCCTTTCCTCGACAAGGGTAAGGAAAGTAAACCTGATTAAATATCCCTGAGGGTCGTATCACCTAAACCGACGCGCTCAACATGCTTTACTATGGGGCTCAAGAAGGTCTGGGCCCCCATATGGGGCCTAGCAAGGTCTGGCCCCTCATATGGGGCCACCTTGACGCATCGACCTCCTCGCTGCTCGAGGTATCCCTGATGTTTTGACCTATGCCGCTCGTGCCTCTAAGACAAGGCTTTTCAGTTTCTACTTCAATAAATTCGCCTTTCTTTCCTCTACATTCTTCATGAAAGGTTTCACAAAGACTTCAACGCTCCTGTCCTTCGGTCCTCACCGAACGGTCGGGATATTTCGTCAGTCTGTCGGGTTTCTCTTTGTGTGACAAGTGACTCGTGTTCCTGCAGATAAATTGTCTTTATCTTTAGCGCGGTGAAACCCTAAGGCTTCCTATTTTTCCTCGATCGCTCGGTGCCCTCCTGATTCGATCTCCTCTTCCCACGTGCTTGAAGGGACGCGCATCATAGCGTACCGCAATCAAATATGACCCTCTGACAAGGACGACAGCCATGCTCTTGGCTGCTTGACCACTCCGCACCTACGTAAGTGTTCGCTGAGCCAGATAACCTTACGGGGTTATTTGGTATTTAATTCCGCATTGCCTACATGCCTCTCGTGCGCCGAACAATGGATCTCGCCGTCGAAGATAACGCTCAGGCCAAGGCTGGGCCGGTAGTGTCCTCCGCCCTACACGAGCCGATCAAGCCTGGACATTCCTAGCTCTTCGAGCTCGAGGTCGCTCGTCTGGGCTGCCAGGCCTTCGCCCTTCCACCATGAAAGCCCTGACGTGGGTCTCTCCGTCACAAACTCACCAAGGAGAGCTTCGCTCTGGGCTTGGAGACGTTGTCTCTAAGCCCCTGAGTGTGAAATGGAAAGCACTCGACTCCTTTCGGGCAGGTCGACCGGCCAGTCAAGGTTCAAATCAGCCCTCCTTCTCCGTCTACCCATGTCCTGAAAGCCCAGTAGTAATCGTCGCTCCTATTGAGGCTCCAAGTCTCAGTGTTCGCAGCCCCGTTTCCTTGGTCCGTGAAGGCAAAGGTCCCTGGGCGGTCATTGAAAGTAGCTGGGCTGGCGCCATGCCCATCATCGCCTAATCCACAAATGGGTAGTGTTAAAGCCACCTTCTCCGAGGGCTAAGAATCGAGGGAGGAAGGACTGACTCAAATCGGGCGAGATGAATACTCCGCTTAATGCCGAACTCGCCAGAGGCGCCTTGTCTGGCCCATTCTTGCACCTGATCTCAAGAGGTCGATTTACGCCCGCCGATGGTGCTGCTCTATTCCTCCAAGGGTCGCCTCCGTAAGTTCCCATACCTTTCTACATGCCCGATTCCATTTTCGAGTCAGTGCTGATCTTGCGTCGATATCGATTCTATGTCGATGGCAGTGGCTACTCATTTGAAGGCTCACAAAAGGACAAACTAAATCAAGGTCATGCCAAAGCCTGGGCCGTAGGTTTACAAGGCGAGGGTGGCTTCCTCACATCATCCGAAATGGCTTCAGCCATGGCCTAAAAAGTAACATATGACGAGGAGGCGCTGAAGCTTAAATTTGATTTTGAAAGATACCACGCTGCACGTGCTCGAGACGAGGTAGAGGAAGACGAGGCCCGAACAGCCTTTGAGAGCCGCCGGAAGGCTGAAGCCGAGGTTCTGGATGAAGGTGTGCTGCACAAATGACTTGCTTAGCTGGTGGACTCGGCCGCGCCTCGCCCAATATGAGCTTCGGGGATGGTATGGGATGAGCCTCACATCCCAAGGTGAGCCGCTGAGTCTAAGGAAGCCAGGAACTCACGGCATGGCCAAAAGATGAACCGCATCGATAAGACTGAGTTACCTGGACGGCCTGCCTACGAGGCTCCGAGGCCTAAACTCGCATGGCCCTCGACCGAGGAGTGCAAGGTCGTTGGCCATGCTGGGACCTTCATCAACAAATAACTTTGCTGCTCCAACTGACAGCTATAGATTTATGACGAGGCCCGTACTAATGGGCTTCAGTGGCTAAATTCTTCAGGAAAGCTACTAATGCCCAATTCCTGACACCCCAACTTGACATTCCTAATGAATCCAGGAGGCCGAGGAATCCCTCTCCGTCGACTATTCCTCTCGAGAACCCGACAACCCCCATCAGGCCCAATTCTCTCTCTTCAATTCCGCTCCTCCTTCCATGCCCCGATCACGGTATTATCGATGCTCCATCTTTTGCTTTACTTATTTTTCACGCCCGGGACCCAAAATATGTAACCTTCAATAAAACATCTTACCACTTTTGTCTCTATTTTTTGTAATTCGCATTGTTCATGAACCTGTGACGATTGCCATCGGGTCTCGAGTCGAGCATCTTGTGAATGTAGAGTCGAGCAATGAGCTCTGCCGGTGAGAGGCTTCACGGGTCGCTCCGTCTCGGGCTGAACCGAATTTTCAATGCACAGCAGAGTAGTCGAGGTCGTAAAGGATCGAGTCGCAGCCCGTGCATCAGGCTCTCATAATGAACGAGTCGCTCCGACCTTAGGTCAAAGGTGGCCCTGTAAAGAGTAGTCAGCTCATCAAAGTGAGCTACTTCATCGCGCCAGGGCCTTACGGCCGATATAACCGAGTCGATCTCGACTTCTCGGGCTGCACGGCCCGAGTAGAGAAGTCAGGCTAGTCAAAGGAAGCCATCGGGCTTCTGCCAGGGCCTTGCATCATATACTGAAATGATCCGACTTCCAGCCGCGCGTTCGTGCAGAGTAGTCGACCCGCCGGGAACAGTTGTCGGGCTCCTGGCGCCGAGGCCTCAGGGGCAATATATAGCCCTAGCTGATTCGACTCTGCACTGCATTTTAGCCCGAGCAGGGTAGTCGTCATTAAGGTGAGCCATTGGCCCGTGTCAGGGCCTGGCAAGGAGAGGCCTCTAAGTCGATATGACTTCAGCCGTGTGGCCTCAGGCAGAGTAGTCGAACTCGCCAAATCGGTTACATTAGCTCCATACCGCGCCTGCGGGCGATATAGCCTGAGGCCGATCCGACTCTTAGCCGTACGGCCCGGGAAAGCGTAGTCGAGCCGGTCAAACCGAGTTATCGCCCGGCGCCGTGGGTCTCAGGGGCGATATAACCAGCCGATTCGACCCAGCCGCGCGGGCCCGCGCAGAGCAATGAACTCGTCAAACCGAGCTACTCGGCCCGGCGCCGCGGGCCTCAGGGGCGATATAACCCGAGTCGATCCGAATTTCAGTCGCACGGCCCGAGTGTATAGTCGAGCTCGCCAGCGAGTCACGCTTCGTAGCGCCGAGGCCCATGGGGCGATATACCGAAAGCATCCACTCTCGGGTCGTACGGCCCGAGTAGTCGAAATTGGCCAAAGTGAGCCACTGGTCTGTGGGCGTTAGGCTCATACGAGACACTCGAACTGATCCGACTCTCACTGCACGGCTCAGTGTGAGAAGGTCGAGCTCACAGCGAGCTACTGGCTCCGGCAGCCGTGGCTCATGGGCGATGAGGCAACCGAAATGATCCGACCCAGGCCGCGTGGCCTATGCAGAGAAGTCAAACTCACGACTAAGCCGCGCCCGGCGCCAGGCTCATGGGCGATATAAACGCCGAGCCGATCCGACTCTCGGGGTCAGACGCCTGGCAGTAGTCGAGCTCGCCAAAGTGGAGCTATCGGCCCGGCGCCGCGGGCCTGCGGACTTATACCAGAAATGATCCGACTCAACAAGATGGCCTCAGTAGAGTAGCCGAGCTCTTCAGCGAGCCACCGGGCCCGGAGCCGTGGCCTCACAGGCGTATATAGCTTGTCGCATCCGACCCCAGCCGCACGGCCCGAGTGCAGTAGCCGAGCTCGTCAAAGTGAGCCACCGGGCTCCGGCGCCGGCCTCAGGCGACATACCAAACGACCACCCAGCCGTACGGCCCAGCAGAAATGAGCTCTTCAAAGTGAGTCGCGTGCCCATTCGACTGGATTTTCTCAAAGACGCGAAATACTTGTCAACATTTATGGAGAATTCAAACGACGCGCGAATTTTCAGTGCTGGGCCTTCTTATAAATCATATTTCATTGCTATGGAGTTTATACTTTGGATACTCGCCTTCCGGGTGCGAGTAATCGAGATCCGCGCGAGACGAAGCATCAAGCTTGATCGCCTTCGCTGCAGGATCCGCCTCGAAGATTCTCGTCTGGCTTTTGTTTGCAGACTCTACTTCAAGTAATCGTTTTTCCCAGACCCTTTATGAGTCATGTTATTCCCTAGCTTCGTGCTAGGGAATGTGTCCGAAGAGGGCCGATACATTTCTTGTGTCGCCTTCTCTATTTTCTATTCTTTCTCTCTCTTTCTTCTCTCTTTCTCCTTCATTCTCTCTTCCTTCCTTTCTTTCCTTTTTTTCACATCTCATTCTCCTTTTTCTTTCTTTTGCACAAACTTCCTTCCATCCCTTTTTCTTCTTCTCCTTTTCCATCTCTACTCTTCTTTATCCTCTTTTCCACCTTTCCTCGCCCTTCTTCCACTTATTTCATCTCGCTTTTCCTTTTCCTCTTTTCGAGGTCTTTTAAGGAACTCGGTTGTACTATGTATTTCCAAGATGTAATCTGATGACACTATCGATTGTAATTGAATATAATCTCGATTGGAATAAAGAGAGATTCTTTCTTTTTATGACTATGAACTTTCTATTTGCTGCATGTAATTTTTCAGAGTATTATACGTCTGAGTCGTTGGTGACGTTTAACAGGTTCAAGAACGCCGATCGCCATCTCGAAAATTGATAATGTTCCATTTAAGATTACAAACTCGAGGTCTACCGATAAAACATGCAGGTGTTCCGCATTCCTGCACGACGCAGACTTTTTCCCTCCTTCCTGGAGCTCGTGAATCGGGCTCGGTCCGATGACGGATATGATGTGGCCCAACAGGGCCTTAGCTTCACACTCCCGCCGCGATTTGCACTAGGCGCCAGCTGCAGTTCCCAAAGCCTGACCTTACCAGAATACCTCGCCGCCTTCCTCCTGCAATCCTCCGCGCCTTAGAACCTCGCTTCACGCTTTTCTTCATCTGGGGAGGTCCAAATTGGGACTGAGAGCTCATTATTTGTTCCACTGCCGCTAACTCGATCCTCGGGGACTTTAACCCGACCCGGCTGTGGCCACGCTTTCCGCCAAATAAGGCGAATTGGGTTTCCTGTGTCAAGTGACTTCTCAAGGTGAGTCCCGTAGCCCATAGCACCTCAGTGGCGAATTCTACCCATTCATTTTTAAGATCTTCCACGGTCTTCACGCCTTAAGGGTTCTGATGGTGACTTCTGCCTGACCATTAGACTGCGGATGTGCTGGGGATGAGTAATAATTCTTAATTCCGAGCTCTAAGACAAAATCCCTAACTCGGCGTTGTCAAATCGCTTTTTCCATCGTCTCGATACCGTGGCTCTCGATATCAAACCCATATGATGGCTCGCCACACAAAATTGCGTATTTTGCTCCAGGATTGTACAAAGGTTCTACTTCTACCACTCGTGAAGTAATCTACCGCAACTATGATGAATTTACATCGCCCTTCCCAAGGGGCAAGAGGTCCCAATATGTTCAAACCCCCACCGTTGGAAAGGTCGTGGCCAGAATTGGATGTCAAGGCTCACGGGAGTACGGAGATCTTAGCATGCTCCCGCCGGCATATCTCTCAGACCTCCCGAATTGTGGCCTGGCCGCGTCCTCAGCACAGGCCGCAGCAGATCCCCGCCCTTAAGATCTTTCCTGCTAATGCCCAAGCTCCGATATGATTTCCGCATATACCTTCGTGTCTTTTCCCGCGATGCACTTAAGGATGGGTGTGAAGAAACCCGTCAGACAAGCTTCCCTTATGATTGCTGAATCCTACCGACCTCATCTTGATTTTAGTCAGCTTCTTCTGGCTGTCAGTAGACGTTCTGGCCTATTATGTGGTCCCAAATGGGGTCCATCCATCCCCTTCTGACCCGACTAGCAACTTCCACGCCATAGATCTATCAAGGCTCGCATGTATCTGAATGTGTCAATCTCGCCGAGGTCTTCCGTGAGGCTGCCAAGCACTCTTCACAAGGCATCTACCGAGTTCTCGCTTCCGGGGATATGTTCACCCGGACCAACACGAACTTTTCAATAAATCTCAGGCCTTTGAGGCAGATAGGATCATTCTTCCGCTCGCCTCAGAAATCTTCTATTTGCTCTACTTACCGCCTAGAGTCGCATGCACCTCAAGCTAGTCAATTTCTAAAGTGAATGGGCGAGGCCGAGGCCCGGCTATGACTACTCATATTCTGGGCCGTTATTGAGGCTTGGAATCCGACCAGCGCATACTCACCGTCTATCTTCGGGAGGTTAGATTAAACCGCTCCGCTTCAGGCGCTTGCGGGCCCCACATGTGATAGTTTCCGGGGATGGGTAGCCGGTTTGCTGGGGTGTTCTCAAGAGGTCGCTAAGGTGAATTCCATGACGAAATCTTCTAAGACTCGCCTCTTTTATCAGAAGTTTCTACTTATATCCGATGTCGAACTCGCTTCTCAAATGGCGGCCTACTTCACGCCCTTCACAGGTCTCGGTTTACGAACACTTCGCTTCATATGATATTCTGGTTGAACTTTCGCATGAGCCTGAAGTAAGGGCTGAGCCTCCGGCCAAGTGCGCCTGGGGCTAAGATTAATTTCTCCATCCTCTGGTACCTCTCTTCCGCTCCTCTCCTCGTGAGCACGACCGCAATAGGTAACCAAGGGGTTGTGACTCTGGGCCTTGTCTCCGACGAGGACAATGTCGGGTCTGGGTCCGACACCGCTAAGTATAGAGGTGAGGAGCCTCCCAATGGGCTTACCAGAATGGGGAACTCAAATATGTTTTCAACGTCGAGAATGCTTCTTCGCACTTCAGATCCCATTAAAAGGCCTTCTTCAAACTCGAAGAAAGGTCGACATTTATCACTACAGCTCGATACGACTCACAGAAGCAAGAATCCTTCCCGTCAGACGCTGGGGACTTCCCAGTGCCTCAGAGGGCTTACTAGTATATGTCGAGCACAAATTTTTATTTTGTCCGATTTGCCTCAATTCCTGCAGGTTGACTATGAACCTGTGAATTTTCTACCGATAATTCCGGGCGCACACTCGGGTCGGATTCGCCATATGTCAGACTGATCCGAACTTCTACGTACGAGCCAGTGAGCTCTTCAGTGAGGGATTTTACCCACCATGTCATCTATGTACACTTCCATGGTCGCTCCTATCCCGCTATGGAACATCCCGTTCACCCGCCTCGGGTGGTAGTAGCCTCTCAGCGTTTCAGCCGTCCGGGGTGGCATCACACGATAACAACAGTTCCCGCCCTCGTGACAAACGTAGGTCTTTCTCTTCGTCATCCTGTGTCCATGCCGATCCGACAAATGAGAAGGCATCCATAAAACCGAGGAGTTCATAGCGCTAGCAGCATCTACGATGAGGTCGCATTCACAGAGGGAAACTACCCTTGTGCACGCCTGTTGATGTCAAGAAGTCACGCAGAGTCGCCACTTGTTGTTCGCTGACAAGTACGACGTCACAACCATTCGTGATATTCCACTCTCCGATTGCTCCCGCCGAGGAGTTTGCCGACCTCCTCGATCGCTACTGTCAGCGGGCACTTCCTCTTTTACTCGGCTTGAAAGACTTAATTCACGCTAGCCTATGGGTACTTTCATCGTAGGGTCAATTCCTCCCATGTCCGCTCTCGCTCCACGAAGACGCCTTGCTCGCCTTAAAAAATGGGGCGAGAGGGCTTGAGATCTTCCACTACCGGAGCCAGGGGATGCAGCGAGGTGTTCAAGGTCACATCTAATCTGTGACAGTTCCACTTCTTCGAGGGCTCAGTCAGTGAATACTTCGTCGCGTATTTCGAGCTCATCCAGGGATATGTTATCGACCGTTTTTTGCTTCCATAGATGCTTCAGGTAGCATTCCCTAACCACTCACTGGGTCTCTCGAACCATCTTATTCTCGCTACTAGAACCAGATCATCAAGTGGTAAGCTGAGTGGAATGTTTTATTGCATTAAAGAGAGGGTCTTCCTACCAACATATTATGCTGCATTTTATTCTACCACGAGACCCGCTGCCGCCTCGTACGGAGATCTCCCAAGGTGAATACTAGTCAGACGAGCCCGCGAATACCTTTCTCCAGAGAATCCTCGCACGGTGTCGACGAGTTCCATTCTTCCCTTCCGCGCCCATCTGATCAAGGCCGAGGCGAAGAGCGATGTCCCAACTTCCGTCATTAACCAGACCCGATGGACCGCTTTGTCAGCTACAACCGCCGAATTTTGGCGGGGTCTTCATGGGGTGTGCCGCATCTGGTGCTCAGGAAATGTGAGAAAGCTACGGATGTGTCGAAGCCGTGGCAAATTGACACCGCTTGTACTTCGCCATCTCCGCCGACCGATGCCGTGCGATGGGCCTTCGCCGAGCCGGATTCCTCCCCGCAAATCCTCCCAGATCACGCGATTTCTCCCAGCGTCATGGGGCTGGGTGTCAGTCATTTGTCCGTCGGAGGCGGTGGTGGTGGTCGCCGAGCCAGAAAGTTGCTTTGAGCCTAATTTCCGAGGTCGATGCCGTGGGTTATAAAGCGCTGAGATACCCGGCTGGCCAGATAGTTACTTCTATTTCTTGTTGTGAGGTACTATCCGTATGGCTCAGAATCTCTACGGAACTGCAGTAGAATATCTCGTGTCATTCTCGCGCGGGTTCGACTTCATTTGAGCTCACACCGCAGAATCGTCGTTGCACTTCAGACCGCGACATCGAGGTCATATATGGGTAAAGGAACCGTCGAGCGAATAACTGTCGCCGAGTCATGGGGCCCAGACGATCTCTCGAGGTTCCCATTTCTTCGGGACCATTCTCATCTTTCGGCACCTTCCGCCGCTTGCCTTTCAAATTTCACCGCCATTATTCTCCCGCTTTTTCTTTTACGCTATGAGCCCCTTCGGATATGAGGGCTTTCACGCATCGCATTTCTACATGTAAAGACCTCAACTATGCTTGTCGGGGGATTTTGATGGAAACATCAAGTCTTTCGACTAAACCCTAATCCAAAGAATGAACGCATGATCGCGAACTTCGTCGTATATCTACCTTAAGAGACTCTAAGACAATCTCCTCGACATAAGACCTCAAAGCTTTTTGCGAGCTCATTGATGGTCGCCAGATGATAGCGCTTCGCTTTATAATTCGACCCTAATGAAGTGAGAGACGAAAGCAAATGGATAACTCGAATTTAGAAATCATGACCCGCTTAAGCCTATTAAACTGTGCCAAGGCCAGCCTTTTAAGGTGATAACGAAGCTCAGACGCACAGGTCTTTAATTTCATGCAGCCTCCATTTGGTTTTTGTAAGGTCGAGACGATCGATCGGGATTCTGACTATTCATCCACAGTTTTCCAATTTGGGCGCAGATCCGAATTTCGTGTGGAAGAGGGAAGGTGAAGCAATCTCCTACCGTGAAGGTGACTCGGGCCATTGCACTAAGGTGTCCATAGTGTCCTGAGCGTCCTTCTACCACCTCCTTCACATGGTCGTAGCTCGCGAGGCTCGAACCCGCCCATGATCGCTTCTCCCCGCCCTTGCCGAGGCGGCGCACTCGCTCCCGCCACCCGAAATAAGCCGCCGTCCTCTCTCCGCGCACTGTATCTCGCGCTTCGCCTTTAGACTCTCGCTTATTTCAAAGACTCGAGGGAATGTCGAGATTAGGCCGCCTTCATGAGGAGGTTGTGACCTTCCCCGCATTGTCGTGTCTTCCGCGGGCATTAGATTCGCCTCATAGCCGTTCTAACTCTCCTATCGTGCATTGTCGCGAGGCGAGCGCCCACCTCGCTCATGTCGCTTCGCATCGCTTAACGCGCTGTGGTTCGGCTGTCTACACACCGCATCCCGCATCTCAGAACACGCCGCTTCCCGCCAGGTTCCGAAAGCCGATACCATCAAGAATCGGTAGATCAAGATATTTATCAAGCTGAACCGCTGCTCCTACGTATCGCCAACTACGATGCTTTTTTCAACCGACCGGCCGGAGTGTGTCAGTGGTCAAGCGGGCCGACCAGCCTATCACGGGCCTGGCTCAGGCTTCCGGCGTTGCTCTCCTCTCGCAAAAACAAGAAAGAAGAAGGGCTGCCGTGCCGCCCGCGCCGCCCGATGCCTGCCGCTCACCGAGAAAAGCGATAGACCGCTTGAGGTTAAATATTTCGCGCACCTTCACCGATAAAAGTACTCTCAGATGGAGGTGATACGCTTCCGCTTGACGGTGATTAGGATTCTTTCCCATCGATGGATATTTCGCTTATCTGCATCCGATTTGATTTGAAGACTTTATTTAGAATTATCCTTCCATAGCGTGGATTCTCTACTGATCCGTATGAGGACTTAGCTTGTTATATATCAATTATTTTATTTTCCTTTGCTTACGATCTACGTAGATTATGATAATACGTTATCTTATTATTCTATTTCCTTTACTCCACGATTAATACGCATCATGATTATTCTATTTCCTTATCGACTGATCTAATAGATTTATGTGATGCGCTCGATCATCCATAACCCACTGGGGCCTCATGACGCCCCATTCCCACCCATTGCCTATGCCCAAGCGCTCACCTGACGTCGCCTCGGCTCCTAAGTGTTGTACTCATGGAAACAGATTTTTTTTCTTCAAACCCTATCAATACATATAAAAAAAACATCATTAATCAATAGTCTTAAACCTAAATCTTTTTTGAGAAAGTATAAAAAGGACATTATTATTATATAAACATGAGTGTGACCATTAAGAAGCAAACTCAAAATCAGACCAATTGAGTTACTCATCATATTTATGTTTATTTTTATTTTTTAACTTTGTGCATTAAATTATAAGATTATGTTCCAATAAGAATTCGAGTGTTAGATTAGGGATGACAACGAGGTGTGCTCTTTCAAGTTTTAGCTTCGTCCCGCCCTACTTCGTGCCATTTATTTTTTCAAACAAAATAAGAATGAGAAATAATTTAACCAAATGGGTTGGGATTGGGATGGGACCGTCCCATTCTATTGTTATTCGCATCTTGGATTCCCCATAATCCGTTTCCCACCGCCATTTTGACCTGAGCTGGGCCTAAAGGTCAAATTTATGTTTGTTTATATTATCATTTATGATCTAAATTGGTTGAGATAATATTTTATTGGGGTACTCAATTTTAGGTTTTTATTTTTTTATTGTCATAAATTTAAAATTTGGAAGGATTTGGGTACATAGATTAGGATAAGGGTCAAATGTGAGAGGGACAAAAATTTAGTGGATATGGACCCATTGAGGTCGCTTTGGATTTGTTTGGTAGAGGCCATGTGACGTGAAATCAAAATCATACATTAAAGAAACAAACCAAGTTTTCGCATTTAAGGCACGTGATTGTTACCCTTATGTTTATTTCGGTAGTCACTCTCTTTATTATTCATCACATATACATATAAAATTTACAAAATTTGTGGTAGGGTAAAATCGATCTTGTGGTGCAAATTGATTTAAAACAATTAATTCAAAAACTAATTATTTTTATAACATGGTTGAGTCATTCTTCATTATTTTTCACAAATTATTTTCAATAATTGCTAAAAATACAAAATACCTTGAACACTTGTATTCTATTTGGATATACAATATTTTTACAAAGAATTAATAAAAATTACATCGTAAACCCTAGAGACGCCTCCTTTCTCTTGTCTCTTTCATGTCATTATTAGATAGATATAAGGGGAAAATCACATTTTTCATCATTTTCTTCTTCAAGTTTGAGTTTTCGCATTGTTATGAGTTTTTCTTTATTTTTATCTATATCGATTTATCATACGCTGCTATTTATCGATGATTACAACATATTTGTTTACCGAATTTATTCGCTTTACGGCTTTCACGTTCGCAGTTCAGATGATATAATTCGATTTCACAGAGTCATTAAATCAAATCACGTTTAATAAGATGCTACAATTCAAATCTTAAGATTCTGGGTGATTTTTGATTATCAAATATATGCGCTTTTAAGTCTAACTTTTACGCTATTAAATTGATGCCTCTATTCTTTAAAAAATTTTTAAGACTTTTGACAGATAAGTTTATCGATTGTTTTGTTAACCCAAACCAATAAATTCATCTCTTTAAAAAAAATAGTTATTTATTATTATTTTTTGACATTTATTCATTTTGTATTATAATATAGTATTATATTTTATTCTTCACAAATTTGTCCACACTGGAACTCGAATCCGGAACCTCTTCCCTTCCTATCAAATCCTTATATTAGTAATTAGTCTAACCTCTTAACTATTTGAATTAGATCATATTAGGAAAAAAATATTTTTTGAATTTCAATTATAAAATAAAATTATTGAACAATTACTCTAAATCGTGTTCGGCTAAATCATAAGTATACACATAATAGAAAACAGATCACTATTTACGAATGTAGCTTAATATGGGCCGAAATCACTGGGCCTACTGATCTACCGATATTTCATACGGCCATAAATATAAACTAAAATCTGCTTGTTCTATCGCCAATCTAAATCTACCAACCCATTCCCAAGCACGACCCTACTGACGGGCCAAAAATTTTAAATTTTTTTTATTATTAATTTTAAAAAAATGACATATATATATATATATATATATATATATATATATATATATATATATATATATATATATATAATATACGATCATTTTATTTTTTTCTAAATCCTATATACACTATGCTACTAACGAAGAGAATATTACAGATAGCTGCGATTTCATTCAAACTTTCGATTTGTGAATTTTTAAGATATCATTTATTCATTAATTTTATTTTTTGAAGACTTGAATATGAGAATGTTTATCGTTTTATTTATTACACTTGACACGTTACGATTCGATGTTTCATTTTTTATCACGAAACTCAACTTAATGTTGGCAATTTCACACTTCTAATTATTACAAAGGACAGAAGCATTATTTATCAAATTATCATTAGTTGGGCTGATTATAAATTTATAACGACGTTTAGCATTATTTACGTTTATTTAAGACTTTTAAATATTATTATATTGTCTAAGTTCCATAATTTATGCATTAACTATTATTAAACTTCAAGGTTGTTTTTTTTTTATTCAAGAATTAAAATTGTGATAAATTACAAAGCTTTTTAAGATTTTTTAAATTTAATTTGAGTTACTCATGAATTCAAGAAATTAAGATCTGGGCCTGGATCGAATCCCACAAAGTCAAGTTAAAAAGCACAACCGGGCCGACCTATACTGCTAGCTGAATCATTGATCCGACCTACTGGACCACCATTTCACTATATTACGGCAAGATAAAGATACTCAATAACTATTAACTTACTATATTAGAAAAAGGAAAATGCTTGATGATAAGACGTCATTTCTAAAAATATAAAGTTTTTAAGGGTAAATTTGGAAAGTGTAAAAATTAAATGACATAAATACTAATTATTCACTTTCTTCCTTCCCTTATAACCCATCCAATAATCACTATTCTTATAAAATTATCATGACTTTTTTTTTTACACCAGTGGTATCGTAAGTGTACGGTTACTCAACAACATGCTATAAGTAAAGGTAAATAATGGTTACAATGGGCCTCATAGAAAAACTCATTAATTATGATCGCAGTTTTCCAAAACATAAAACTCTGAAATTTTCAAGAAAAAAAAAAACATAAACCTAAAAACTTAAAATCGATTAAGATATATAATAAGGGAAATGTAATCATTTATCATATAAAAATATTACCTAATGATATGTAATAACGTAATATTCATTTGAAATAAAATAATTTACTGATCTCGCATTCTTAGTAATACATAGATATATGTAAACAAAAGATAATTAAATCATTTAAAAATCATAAAAGAATTAATAACATCTACGTTAATAACATAATAAATTGTCACATACATAACTTAATAATAAATGATTAATACATATCGCTTCAGCTCTATAATATTATCGAATTATCATAATATTTATTTTTCGTTTCTATTGATTGAATTCGCTTTACTTATTCAATCGCTAAACACACAAATAAACGTCGCACAAAGATGATGAAAACAAATACCATGGTCACTCAGACTTACAAGACAACGAACCAAAATATAAGAATGCACGACGAACCATTTGATACCGCACAAGACATTTAAATCGCTAAAAACAAAATAAAATTACATTCATGCTAATAACTGAATTGATATTTATAAAAGAGGATTTAACGATTTTCGTGACTACCAAAAATCACCCTCAGATAATTTACGAAGCTTAGTAATATAAAGAGAAGTTACAGAAAATGTGATAATTTATTAAAAAATCTAGAGATCTTAATTTTAAAATGAGCTAAAACATAACAAACTTTATTTAAGACTTCAGAATCCAAATAAATCTACATTTGTGAAAGTTAATCTTGAGGTTAACTCAGTTGGTCTAATCTTAGGTTTGCTTATTTATGGTCATTGATTCGAGTTCCTTTAGAGCTAATTGAGATACATAGGTTATAAAAAAATATATATACATTTATGAAATCTAATGATGTCTATTGAAAAAAAAAGGTGAATGGAAGAGGTAAATAAAATTTGCCAATTTTTTCTATGAGAAATTTATTACACTTTAAAGCTTCTTAAGTTGATTAATTAATTTTTCCCAAAAAAAGTTGATTAATTAATTAATTAATTATTTTTATTTCCCTTTTGTTGTGATTTTTGGTTGTTATCCCTAGTACCATTAAGACATGTATAGAAATAGAAGATACTCGACTAGCATGCGCCATCCTGTGGAAATTTTATCAGTGGGCTGAAACATTGATAATACTTAAATTTCAAAGTTTTGCACACGGTCACGTGGAATCGCGCCGACAAAACTCGCCTATCGTGGCCAAACCGACCGGGACCCAGCCGAAACGACCCATGTACTCGCTAGGGTTAGAGCCTGCCAGCCCAAACATGTCCAAATTTTTTATAAGAAAATAAAAAAAAAGATATTTATGTTATTTAAAGAAAATTAATTTTTTTTTTCTCTCAGGTTCAAGTTTTAACCCTAGGTTATGGACTCAAATACGATTCCTTGATGTGATTCCTTGATGTGATTGTAGTTAATTAGGTTATGATGATATTTAGCATTACTTGTTTACGTTTATTTGAGACTCTAAATATTATTATATCGTTTCCAGACTATCATTTTTGTTTATTAAACGTTATTACTTATTCAAGCAGATTCTATTTTTATTCAAGAATTCCACAAAATAAGAAAGATGCATTTTATCCCTTTTTAATATTCTAACCTGTTTTTGGCTCGTTTAGACCCACAACCTCGTGGATGGTCGAGTTGAACTAATTAAAAGTTGGTCTAAATAAAAATGAATCGGATTGATCTACCCGCTTTGACTCGTGCCCCTAATGAGCTGGCTTGGCCCGTTTTCTAGCACTAGCCACTCCTATGGATTATAGAAACATGCCATGCATTTACCAGACATAGTTTTGAAACAGCAAAATGAAATCAAGAAAAAACAAAATCATTTTATCAGACAAATTGATAATTTCCATTTCTGCAAGCTATAATAAAAGGTCTACATTTAATAAAAACAGATTATACAATTTATCCTTCAAGTTTCCTCCTAACTACTTTTATGTGCCCTATCACTTAATGATTTAAATATAAATTAAATTTATTTATTTATAATTAGAATATTAAATATTAAATTTATTTTGCTAATCAATTTCTTATTAAATATTTATATTAAAACAGGTACATTGAATGATTCCAAAATATTTAGGTACAAGTCATTTCAATAATTTAAGATATAAATAATACAAAAATTAGTTCAAGAAGGCCTAAATCCTAATAACAATGGAAATATATTTCACAAGCAAATATTTGAGTCCTTGCTAGCTTACTAATTTTAAAAATATTTTGTATTTTGTCATAATAAAAAACTGTATTTTATTTCGGGGTGCATGTGTTATTGTCGATTTTTGACCTAATGTTCGTATGGTTTTTGGACTCACTCAGAAGGCTTCTTTCTCATTCATAATATTTTCTATCTTTAAATGCCTAAGAATTTGCGCATTTATCTAAAAACACAATAAAATAAAATAAACAAAAAAAACACAAAAAAGTATATATTCTCGTTTCTTATAAAATATAAATAATAATCAATAATACCTAACTCAATTGGTTAAAAGTTCAAAATGATATTAGGAGAAAAAGAGTTTATAGCTCGAGCCTAGTTAAAATAAATATATGAATGAATGTGAATAGATATTAAAGAATAAAAAGTAAAAAATAAAATTATTCTATAAAATAATAAAAACCATTTTCAGTATTCAAAATTTGTTTAATTCTTTTTAAATCTTAGTTCCTATTTGATATTTGTTTTTGAAAGCATTTTTTAGGACAAATTTTATTATAAGAATATTTTGAACATATTTTTAATAATTGTTATAAACATACTTTTCTAATTTTTCATTTCTAAAAACAATTGTGAGACTAAACCCTTATTTAAAATTGTCTTCTATAATATATATATATATATATATTAATGTGATAAAAAGGAAAAACCCATAAAAAGATTAAAATGGTCAGGAAAAGGTCCACACCCATCACATAATATCAAATTCAACTTTTTATTTTGTTTTGACCCATTCATTTTCTAATGTTGTGCCCTGACGTAGCAGATATTTAACATGTGGCTGGTTTTTTAACCTCACGCTCCTCAGTTATCCTGTCAGAATCAGATAATCTTTCACAACACTAAATCATAATCTATTAATTCACTCTATTATTTATTTTATTGCATTTTTTTATATTTTTAAAATTTATTTCCTATATTATTCCATTATAATATTAGGTATCTTATAGTTTTATCCACGGGGTTTGCCACAATCCAACCTTCCTTTCTATATTCTATCCCCAAGTAACATCAATAAATCCAGTAATTTTTTATTATTATATGGTTTCTTAGACTTACCAATGAAATTATTATTTTTTTAATTGTAAGATTTAGTAATAAGATTCTAAATCCATATTTTTACATGGTAGTCTGATTTTACAAGGACTAGATGAGGCAAAGATTTTAACTTTTATATTTGGAACATAAATTACTAAAATTAATGAATATATGATACTAATTTTAAAAAGTATTTTATTTTATTTTATTTTTAATATTTGAAAGATAAAAAGTTTTAAATATTAAAACATTTTTTGATATCTATTTATTTTATATTTTGTGTATAACATTATAATATTTTTATTTTTATAAAAATGTGAATTTAAAATACTTTCATAACTTTCATAAGAGGTAAACTTTAATATCCTAATTCCTGATATGTTTATACTTTAATTGACCTATTAAATTAATTAATATAATTATTTACTTCAATCGGTGAATCTTAAGTTTTTTTTTGACTTAACAAAACTTGTTTATTAAATATTTGACTGAAAGTATGTGAAAAATTCAAATATGTGAAAAATTCCAAACTCCAAAACACAATAACTATTACTAATCAAACTTGTTAATTTATTAATTGAAGTAGTTTAATATAAAAGGAAAGAAAAACCGTAGTTTGAAGAATCTTGTGAAGGATGGTTTTAATTTTTGGGAAATGTTTAAAATTTAGGAGTTGGAAAATGCAAACTGTAATTAAGAAAACATAAAAACATTTTCTTAGTACGTTATTATTAGATATTTAATTTTGTTAGTTTGGTTTGAATGAAACAAAGGAAAATCAGAACAACTTCTTCAAGAATCCATGGACTGAGTCCCTCGGGAAAAAGAAAAAATTAAAAATGAAAATGAAAAAGAAACTGATTTAGAGGAAAGTGTGAGGGAGAAAAATATAAATACGGATGTTTGAGAGGGACGGGAGGGAGACAGATGAGTGTCATAAATGATAAAATCTGGTATTCCGATGCGTTAATTATTGCTGGGTATTGGAAATTTTCTCTTCGTTCTTCTCAGAAGAACGATCAGACTTTCTCAGAGACCAAAAGGTTTATCCGACATTCGTTCATGATTGGATTGATCTGAACTCTCTGTTACAGTTCTGCTTTAACACCACTGTTTGTTTTCGCTTTTGTTTTCTGGGAAAGTTGATTCCTTTACATTTTCCGTTAGGAAATCTTCTTCTTTTGAACGAAAACTGTTCTGGGAGCTAACAATCTTTTTCCCGGAAAACATGGGTTTCTGTTGAAAAGGAGAACAAGAAACACCCAAATTTTGTTTTTGAATTCCGGGGGGTTTATGTCCATGTATGGCGTGAATTGCGGGGTTTTCCTTGGGGTTTTGCTTTGTGGGTTTGCTTGATTTTCTTCGAAGCTTTGAATCCTGAATCGTTGTGACTTGCTTTTGTAGGTGTTTTGTTTCTTGAGTGGTGATCAAAGCTGAGGAAGATTGAGTTTTCTTGAAGGCTAGAGAAAGAAAAAAAAACAGAGCGGGGATCGAAGGCGAAAACAGAGGCAACTATCACTTTCTTATTACAGTGTGGCCGGTAATTTCGTCTGAATCCGATTTTATCGGTGCCGGATATGGGTTGTCAGCTTTTCTAACCGGAATTCTAAGAAATTTGACAATTAGCTGTCCAAACGTCAAAAAATAGAAGTCCTGTAGACGGATTTCGTTTCTCTTCTCTCCACTTTCTCTCTCTAAAAGAGGGAGATAAAAAAAATCTCCCTACAATTTCTCCCTTCCTCTCTCTCCTCTCTCTTTCCCTTTCTCTCTCCTTCTCCCCCTCCTCGGTTCGTTTCCTTGTTCTCTGGGCTTCCTCTGTTCAAGGTTGGGAGAGACCTCAAGAAAAACCTTCTCTCTCTCCTCTCTCTCTATCTCTTCTCGCTGTGGAATCATGTTCTTTGACAAACGGTCAATGCAATCAAATCTGGAGTGCTTCCTTGAATGCACAACACCCGTGGTACAATCCCAATTCCTACACAAGGTCTGTCGTTCAATCTTCATTTCAATTTTTCCCCATAATCAAGAAATCCTTTTTGGTTGTTTGCTTAATCATTTTCAATTGTTCTGCAGTCAGAAATCAGGGACCTTAATGTTCTATGGCATCCATGGGAGAGAGAAAAAGTTGAGTATTTCACCTTGGGTGATCTCTGGAATTGCTATGATGAATGGAGTGCCTATGGTGCTGGAGTTCCCATCTTGTTGAACAACAATGAAACCCTGGTTCAGTACTATGTGCCCTACCTCTCTGCTATTCAGATTTTCACTAGCAACTCAGCCAGAAACAGTTTCAGGTATCATCTTCACCTTTAATTGAAAATGTCACATTTGTTTTGTTTGTTTATCATTTTCATTGCTCATTTCGTTCCACTCCATATAGATTACCAGAAATTCACTGATTTGTGATCACTGTGATCTGATTATATCAGTTACAAAATTGAATTCCCCAAACACCCAACTGAATTTGGGTTACCAATTGCATATTAATATGGTGATCAGCATTTTTGTTCAGTAAGATTGGTTGATTGTGTCATTTGGGTTGTCTATTTTTAAGAAGATGCATACAAGAAAGTGACCCGGATCGGGGGTTTTTCAGGGAAGAAACCGAGTCAGGTGACTGCGAGACGAGGGATTCATTTAGTGATTCATGCAGTGATGAGAGTGAGAGTGAGAAGCTCTGCAGATGGGACGGTTGTTCCTCTGAGGAAGGAGGCTTAGAGCAGGAGAGCCTGTGGCCTAGAAGTGGAGCAGGCTGGGCTGTTTTTATTTCAGTACTTTGAGAGATTAGTTCCTTATGGAAGAGTTCCTCATGGACAAGGTATGCTTCTGCTTTTCCTTTTTTACTTTCTGATAAAAATATCAATTGAACTTTGAGAGAACCAAACCGATCAGTGGGATATGTTAGAATCGTTTGAATTCCTTTTCATGATTGGCATCTTGTATAAAGATCTCTGTCTTGTATGTATAAAGCATGTCGATTCATCTTATCTTTTTGATAGAGTCATAAGTTACATGAGCATTTGTTCTGGCTTTGATTTGATATTGGTTTTGTATTTAATTGATGGTTGGAAGAGGAAAAAGATGCAGGCCAATTCCAAGTAGGAGGTTCCAACTTGGACCCCTTGGAATTATTTATCTTATTTATCAGTCTTCTTCTATATTGGTTTTATCTTGTTTCCTTTTTTTTTTTTTGCTTTTTGGTTTCAGATCAATGGATTAGCTCAAAGATACCCTGGCTTAATGTCATTGAGGAGTGTTGATCTTTCACCAGCTAGTTGGATGGCTGTTGCCTGGTTTGTCTCTTTCTATCTTTATCTTTCTCAAAAATGGCTTAGTGAAATTATGATTCATAATTCATTGATGTCGATGTTCTTCAGGTACCCGATTTATCATATCCCAATGGGAAGAACCATCAAGGATTTGTCCACATGTTTCCTCACATACCACACCCTTTCATCATCATTTCAAGGTATTCTTTTGCTCGATCATACTTAAAATTTTTTTTGCTTAATAGTCTCTATCATTTTCAGCTATAGTTTTTTGTTTTTCTTCGTTTGTGTTTCAAGAAAGCATTTTCTAGAATGTGTCCAGATACTCGCTGGGTCTTCATTGCCATGTCTACATCATTCATTTTGCAGATATGGACGTTGATGATGATATGGATGGTAATGAAAGAAGAAGAGGAAGGAAGGGGAAGGCATCTCCCTCCCTCCATTTGGCTTAGCCACTTACAAGATGCAAGGACATGTGTGGGTATCGAGCAAGAGTGGCCGGGACCAAGAGAGGCTGATGTCGCTGTTGAGCGTGGCAGATTCGTGGTTAAAGCAGCTAAGTGGTCCAGCACCATGACTTCAACTACTATACCGGGATTCGCCGTGGGTGAAAGATGGAATAAAATTGTTGTTTGTTTCATCCATTTCGATCCGATCCTACTCCCTTAGACTCAGAAATCTTGTGTTTGTTTTGGAGTCCTTTGACTGTTTTTTTTTTTGTGTTATTGATTGGAGTGGGACTTGGGACTTTGGTATGGAAGGTAAAGGATTGTAGTTGACTTGCCCGTGATGGGATTAGGACCCCTTCCTTGACCTCACATCATGTGTTGAGCAGAGCTTTTAACCATGGGCTTTTGGACCTTTTGGCCTTCTTTTGGACATGGGCTGGAGAGAGAGAGCTGGAGCCCTTGGGCTCTTTAACTGTTAACTTATATGGATGCTGTAACACATGCCCACTACTTTTTCCCACAAAACAAAAATGGTAAATACAGTGTCTTGGATGTAGTATTTTCTTTTTTTCTTTTTCTTTTTGATATCTATTCACTTTGTATTGCATATCACGGAACCCTAATTGGTAAATTAGGCTCTTTTTTTCTTCATCGGATATAGAGATACTAAGTTATTGTTACATTTCTTGAGTAGTGGAGGAACATGATTATACACATTGTGCTACCATTAGCATGACGCCTAAGTTAGGCAAACTTTTGTCATCTTATGGTCAGGTGCAGTGGGAGTTTGAGTACTCTCCCGAGTCTTAGGTTGCCAAGGCTTATAAGCGCTCTCACCCCATAGCACTGGGAGTCATTCTCATTCTTCGTTCAGGCTGATCTCAGATCGACTTCCCAGATCTGGTCATTCTAACGTTATAAGATTTTGCTCTTATAAATGATTCGAGCATTTAAACAAAGTTAAGTTTGAAGGAAATAGGTTAGATACCTTACTTAAGTACCTAACCCATGAATATATAATAAAAAGGATTCATCACATGGTATAATGAATTCAATTTTTATATTCAGTTTCATTTGTTATACTTTGTCTAATTGTGTACTGACTTAAATAGGTTGGAAATATATGGCTTATCCTAACCTGATAATTATTCTAACTATTGCCATGAGTCACAAACTGTAAATAAACTTTGTTGTCAAAATGACATCCTATGTTATGTTTTGACAAAACCTCTCAAAGTGTTATCCCTCCACGTAAGTAAGTTATGGGTCTGTAGCTTTATTAATTCATGTCTTCAATGTTTTGATTTTATTTAATTTTACTTTTGATAATTGTGTCCATGTCGATCTATGATATTTTGATTAATCTCTGAAGGCGAAAAATCTGTGCTTAACGATCTGATAAGTCAAGCCTATTTGGGCTTAAGCTGATATTGATATCTAGTAGTTGATAACGGATTATAAATGACTTATTGTTAAAATAGCTGATTGAATAATTGACCTATATAGACATGATTGAAAATGAACGGGTTTTTTATATAAATAGAAAAAGAATGATAAAAATATGGAATTTAGATATTTTAATAAAAGCAAATAGAATAAGCTATAACTTGTAATTTGTTTTCCATCAGAAGCTGTTTAACCTAATCAACTATTAATAACTAGTTTTTTCCTATTGGGTATGTAATGATTAAGAATTTTTACTAAATCAGTTATAAAAGCGATCAGGTGGTAAATCAACTATTAGCTCTCAACCAATCACTCTCTAAAATCTTCCAATAATCTTAAAACAACTCAAACTACTAATTATTGAGGAGTAAATTCAAGATCTGACCAATTAAAGGGTTTTGAATCTTTTGATTTTCTGGTATATATATATTGTTTACATAATCTAGAACAAGGTTCTAACTGCTCCGCCCGACCTGAACGGTTTAATATTCCCAATAATTCCGAAAATCTAACTTAACATGTCGCGAAAATTTTAATTACGTGACGGCTTGTTCCTACTACATCGCCTGAATTGCCTAACCCATTGCTATACGTATTCCTACAACGTATAGTACAAAAAAGAAAACGGAATATTTGCATTGAATTTATGCTATATTAATTGATTCAATTATAATATGTTCATTATTCTTATCAAGTATTTACGTGATTACAAAAGTAAGAGTCTTTAGATCTTAGTAAGTATGGAGCATATAGATTTGTCGGATGATCGATTTCCGAGACCCCTGCTTTTGATGGAGATGATTTAATTGGGGACAATACAATCGCTTGTTTCCAGAATGCAGTTTAGTGCAGATGATGAAGAATTAAATTATAATTAACGATGAAGTCGATATCGACCCATCTCACCTTGCAACGCACGATTTTGATGCTTCGAGTTTGATGCCAGAACACCCCTAAATATACCATACAGCTTTCTGACTTCATAGTATATTGGGTTAAATAAAGAATTTCGGAAATAAACAAGATACCCCTAATTAATGACAAAGCTCACAGAATATTGTAATTTACCACTTGATGACTTTACGCCATAAGATAGAAGATGAGAGTCAAAATACAATAAAGAAATTGAAATATAAATGGCCAAGAGAAGGCCAAAGCAAATAAACAAAGTTAACCAAAAAATGTGGTTTTGAGGGCCAAACAAGGCCTCTAAGAAAATTCGATTATAAAGACCAAATTGGTCTCATTTGTGAGGAGCAACCAGAAGTGGGTTATACAGGCTTATAAAAGAGAGAAGCAGATAGTTAAGAATAAGATGGTGGAGGAGGTCAAGCAAAGCCAGTATAACTTTGGATTTTGTAAGTGGGAAACTCACCTGATTATGAATTTATGCGATTACGTATGAATTTCCATGCTTGGTTGGTTAGTAGTTGTCCTCAAACAGTTTTGCCAGTGGTTTCATCTCAACCCAAAAATGATAGTACTAAGGTAAAACCTCATATGGCACAAAGGTTTCATGAAATCTCTCTCTGAGGATGAATCCATGGTTAATGGAGAGAATTGAAGGCTTAGAATAAACCCTAACTAATCCCCTGTCATGTTTTGTTTGTGTATGGGTTATAAATCTATTAGAAGGGTTTTGGAAGAATCCATGATGGATTTTTGAAGAAATATATGAAATTGAAAGAGGAATTGAAAGAGAGCACATTCCGCGAATTTTAATCACACGGTGCTTGAAGTGTAAAAGTGATCGGGGATTGCATGGAGCAATGTGAGAAAGACACATTCGGGCATTCCTGAGTGACTTGCACCGGGCACAATTTGAGCTTCAGACTCAGACAACTGCCCCTGTCAGCTGGGGCCAACTTGCACTGCACAAGTTAGACTTTGTACCGGTACAACCTGTCTTGCCTAGTTTTGACCGCTTTCTGTATTTCTACCATAACTCGTTCATTTCTTATCCGATTTGAGATTCAAGTGGCCACTTAAAATAGACTTTCAAGGAGAAAAACCATATTTGATTATGTATCTCCAATTCTGACTCTAGATAGCCCAAATTCACTCAGTGGGGCTATGTGCAAGCCCATTTCTTGCACCATGAATACGGGAGTGGCCTCAGTTGCTGACGTATCTCTGAGTTCCGGTGTTCGACCGTGATTCCAGTTGGAATAGAACCCTTAGCACCAGATTGCAATAGATTATAAAGGACCTAAACATGTAACATATGAAGCACCCAAAATGAAAATATACAAACAATTCCTGAGTGCAGAATGGTGAAATGACTAGTTGGCATGTATAACTTTATTTCTTTGGACGATCCGATCGGACGATTCCAATTCCCAAGAAACTAGATTCAGGAGACAAAGAATATATGAACGAAAGGCGCGATTTCATATACAACATCATACTATATAAAATATGAAGGTTATATGTAATAGCCATGAACAAGGAAAATAAAAGTTAAAATGCACATGATGGGATGCTGGGCCCAGTTAAAAACATGAATATGATATGAATATGTGATATGTCATAAGATATGATAAATTTACACACTCCTCGAATGATAGACAAATATGAAGAAGAGTATATTAGATGTGAACATATGATTGTCATGCATAAACGAATAGACGGAACATGATGTAAAATATGTAAAGTATACTTAATAGATAATGGACACGACAAGAATACGTAAAGGATAGGAATATATGATAGTTATAATGAATTAATAAATGAACATGCTGTGAACACACGGTATAACGCAGAATGCTAAGAATGTAGCATAAAGAAAAGATGACAAAGCATAGAAATGAGCGCACATGCGCATGAATGATAGATACATGTATGAATATATGAATGAGTAAAAGTATACATGATAGAAATATGAAAGTACAAGAATACTTAAATCATGATAGAATGTATAAATGTTATGATGCATGACTGATATAACTAATATGAATGTATAAAGATATATTTAATTACTACGAATACAAGTAGTGTATAGATGCATTCAATGATATATGATAGGATTTACATATATAGGCAGAGACAAAATTAAATGATAAAGAAAAGATAATAAATATTTAAAAAACGAATCAAATGTAAAGAACATTAACATGAAAAGCAATATGTTATGAACAGCAGACACGTGATTGGTTATACATTGCGACCATGATGCACATACGATCATACGACTTTCCAGACTAAAGAATGAATGAGGACGTCCCGATTAGTACTTCAGATTCAGATTAAGGTTCCAAGACTGATTAGTACTTATGACTCGATTAGTGCTTCGACACTCCCATTAGGCACTTCCATCTCGATTAGTTACTAAGACTGTCGCAAGACCCAGACTCGCTGGTGCTATGGCACCAAGATCGACAGACTCTTCTGCATTATCAGATCAAGGCCCCACTATTTCTTACGACCTGGCCTGCAGAATAAACATATACGATAAGACTAACAAAGAACAAAAGTAAAGAGCTTACTGTACGGATAACTTCTCAGAGTACCTACTTCGGCACCTCCAAACCACGTAGCAGCAATGATATAGTACAAGTATGAAAGTGAAGAATGGAAAGCCATATGAAAAGAAAAAGATACTTAAAAGCATATGGAAAAGTACAACATAGAAAAGACGCTCACATCACATCGAATGACAACACGACGTAGATTCCCATCGACCATTATGAATGTCAACAATTTATAGCCCGAGGAAAAACGTTAGTGCAGTATATGATATGACATGATATTTGAGAGCAAGACTGCTTACGCGATTAAAGTATGTATTGCCATAAAGAACAAGTAAAGACAAGATGATAAGATATGATATGATAGTAAAAGACAAGTGATATAATTCCCATGAGATTTATGAACGATGAGATAGAAACTCATGTAATATGAAAATGAGATATAATATGAAAGTATCGGGCTTTGCCAACACAAGGTGAAAAGCACAAAAGAATACAAAAAGCAATAAAGTATATGTATAATAAGAACGTATGGGATGTGATGGGATAAGGAATGATATGATACTTAATAGTACAGCACGCAATAAAAGACATAACTGAAAGATTTAAAAGACATAGATCAGAGACACGCTATGTAACTTGACAAAGAATGTGAACATCAAAGATATATACTGTGTCGTAGACGAACACAGACAAAGATAAGAATACGATAGTACTCAAATAGAATGTAAAAAAAAATAAGTAAAGGATATGCTAAAGAAATAGAACATGAAATAGAAAATATTGACATGAAATAGGAATATCGATGATGGGGCGAATTATGCAGAAATATGTTTAGATATATATAACGTATACGTATGTTTCACATGGTCATCGGCGCACATTCATTTGCTTATGTTCCCACTCAGCGTGAAAGCCTTTAAAGACGTGCTCAACTGCAGACTAAGACAAGATATGATATGACATTCCACATCGCAGCAGTCGACAGAAGGTGCTCATCAGCCACGCTCGCAACTTCAAGTTTTAAAATAAGAAAATTGTAATAGCAAGGTAAATGGGACTCAGATATGCGTATAAATTGTGGATTTGACACCACTCAAGGGTAGTTCTTTTGTATATGTGGCAAATTATTTTATGAGCATCGAAATTGCCAGGCATTCAATAGGTACTGTGTGTACACTCGAGATAGCAGGCCAACGGTAGCCCCAAGATGCGAGCCGATATGTACAATGGCTAATATATAGTATAAATGGGCCTCCCCGCGCCCGACTTGCCGGATCCGCCAATCTGGTCGCCGGATTGGGGCGTGACATGATGACACCCGAAGCCAGATGTCTGTCGATGACCGTTTTTAGAATTTATTCTTTGCTTGATTTTGTATTTGCTTCAGATTAAATATTTTGTTTCATTTATTGATTTACGCAAGATTAACATGCTTAAAACATTATATTAATTTGGTGATTTAAAACTTCGCTATGTATTGAAATATTTATGTTTATTTGATAATTTAATTTTAATTAATGTATTATAAAATAATGTTTACTAATTTTATATATATATATATATATATATATATATGTTATCCTGCTGCACCCTCAAATCCAGACACCGGAAACTGAACTGAAGATCTCAGCTTCATATCCAATCCGAAATGACTTAATCGTGAAACTGAATCTTAAAAAAAAAAAAAAAAAAATATATATATATATATATATATATATATATATATATATATATATATATATATATATATATATATATATATATATATATATATATATCCGCAAGACCTCTCGAAACGGTATTAATTTGAACGATCCGAAACGCGAAATATTCCGTTTCGATATCCAATCTAAAATGACTATCGAAACAGAATTTAAAACCTTGATCTAGAACCTCTAGTCATTTGACCAAAAGCTCTTTAAAAGTGCAATCAATATGTTATCCACTGGAACATAACAAAGTCCAAAAAGTAGGAACCCCCTTTCACATCTTATCCGGACAAGGAACCTACAACCGAGCTCAAAATTACAGCCACTATCTATTTTGCATATATATACCTATTATTTATAAAAAAATAAAAAAATAAAAGAAATAAAAGCACTTGGAGGACAACCCAACAGAGAGACACTATCACATTTCACTGGCTAAATGGCACTCGATGATCCATTTAGACAAAAGATGGGGGTATGTCATATATGTATGGGAACATTGGTTGTATGCCACTCTCACATTTTCAACTATCTTCATAATTGTTACTACTTACTTGGCAATTGGGAAATTGCACCACCTTCCCCTATGTCTCTTTTGTCATCATATATATATATATAAAACTTATATAGGATGATACTCTTAAATTTTAATGCGTTCCTCCCTCATGTTTGGACGGCTTCATTGTTTAATGTTAATTTTCTTATGTGGGTGTTGCTTGTTTTCGCATTCACTTCTCATCGAATGTTAATTTATTTTAAAGTCTATTATGAATCGTGAAACAATGATGATAAGAATTGAAGAAAAAAAATAAGAAAAATATGCATAAGGTTTACATGCATGGTTTGGTTATATGCCTACATCCATGAGAATGATGACTTGAATTTTTCACTATTACAAAAATAAGGTTACATAGAAAAATATTTATAATAACTTATGATATTACCAAATTATAAAAATACCCTTATACCCTAAATATACAATACCATATCCTAAATCACAAGCGACGGATTGTCACATCATTCTAGCATTTGCCCCATTTTACTCTCAAAATGAGACATGTCATAACAAAGTCAAATGGCCACTATTAACTTTCATCTTAGGAACAAGTATATAAGGTATGAACTTGGAGGACATAGTAATTTTTTGCACATATTGTTTTGGTATGTTTATTTTAGTTACGAGGATAAGTCATTCAAAATGATTATTCTTAGAACAATTTGTCATGTATGATGCAAGATATTTTAAAAGATTTAATTCATGAGACCGATTCAAGATTCCATATGAAAATCTAGAAGTCTAAAATGAATCACTTATGTGAAAGTATATTCATGCCATATAGTGTTGAATATACATTTGAGATTTTGATATTGAATACTATGTTTTCATGCATGTGAGAATTGAGATGAAAAGCTCAATGTTAAACATTTACTTGGTTTATTTTTAATTAGAATAAAATAGTGAAGAACATAATACTATATAATGTGATATGAAAATGAATAGATGTCTAAAAAATTAGAATAAGATAGTGGATTATAAAGATGTTTTTTATTGTATCATTAAGGATGACAATGGGACGAGAGTTCTTTTAGGTACTTGACCCGCCTTTAGTGGAATGGGTTTGAAATTGTTTAAAAAATTGATGAGTTTGGAAACAACTTTGTGGTGCATTACCTTGTACTTGGCATCACTATATATAAAATAATTTGGAATTAAAAAATTATAGCCTCATTTTATCTTTACTTTATCTTCTTTTTTTTCTAGTCACTTATCTTTTTTAATTAGTGAGAGGTGATTTTTAATCATTTTTTGCTTGAAATCGCCCCTTTACCTTTTGTTTTTTAGCCTATCTCTTAATAAGTTTGGACATTTCACAAAGCTGCTGTTTAATCTTATCATGAATGTTTTCTTCTTCGCTTATTATTTGGCTCATATGACAGGAAGGGATATTTCTTTTCATCGCCTTGGTTATACACTCGACCAATCAAAAGATATCAGATTAATCAAAGAATTAAAGTCCTAGATATTCTAGTCACCATATTATCAAATTTATGTTTTTATACCCGATTTATTATAAGTATTAACTCTGATATCGTTTCATCCTTACGATTTAATAATCAGATTTTGACTGATTAATCTATTGCAAGTTTGAATCAATAAAATTATTTTTTCTTTTAAAAAATATAATAATAATAATAGTAATAATATATTACAAATAAATAAGTTATAAAAGTACAATATTTTAATTAATTATAAAATCAAAAAATTAAAAAAAATTAATTATCAATCATGTGTTGCCCCATTTATATTTATTTCATGAAACGAGGATGACAATTATTTGATTAGATGGAAATGAATTCCACATACTGTATTTCTGTATAACATCCAAAGATTCAACTTTACAAAAAATTGATTGTTCTTTACCTACATCTAAAAACTAGAAAATCAAGAAAAATCTAAAAACAATATGTCCTTTCTAATATTAAAAAACTAATATTGAAAACGTTTTCATAAAGAATAGATAGTATGTTGTGGCATAACTTGGCCATTATTTCCCTTAAAAACTTTATATTATTATTTAATACAATAATAACAAAGTCCTTCCTCATAATATTATAATAACAAACAAAGTCCTTATTTTTTTTGAAAAGAATAAAAAGTATAGCTACGAATGTTTTTTTTTTAAGGAAAAATTATATTATTGATTCAAACTCGCATCACGATCGGGACAAGACAATTAAATCATATAAGCACTTAAACAATATTCAAGTTAATAAGATAATAACCGACATAAAGTTCTATAAATTCGATAAAATAAATGACTGTATCTATAAATCCAGTTCTTCCATATATTAACGATCATAATTTGATATTTTGATTCATCAAATCTATCTTGCTTGTCTAAATTGCTCTCACCTGAATAAAACGCCGTAACAAGACTTAGCACAAAACAAGACCACGCCGTAGAACAAAGTTGATAACAAAACTAAACATCGATAAAACGATGACAATAAAAAAAATAAAAAAAAACCTAAATCTTGATGAAAGAACCACTTTATTAAATAATAAAATGAAAGAAAATGATTCATATTGGTGATTTTAGGTCAAAAATGATAAAAAAAATCACCTTTAGACTATAAAAGAAAAAGATGAAAGAAAACGAAGGACGGCTAAGTAACCTCATATAACTTCCAATGTTATTTAATATATTTTCTAACTTTCTAACCACTTTTCAATAATAATAAAGTCCTATTAAAGTATATTATAAAGGAATATTTTAAGTATAGAATAAATACAAGAAATTTGATATTTGATTACTAAAGATATAAAATAATATAAATATCCTTTGAATAAAATTGATATAAAAAGTGCGAAACACTTTATATATAATATAAAGATAAACTATATCATAGGGAAGTGTGTTTACCATTTCTCAAGATTAATCACTTTTCAAAGGATTCTTGTATGATAACCCATCCTTTTATTTATTTATTTATTTATTTATATGTAATTAAATTTATAATTAAAAATAATAAAAGAGAGAAAATATGAAAATTTATTTATAGATTTGAGAAAACCATGGAATTCATCTAAATTTTGAGGAGCCAAACACTTGATTTGGGCAAAATCCATAGATTTGCCTAATTCCACCTTTTGAATTCCTTTATATAAAATATAGCCTATATTTCTCAATAATTCATTTATTTATTTATTATATTCTTCTATACAAAATTAAACAACACAAAATATTACACTTTTGGAATATAAGCATCAAGGAACATTTTCTCATAGGGACTCGGGTTTAAGATCTCCAATATACCTATCTCTTTTTATTACTTGAGCCAGATCTCATATTTTTTTGGCTCTTTTCTCTATTATCTTTATTTTTTCCTCATATTTTTCCAAACCAATTTGTTTTTGGTGGGTTTGGGTTTTTTTTTTTGGAAATCATATTTAGAAATAAAAGTAACAGAAAAAGTAACTTTTGCTTAGAATTTGAGTAGTGCCTTTTTTCATATAGCAAGAAGAAAAAATTACTTTTATTCCAATGAAACACGAAAAAGGAGCCTACTTAATACTTATAAGTTATTATTACTGAAACCTCCTGGAACCTTAAAAGAGAGAAGCCCACTAGTTTTATGGGTTGGAGTCAACGTTTACCTAAGAAGCTCACTGTTGTGGGCTGGTCTCATTAAGCCAGTCTGGGTAAGCTCTCACAATCAATGGCAAGGCCGAAATCTCCATGAATCTGTAACGAGGAAATCCTCCTTCCTCCAATACTTTCTTCCATTCATCCTCGGTTCTCTCTTTCCCTTTCGAGGTATGCGTTATCATCACCAAATCCAAAATCAACCTTGTTTTATCAAACCCGCCGTCGCCGCCATCTTCTTCTATCACTCCGTCGACGATAATAATCTTTCCTGCTTTTTCCGGTACCGCCTTCCGACAATTTTTTAAAGATTTTAACGCAGTCTTCGTCGCTCCAATGGTGCATCACTCACTGTACATGTAGGTAAAATGTGCATGTAATAATCCAAACACATAAACCCTGTTTGACTGAAAATTGTTAAAGATAATGTAGAGTTTTGCTTCTTTATTTTCCTTTGATTCATTAATCATTAGTTGTCAGTATTCCTGGTCTTTAGCATGTTTAGAGTTCATTTATCTGATGAGATTTTTATTTTATTTTATTTTATTTTTATGTATTTAAGTAACGGTTTAGTTGATTAAAGTGGTGTGCTTTCAGTTAAATATATGTATATAACTTGATAAAGTTCTTCTGTTATGTTACCTCTCACTGCCATATCAAAAATTGCATGCTTTATAATTATAATCATGTCGGCAGGTGGATGCACTGGAAGACAAAAAAACAGAATTGAGAAGGAGAAAGAAAATAGAAATTGGAGAGAGAGTAGCTAGAAGAAAAAACGGAATTGGGGAAGGTACAGAATTGGAGAAGGTTCTCTTTTTATTCTCGTTGTTTATTGATCCCCTCTTTATAAGCTAACTAGAGGTTGAAAAATATATAATACAGCTCATACGTTTGAAAAAATAAAATAAAAGATATTCCTAAACTAGTTCCTTAAAACTAGCCATCAGCATAAAATAAAAGATATTCCCAAACTAGTTCCTTAAAACTGGCAATCAACATATAGGAAAAAATATTCAAACGTGTTAAAAAAATTGAAGTTTCCTTTATCAAATAAAGGAGCAGGAAGTTAGGACCAGCCATATTCCTTGATCATAAAATATGGGAAACACCTTATAATTTCTAAATCAGAAATTGAGCCAAGAAGGCACAGATTGTTATGAAAGTAAGCTAGAGCATCTTTTGGAACAGATTTTGTAAAGAGATCAGCAACCTTTTTAGTTGAAGGAATATGTTTAGTGACAAGTAGCCCAAGAGCAACACGTTCATGTACAAAATGGTAGTCCAATTGCTATATTTACTTCGAAAGTATGGAAAACTGATTAATTCGGTCAAGTATAGAGCATTGATATTATCACAATAACGAGTTGGCGAAGACGAAGGTGAAATGCAGAGGTCTTTTAGAAGATAAGTTAGCTAGGTAAGTTCAGCAACGATATTAGCAATAGCACGATACTTTGCTTCAGTGCTAGAGCGAGAGATAGTGTAAGCGTCTAGCACACACCACTTAAAATGATATTAGAAACTACAAATGCAAGAATCGATGTTGATCGCTCTTTGTTGTAGGACAACCTGCCCAATCAACATCAGAAAAGGCAGACAATGTAAGTGTAGTATTGGAAGTGAGATGAAGACTTCAAAAGTGAGAGCGTGCCTCGAGCTTGCCACCGAAGAATGCGATGAACCACCAAAATGAGCAACCGTAAGGGCATGCATGAACTTGAAACATAGTTGACACTATAGGATTGATCTAGACGTAGTAAGCGTTAGAGGTACTCAGAGTTTCTAACAATCCTACCACAGATATAAATAATAGGTATGCAAGAGGTTTAGGAGGTCTAAGCTTGACATCCAACGAGTAGCCATAGGTTTGCAATCTAGCATTTTGGATTGCTCAAGAATGGTAAGAGCATAGTAGGACTGAGAAAGATATAGTCCTTCATGTGTAGGAGAGATCTCAACTCCAAGAAAATGATGAACTGGTCTGAGGTCCTTCATGGAGAATTCACAACTTAAGGTTTGAACAAAGGAATTGGACAAGACAGTGAGAATGCCCTGAGATATATGATCAATGTATAAAAGCAAGACAAGACCATCAAAGCATGCAAACAAGAAGATCCAACAAGAATGTATGCAAGAAACCACAAGAAATAAGAAAATCACTTTATTTTCACAAACCAAGCACGGGATTACCTATTTAAGCCCATATAGGGCACGTTGAAGTTTACAAACATGTTATGGAAACTGAGAGTAAGCCATACTCAGTTGTTCCATATATATCTTCAACAATAACCATATAGTCATTTTGGACGCCCAATGCTTCACTGGGCCAAATGTCTATCAACTTTCCTTTGCACTGCTGTGCTTACAGATTGATCCAAGGAACCATCGTGTTTGTTTATCTTAAAGACTCATTTCAAAGCCAACCCATGCATGTTGGGAAGTGCGTGGAACTAGTCACAGTTCATTTTGAGCGAAGAGCAATAAGTTCATCAAGCATTGCAGTTTTCCATCCTCAAGTAGACAAAGCCTGCTTAATCGCCTTTAGTTCACGAGGTTCTAAAGGAGTCGCCATATTTAGGATTGGGCTAACAACCCACTGAGACCGTAGTCAGCAGAATGACGGATGTGTGTATGATTGTGGTTTTGAGATGATAGTAAAGGACATAGGTTTAGACGTAGTACGCACAACATGGGCTATCATTATGTCACCAGGTAGTAAAGAATCAAGACTTGGTTTAGCGGCGTAGTTACTGAAGGTTGTTCAAGTAGGCTCTTAAAAAAAAAGAGGATCTACCACAAGATATAGCCACTTGAGAAGAGTTGTCACAAATGTGCTTGTTAGTGAATACGGAGTGGGGTGCCTAGGTAGGCTCTCAGAGAGGTGTAGCTAATTCAAAAACACAAGAAGACAACTAAGACAAAAAATACAGATGCACATGAGAAACCAAAGTAGATGAGAGTAGATGATCAATGGAAAATAGTTTTAGTGCTAAAGGCCTGTGCTGAGAAATAATAAACTTGCACCGTGAGGATAAAGCACTTATATCCTTTATGTTTTTCACTATACCTCTACAAAAACACATACATTTAGGATCAACTCGATTATTGGGTGACCCCATGATACAAAACATTTTGGAGCCAAACACGTGGAAGAGAAGTATAATGTGATGAATCCCACAAATATGAAGTGTGGAGTTTCTGTAGTTAAATGAGAATGAAGGTAATCGATTAAGAAGAAAACAAGAGTAGAAAAGGCTTCTAAACCATAGATATAGAGGCATGATTATGAAATAACATTGTCATACCTAGTTCACGTATAATGCGTGTCATCACTCGACATGAACAACTCATGTGGCAAGAAAATGAGATGATAATCGAGAATTAACAAATTCACCCCCACCATCAAAGTAGAAGATTTTTATTTTCTTATTGAATTGACGCTCAACATATTGTTCAAATGCTAAATTGGCAATAAAGAAATCATATTTATTTCTTAGAGGAATAATCCAAGTATACTTAGAGAAATCATCTACTAAACATGCATAGAATCGAAACTTCGCTTAATAGATAAACTCCGAGCAGGCCCCATAGGCTCTAAATGTATCTTATCAAAAACATTAGAACTGGAGTGTTCAAAAGAACTAAAACAAAGTTTACTTAATTTGACTAATTGACAGCTATCACATAAATGATTTGCTTTTAAGGAGCCTACAACTTCAATCAACCCTTTATTATTCAAACAACAACCGAATCAGAAACGGTGGATGGCCTAAACACTGATACCAAATGTCTGTAGTGCCATATTTGAATAGATAAGATAAATGTGCCTCTGCTCATTAGACAAGACATTATAAAATTACCCTTCCTTTCCCCGTTATGAGTGGATACAATGTTCGTTCCTTTACACAAAATTAACATTAGAAAATTCACACCAATGCTGAAATTGAGAGGTGAGTTGACTTATAAAAAGAAAATTTTTCTTTAGATTTGGTACTAAGAGAACATCATGAAGAGGTAAAACATTATTCTTTTGTGTAATAAAAGAATTTCCAATACCTGTTATTGGTAAAGAAGATCCATCTCCAATGATGATGGAATCGGTTCCAATAAATTTTTGAACATTTGTTAACATACCTTGTTGTCTAGTCATATGATTTGAAGCCTTGTATCTATAGTCCACTCTATGTCAATAATAGAATTGTCTAGTGTGAGTGCTGCAAAGGCTTTTGGGAGTTCATTATTTTGATTTGTTTTTTTTGATCCACCAACAGATTTTGACAATATGACCTAGTTTGCCACAATATTGAAAGGTTGCATCACGATACAAATCTCTTTCTATAATAGTCATTCGTCGTTCTTTAGGTGGTGGTGGTGGTCTGCATTGTTGTTTGTTAGGATTTACTGAGTAGTCTGGATTGACTTCTGGACTAAGCAGTTTGAAACCACATATGTAGAAGTGAAAGCTTGCTTTGGTTCCTAGATGGGAGGCTGTGTCTGTGTCCGTTGTCGGCCCATAGAAGACTAGATGTAGAAGCGAAGAAGAAGAAACCTCATAGTGATTTGATAACGGTTAAACCAGTGATCTAGTTTTGCAATTGTGAAATCAATTAATGTAGGTGGTCTTAGGGTTTTAACATTGTTGGTGAAGGTTTCATGTTGTGGTCTAAAGTTGTGGAGACAAAACACCTTTTCTTTATGAGGATAGGTTTGCCAATGGCGTAAAGTTATCACACAAACTTTTGAGTCGTATATAGTGCAATAGTTTGTTTTTATCTGCTCTTGAGAGTCTTTGTCGTATAGCTTCTTTGAACTTCCCGGACTCAGTCTTGAATAACTAATATGACAAGTCCAAGAGCTTCTTCAGAGAGGGTTCTGATGATCCAGCCCCTGAGAAGAAGATCAAACTTTTGCCAAGCAATAAGATCTTTTGTTAATGTTGATGAGGTACTTCTATACGTGGCATGCAGTTTTGTGGTAATTTTGATGGAATAGAGTTTCATTGGTGGAATGATGAACTAAATCTTGGCTCTACTATTCTCTCCCATAATGGGTAGTTGGATGGGAGTGAGGTTAGAGGTAACAAGTTTCCAACATTCACAAGGATGAGTGTCATGATGTGAAGGAGAAGAGATTGTCCTACTTTGATACCAAGACAAAAAACAGAATTGGAGAAAGAGAAGAAAAACAAAATTGGAGAGAAGGAGAAGAAAAACGAAATTGGAGAAGGTTCTCTTCGTATTCTCGTTGTTTATTGATCCCCTCTTTATAAGCTAACTAGAGGTTGAAAAATATATGATACAACTCATACGTTTGAAAAAAATAAAAGACATTCTTCCTTAAAACTAGCAATCAACATATAGGGGAAAAAAATATTGAAACGTTTTCTTTTTGATAACCGCTGGAAGTCGAACTTTTGCCGATAACATAACACGAAGTGCTTGCCCTTGAGACAAGCGAGCTACGGTAGTTGGCAAGGAAGTTGTTACTCTTAGAAGTTCTTGACATTAGCCCATATATATTTTGAATGAGCATATTCCTTATCTCTCCATAGGGATACATCTTATAATTTCTAAAAGCTCATTTTATTCGGACAGGTTTGCGATATATGAACATCGCGGAGTGGACGTGGGTCACTTTCGGATTTGGCTGCAAGTGATGTCACTACATGTGGGAGGTTGAAGTTAATGCCCTTGATATGCGGGTACGCCTTCACCACCTCCACCTATGCCACCTCCCACGTCCACCAACATTCTTATGCTGTCAAACCCATTTTTATATGTTGCTACCACTGTCGCCATGATGACCTTATTTGTGTCGTTGAAGAGCTTGTTGAATTAAGTTACTCTTATCTGAAGTCCCAAATCCCCGGTTGCGTGGAGAGGCCTTCTCGAAAGCGATCACAGTCATCTTTGGCCAGCGGTGGCGGCAGGAGTGCTAGAAGTCGTGAGGAGGGTGGTTCCTCCGCCGGGGAAGTGAGCCTGAAGTGACAGCGTCGTGGATGACCCATTGGAGAGGCAGGCGGCGCGTAGAGTTTATGTTTCTCCTGTTATATATTTTCATACATTCTTGGTTAAAAATAAGCATAAGAAGAGTTATACTTTTTATAATATTATTAATTAGTGTAAAAAGAGTTACACTTTTAAGCATATGATGTGTAAAAAGAGTTACGCATTCAATGGTGAAAATAAGTTTGTAACATATATGAAAATCAATCATGTTTTAATGAGTGGATTAAACATATATATGAATAATGAGTTGATATGTTACAAAAAATTATTTGGTTGAAGAAGATAATAAGTTTGTAATGTTTTAAAGTAAATCATGTTTAATGTACGCATTAAACATATGAATAAGATATTGGATTATTACAAAACTTATGAGATTGTGGAAGATCATAAGTTTGTAACATTTGAGATTAAATATATGTTTAATATGTGAATTAAACAAATATTTATGTTATAGAATGTTGCAATCTCAAGAGGTTAAAGAAGACGAGAAGTTTTCTTCTTTTTGTAATCTGTTGTTCTATCCATAAAAGTGTTTCATAAAGTAACTTTTCTTCTTTTTGAAATCACATGCATAAAGTAGAAAAGACTTAATCGGTGTTGGAGCTTCTTTTCATCTTACTCTAAGATCTTTTGAGATAAAAGAATCAGTATTTGGACAAAGTTCGAACTTGTTTTGAGCATATATATTATTAACCTTGCTGGCTTCCAATTCTCAAAGTTGTGAGCCTTTGTTATAAAATCTTACGATTCTGAGTTCGATTCACGAATCGATTCCACGGTCCGGAATTGAATGATCAGAGCTCTTTCAGAATCGAAAATATGCATGAATCAGAGACTTAATTGCTGAATCGCAGATCGATTCTGGGAATCGATTTAATCACAGGTTATCGGGACGGGATGAAAATTTACAAAATAAAGCAGAAATTCCCCGAAAAAAAACTTAGTCAATTGTGAAATTAATTAACGTGGAAAGCAACTCAATTTGGTATTACAATTTCTGAGAAGAAACCAAGGGAGAAAGAATACCAACAATTTGGTATTCACAATTTATGATAGAAACGAAAAAAAGGGAGGAAGGGAGAAGGGGAGAAAGGGGAGAAGAAGACCCGAACTTAAGAAAGATAAGGAGAAAAAATCACGAGATTTTTGGCCCGGGTATGTTTTTATCAAGTTTCCATCTTCTTCTTCAAGCAAACCATGCATTGAACCATTGCAGAAAAATATTATGCGTCCATCTTTTTTTTTTCGATTTGTTGCTTCTTTGCTTCTTCCTCTTCTTCTTCTTTCTTCTTCATCAAACGACAACCAATTTCTAGCCCTAATATGGGTTTTTCAACCTGATGTTTATTTTTGTGAAATAAAACGGAAGCGCAAAGTTAGATTTGGAAGGAGATTGAGAAAAAGAAGAAAAAAAAAAAAGCGAAATTAGGGCTAGAATTGATATGCGAGGAGAAGGAGAAGAGAATGGAGGGGAGAAGAAGAAGAGAAGAAGATGGGAAAACAGGGTTGTGTTTGGTGTGTGTTAATTAACCCTGATAAACACTACAATAGATAATATATTAAAGTATTATTTAATATATTTATATTTTATATTAAACTTTGCATACCCCAGCATCACGTTTTTGCATAAATACAATGGCTTTTCTAATAGATAATATATTAAAATGTTATTTAATATATTTATATTTTGTATTCAACTGCATGCAAAAACTTTTATATTAATTCGGCTCTGAAAAACGCCCGTTTAGAGCGGACGATTAGTCTCTAATTTAAATCAAAATAAAATTCGGGCGTATTAGAGGCGAATTTTCGATTAACAAAAGCGATGAATGCGTGATTTCTACCGTCTCTAATCCATCTCTGATTAGAGATGGAATATTTCCGTCTCTGTCGAGAGAATGAATAAATTTAGAGGCCAGTTTTTCGTCTACGTTGAACCAAGAAATAATCCGTCTCCTAATCGCACACGAATTTCGGTCTCAAATTTCGTCTACGATCGAGAGATGGATTGATTAAGTCTCGATCGGCGTTTCCAATTTTTAAGTCTCCAAATTAAAGGCCCGGAAATTTTTGTCTCTGAAAATTTTGTCTCATATACGAAGACGGAAAAGTCCGTCTCTATTTCCTATCAGACGGAAAAAAATTGTTTCTATTCTATTTATATATACTAATATTTTTGTTGACATGTCTTAACTTTTCATCACGAATCTTATCATTCAAAGCCAATTATAGAAATCAGTAAAAGTTTGTAGTTTAACAGTTAAATTAATAGATATCATTAAATAAGTTGAAATACACAATACTTTTAATTAATTATAAAATCAATAGTATTCTTAAATAACAAAATGGTAACATTAGTGTCAAATATAGCTAACCAGTCGGTTACTAGGGAGTACCGCGGAAAAAACAAATAGTTAGTATAAACTCATTTTATATTTTAAAAATTACCTGCTTGTATTTGAAAGGAAATATTGCCCTTAAAATCATCGAAAATACAAATCCTTAGTGCTCAGAAGGAATGTTCTTCCAAATTATACCCATCCTTATTGAAGCCGTATAAATGCTTAGTAATAAATGCATGAGAATTTTTTTGTGAGGTAACAACCTATGATGAAAATTACTTTCTTGTTAGTTTCAATATTGAAAAGAGTTAATAATACTAAACAAATAAAGAAATCATTTTCTTGGTAATAATATTAATTGTGATTAGATTGGATAATTAAATGCAATTGACTTAAAATTCTACTGAAAATGACTTGAACATATTTTATCCAGGACCCCATATCTGATTATGGACAAGTGTTTGTGTTTGAACCTTCTTATGCTGGTTAAGTGATTAGAGTAATTAATGGGATAATTCTAGCTCTAGCCAAAACAAAAACCAAAAGAAAAAAAATAAAGTAGACTTTTTCTGCCCAATTCTGTCACATTTGATTACTTAAAACTGTGAGTATGCTAGTGTATTGGTACATGTCAATCAATTAAATGTGATCAATTATGACTATCTCTCATTAAAGAAGCACTTGAGTGGTAACTAAATTTCTAGATTGATGGATAGTAATGCTTATGGCATGTTAATACAATACCCTACTTCTATTGGCATTATTAGAAGAAAATTAAGTTGATGAAAGCCTCTCTTTCTCGATAGTGATCACATCTCTGAATTCGATTCTAGAAGCACCATCGGTGTTGGCCTCGGCATTTATAGATTCAACAATGAATCTTTGATGTAGAGCGATTTCAATTGTTTTGGTGCCTGTGATGGAGGGTGATGTGGTTATCTTGGAAAGGAATTTGTGGCCCGTATCATGGGCACGAACAACCTATTAAGCATAATTTTGTAGTTAGTAAATTTACTTCTTTGTTCTCAGCCAAGAACTAAAAATAGACAAAAGAGCGGCAAGACAACTATGTTGTGAAACATTCTGAAGTTACCGAAGGTACACGGTTGATCGAAAGCCAAAACATTTCTTGAAGAATCTTGCACACTTGGCCTGTGTTAGAGTTTGCACAAACTAGCATCGTGGAGTGCCTTAATTTATTGGATAGATTGCATGTATTAAAACTAGAATTTGTTCCACACCCTTTGAGAGTGGCTTATGAGCAATTCGGTGCAGGAGAGTCCCCGGTGAAAATGAGTCACTTCTCCCTCTTTTGGAGATGGCGGAAGACTAGAGCTATCATCCGCAAATAGTGGAAGGGAATGATTCTTGGAAATGGCGAAAGATCAAAAAAGTTGAATTACATATTTCCCCAGCGCTTTTACAAAGGCGAAATACAGAAGTAGAAGACAAGAACAAGGTTCATTGATAGGATTCGAAAGAAATAAAATGGTTAAAAACACATACAATTAGAAAAAAGAAAATGAAAAAGAAAAACCTGAAAGCAAAGCATGTAGTACAAGTAGCGGCGGGATCTTGCTTGCGGTTTTCTGAAAGGAACCTCCAAAGCAGAGAGGCCATTTGTTGGAATAGCATGTGGATGGCAGTGTACCATCCTGAAACACCCTTGAGCGAGAAATATATCATGTCTTGAAGCTCATAGCCACACAGAACAACACCATTTTGATGATAACAGATAGCCAATTTAGGCACACTTGCCATGACATTGTGAGCAAGCCTCAAGCCAAGTTAATGGAGTGACCTGTCAAAATGAAAAGAAATAAAAACAAAATATGAAAGAAAAAATAGAATGAGGATATACTTTAGAAGTTGGCTAAAGAAGAATAGACATGGACATGGAAAAGGTGTTTCACATAAAGGTGGCTAGTGAACAAGGACCATTTTTGGAAAAAGTGCGAATGTATTGCCGATGGTTGCTAAGTCGCAAATAAGTGACATCTCATAAATGCAAAGCTCTGACAACATATTTCTCATTCTTGCCTTAGAAGCAGAATCAGCGCCGGGGCATACGGAGTTGTGAAATTGCGAAACAAAACCCTTGAAAACCCATCATTACTTGACTCTTGGTATTTCTCGGACTCTTGCCTTTTGAGTACCTAAGCTTTTCACCAACCCGAAGTCTTTTGAATCATGCCATTACTTCTCTTATTCGTCTTGCTTCCCCGGAAAAGTTTCCCTTTGATTGACATGTGTATACTGCGGAGCCCGGTTGAATCATGCTTTGCGAGCAATGTCATCTTCCTCTTCCAAAAAATGGGATCGACACCTTGTCTTCGGATAATCGAGGCAGATTGATTGAAGATAACCTCTTGCCTTGCACTCAACGGCCTAGGAAGAACCTCGGGCGAGTTTGATTGCTCTTGGAGGCGGAATGATGGTAGGTGAATGATATGAAGCCTCCATTCATGAATACATGACAAAGTTCAAAACTAAAGGCGATCTTGCACATTTTGATTGATTATATAACTAAAATGCCGTGTCCATCTTGACACCAGGCTTTGGGTTTCACAAAATTTGAAAATGATATAAGATTTGTGACATGATAAATGGAGCATAGGATACACAAAATCATACCAATTATTTAAGGCAAAGTGCTTGATTGGAGATGAGCGCAATTGACCGGTTGAACCTTGGAATATGGCATCTTAAAGATACGCTTCCAATTGTGTCAGAAATTTGCTGACATGATCACATCTATATCATCTCTCCATACTCCACCCAGGCCATACCTGACCAAGGTCCTCACCTTCCAGGGTAAGATTTGGTACAACGGCACCACTTTCCCAAGGTAAATGTGATGTCGGAGACAGCTTATCCTCAGAGATGTATCTTCTTCGAGTTAGAGAAGCGAGAGAAAAGGATCATTGTTTTGGTTCACAATGCGTGACCGAGATTATAGTACCTAAGAAAGTGAAAAATCAGATGCGATTTCGTGAAAAATACTAAACTATGGATCTACTGCTGAGTTCACTTAAGGTTCTCAACCTTGTAGAACTAAATGATATGGTTATTTGAGGAGATAATAATTGAATCCTAACTAGGATAGTAAATCTTTCATTGTAGGGCATGATGTAATATACATTATTATTTAAGTAAACCGAAAGGCTTGAAACTTTAAAACAACAAGTTGATTCCACTTTGTACACAAGGATTTAAATCATCACAACCTAAATAAATGACAAATCAATTGTAATAGACTTGACTCTTAATATTAAAATATTTATTTATCTAATAATAAATTAGTTATTTTAAATAAATAAAAATAAATTCTCTGTTTATAGTAAATAATAATTATTTTTCATGTGTGATATCTTTTTATAAATAATAAATAATGAATTATTTATTTGTAAATAAACAATTTGTCTTTACTACTACCCAATTTTTAGAAAAAATACATATTAAATTTAATATACCACCACTATTGTTACAACTTACAACTTACAACATTATGTTGAATATGAAAAAATATAATTAAGTCTAATTAAATATTCTCTCATGCATTTTAACCAAATAAATAGTTGATTGCATATTATTTACATATTAATTTATATTGTAACATAACATATCTAAAGTTAAAATTACTTTTATTCTTTTAGGTTATCATCATACTCAAATGGCACCACCGAAAAAGAAGGGGCCTAATGTGGGTGATCCTATTTGGGAACATTGCTCTATAATTACTGACAATAGAATGAATTTAAAATTAACTATTGTGGACTTGAGAGATGGGGAGGGATTAATAGAGGATGAAACACATTATTTGCTTGAGGTGATCATAATAAATGTTTGCTCCTTATACTCAATGTCGAAAAATGTAAGAATCTTTGCATCAAATTTTAGAGCAACTAGAAAAGACAAAAGTCTACAAAAGCTAATGAAGTATTGAAGAGTTTGGAGGAGGAGAGCAAGGAGTTCAGATTTTAGGGAATAAAAGAAAGGCTACAATGGATGCATTTATAGACAAAGGGAAAGGTGTCAAACAACAAACTTTGAATGCACTTGTTAAGAAAAGAGAACTTGCAATTGAGAGCATATGTAGATTTTTATATGGACATGCATTGCCTTTTGTTTTGGTTAAAAGTCCATTATTTGCTTCTATGGTTGAAAAAATTGGTGATTATGGTAGAGATTGAAACCCCCAAGTTATCATGAGGCTAGAGTGAACAATGTGAGCTTTGATGTTAGAAATACAAAAGTGGAAGAGAAACCGGATGTACTTTGATGTCGGATGGGTGGTTAGATAAAAAAATAGATCTCACTAATTTCTTAGTTAATAGCCAAGTGTTTCTCAAATCATTGGAGCACCTTAGATGTTATTAAAGATGCCTGAAATTATATGAATTGCTTGATTCATTGTTGAGAAATTGGAGAAAGAAAATGTAGTGCAAGTGGTGATAGTGCTTAGGCTTATGTAACAAGCGGTGAATTAATGGAAAAAGAAAAAAAAAGAAGCTATTTTTGGTCTCCTTGTGCAGCTCATTGCATTGACAATATGTTGGAGAAATATGGGTGGTGCCAATATTCAAGGATACTATTAAAAGCTAGAAGTTGTGTTTATGTTATAGACATGCTTGGTGCTTTGCATGTTGAAAATTCTCAGAAAAGAATTAAGAGAGTGGTGTTCTGAATTTGCTACATCATTTCTAACTCTAAAAGAGTTTTGAGGTAGCTTCTCTTGACTATGTTTGCATCGAGAAGAATGGGCTAAGTAATTATGCCCGCAGATGGAAGCGAAAAAGTAGAAGAGCGATATTATTTAACTAGACAACAAGTTTTGGAAATCAATAACATATTGTTTAAAGTGTGTTGGCCCACTTGTCAAGTTTTAAGACTTGTAGATGGTGATGCAAAACCTGGCAATGGTATGTTTATGAAGCCATGGATAGAACAAAAGAGCAAATTGCAAGAATTTCAATAACAAAAGACAAAATATGGCGCATTTGGAACATCATTGATTTGAGATGGGATTTGCAACCATAGGCACTCCATCGCTGCGGGATATTTTTTCTTAATCCATTGTAATTTTTCTAAATATCAATCCAACTTTCTATATGCTTATTTATCAAGGTTATTGCAAACTAATTGTTATATATTTTTTATAGGTTTCAATATGATGAGTCTTTTTCTGCGGATTTTGAAGTGAAAGTTGGTTTATATAAAACAATTGAGAAGATGTTCCCAAGCATTGAGACAAGAATTAAAATTGATCAACAAATGGAAAAGTTTAAAGAGGGAGAAGGATTATTTGGTATGAGTATGGCCATCGTAACAAGGAATGAAAGCAACCCGGTATGCTTTAATTCTAATTTATTTTGCAAATGTTAAATATTATATTTGAAGTTTTTAAAGAGACAAAATCTGATTTTTTTATTATTTCAGAACTTTTATAGTGGGAGAGTTATGGAGAAGAATGTAAGGAACTTCAAAGTCTTGCTATAAGGGTTTTAAGTCTCACTTGTAGTGCTACAGGTTGTGAAAGAAATTGGAGCACATTTGAGCATGTACATTCCAAAAAAAGAAATAGATTGGAGCAACAAAAATTAAACGCTCTTATATTTGTAAAATACAATCTTCAGCAGGTTAAGGCAAACAAAAGAGAAAAGAGGTGAGACATATGATCTGTTTGTTTGAGTGATATGGAGTACGATGACTGAATGGATGCGAAATTAGAAGATCATGTTTGAGATAATTTATGGATGGATATCAATGAATGTTTTGAAGATGATGGAGGAATTGGACCAAGCAACCAAAGGAAACGAGGTACAAATAAAAAACTATATAACTTTTTAAAGATTAAAGTAGTGTATGAATTTGAGTTTGTTTTAATTTCTATCACACATAGGTCGAACTTGAAGCATGGTAGAAAGAAAAGGACATGGAGTGTTGAAGATGAGGTTAGTTGATGATTTAAAAGCTTCTAATTGTGAGGGAAGAAGATGAAGATGAAGGAGAAGCGAAGATGACTTGGCTATGGTTGGAGAAAGAGAGTGATGATGATGACAGCAGAACTTGAAAGATGATGGCTTAGTTTAATTTTATTAATAGTTAATTATTCTATGAAATAATTTTAGTAGCATTAGTATATTCAACAATAGACTATATTTGGATCTTTTAACTTTTTTAGACTTGGTTAGTACAACTTTGTATGTTTATTTGGAAATATTATTATAAGCTTATTATTCAAACAAATATTTAAATAACACAATTTAGGAATTATGAAATCAAATATACTTTAACTATTATTAAAAGCGCTAAAGCGAATCTTACAATTCGATTCGATTCTCGATTCTCTATTCACTAATCAAGCATTTCCGATTCTTGATTCGAATCTCGATTTAACAACTATGATTGTGAGTACTTTTATAATTTCAAGAGTTCACTGTATAAAGTAAAATTAGAATATGTTTCTTCTATATTGTATTCATCTACTTTTTCCAACATATGGCAGCTTACCCTTGTAACATGGACTTTGCTTCATCAGCCTCACGTGAGGGTGAGACCTATGAAATGTCATCGTTTTCACTTTTGCCCATCATTTTCTATTTCATCTTCCATTGGACCAACCTGTTGCCTGCCGAATGGGCAGTACCCCTTCTCTTTATAATTGACCCTTGGTGCACACACACCTTCGTGCAACTTCCGTTATTTTTATATCTCCAGTTTCTAAAGGTTATAGTGACATGACAGTTCGATGAGTTTTGTTTTTCACGAAACCTTTGCTTAAAAACTTAAGAAAATTATTACTATGGAAAACCATCTTGTATGGTATCAATTTTAAACTATTTGAAAAATGAGGATGAAATAATCTTATTTAAATCCAATTCAACATGTGATCAAATATTTGTTAAAAAATCCAATTTTTTTTATAAAGATAGTTATAGATATTTGAGCCTTATTTACTAGTTATGGAACCATTGAGTACAACCATGATATAATCTAGATATAACATATGAAAATCTTAAGTATTAAATAAGACTCACACACCTATAGCTCTTTTTATCAAATATTTGGATTTCTTTATTAAATAAGATTATTGCTCCTTATTTTTCAAATAATTTGAAAATGATACCTCTTATAGTTTTCCCTTATTATTATTTTAAATAATTTTGTAAAAGGAGTTTTAAATATTATTAATAAGAAGGTATCAGATTAAGACATGTACTAATTAAAAGTTTGTTAATTAATTTCCATTGTGCTTAGTATGGATATGAATATGGTTGTTATATATCACATCATCAAAAGGGTAAAAGTTTTTTTTTTTTTTGAAAAGAGATAAATTTATAAATAGAAACACATAATCAAAAGTACTAAAAATTATATAACATGACGTATCATTCAGGTTAATAGAAAGAATAATCGGTTCAAGACCTACACGTTTGATAATCCAAAAATGTTTAGAATGTCTAAGATTCCATATTTGCAGCATGTTGACGAATAAGATTAGATCTAATGACTATGGTAGAACGAACTTTTGTATAGTTGTCGGCGCGATAAGCTACATGAAGAAGAAATTTAACCCGTTGAAAGATCTGAAATGCCCGTCGTAACAAATAAATGACAAAGCGCGTCGAAACGCAGTTGGCTGACGAAACACACATAATATGTCAATGACAAAAACATAAAAAAATAAAGGCAAACCTAAATTTATGTGGAATAAACCACTTAATTGAAAAGAAAACCTAGATTTAGGTAAGAAAACGATGGAATAGGTGATTTCGGGCAAAAAATGGCCAAAAAATCATCAATTGTAAGAACCCGATTGCCACCTCGTACTCGACCTGATTGGCGGATTCGAACTAGATATGGGGAAACACGGTCTTCACTTTCATTTCCAATCCAAATACAAAAAAAAAAAAAAAAAAAAATTCAATACAAATGTGAATACATTTTCAATACCAAACGCATTTCAAATACTCATTGGGTATATGTAAAAATATACATTAAACATTTTTGCAGAAGGCCCATCATTTTGGGATAACTCCCACATTTGTACCATAATTTACAAAATTTATCAGAGTTTTCAATATAAAAAACATTTACAAAATAGAATAAGAGTTTAACTTTCACAAGATACTTTACACAAAAAGAGTCAATTCAATTTCATGTATGCGTGCGCGGAGTTTTACTTCTCCTTTGAATGGCTTTGACGTTGGCTCTGTCCTTGTGCGGTCTTCACTCTTGTATCTATTCACTCGGTACCTACGCGTTCATAAAGACAACACGCTAAGCATTTTCATGCTTAGTGGTTCTATCTGATTCCTAATTCTCTCTTCATTTCATTTTAAATCGAAACATGCAATATTTATAACACAATGCTTTTGTACAATTTCAATTACAATGCGGTACAATATTATATATATATATATATATATATATATATATATATATATATATATATATATATATATATATATATATATATATATATTTATTCAATGAATCAATTACAATTTGTGGTCATCTCAGCTATGCATTTTCATAGAAATGAAAAGAAAAAAAAAAAAAAACAAACATTCAAAGCACAAGTAGTACACTTTTCAATCTCATTATCATTTTCCTTTATCGAATTTAACTTATGCTTTCGATTGCACGAGGATAACGAATCACCCAGAATGCAGTCCGCATTTGAAATTTCTGACCCGATATATATATATATATATATATATATGTACTCGATTAGTGTACACGGCCGTCTTGTCAGCTAGGCTAAAGAATCAGTATATCACAACAATACGTTTGTTCGACTCTTATTGGTATACCAATTTATCCTTAACTTGTATTCTAACGGTTAACATTCTTTTAAGGGCATTAAAATCATTCAATACAATTTACAATAGTGTATATATATATATATATATATATACATTTGTATGCAAATAGAACATTTTCACATTTATGCAATTTTCTTATGCAAATTCATTTCACAAGCAATTGTCTCAAATCACTTAAAACAAATCATTTCAAACATAAATCAATGTGCACTTTCTTGTCAATCATTTCCAAAATTCAAATAATTTCATAATTATTCAAATATTTTAGAAATAGAGAGAGAGTTTGAGAACAAACCAAAAATCGTTGCTTTGATTCCAATTTTCGGAATCTCGACTTCAATACGGGCTTTCCTCCTCGTTAGCCCCTATTCAAATACAATGACAATCACATATTAGTCGGTTATTCTAGGAGTTCTATTTTCAATATGAATTGGAATCATCTCATTTGGATAACCCAAACTCAAGTTACGGCATTTTAATGCCAAACTAGTCGATATGCCCATCTCACTGGGTCACCCATTGTTTTTTCGATTTATGGGGTCTTAACTCCATAAATTGGTAATGGTTCATTCACCCATTTGAACCTATGGTTCTAAGGTTTCTTCTCCAATTGGAATCATCCAATTTGGATCACCCAAACTCGATTCTGACATTTTAATGCCAAACTGAAGTAGATATGCCCAACTTACTGGATCACTTACTTTGTTTCGATTTATGGGTTAACCATAAATTGGTAATGTTTCCTTCACTCATTTGAAGCTATGGTTATAAGGTTTCTTCTCAAATTGGAATCATCCAATTTGGATCACCAAAACTCATGTTATTGCATTTTACATATAGACTACTCTAATTTGCAAAACAGAATTTGCACATAGCTCAACTTTGATAGATTTATGGACACTTTAGGTTACAAATTAATTACATTTCATTCAATTAAATTATTTCCCTAGAAGTCTAGTTTACCCAGAATTTTGGATCACTCAATTTGGATGAGTGAAACTCGACTTATGACCAAAACACCACAACTACACCCAAAACAGAGCATACCCCTGAGCTACCCGAACTCACCTTTAAGCCCATATTCGGGAGCCTTATTGCTACAATTTTCTCTTAGTCCATTCTATACATTTGTAGCTCTATCTCTTATGGTTCTTTAGTAATTGGAATCACTTCATTTGGATTATTATAACTTAACCTATAGCAAAAACAAGAACAGGGGTTTTGACAAATTTTTGACAACATTTCCTTTGAAAACCCAACATTTCCCTTTTACAAATATTCCTCAAAACCAATCCAAACCAATACCAATCAACAATACACTTCAAAACTCAGCCTTACAACTAAAACTAATCTACAACCAATCAAAATCACCTTTATATAAGGTTAGGGTTTTTCCCCAAATCTAAACACAAGAAAAAGAGGTTACAGTTTAGTTTTTCTTACCTTTAAGCTCTTCTTGTCTTTTCTTTCTTCTTCCTCCTTCTTGATCACTTCATCTCTTGTTTAGATGGAGAAGAAATCACCAACAATGACTTCTCCTTCTTCTCTCTCAATTCGTGTCTTTCTTTCTCTCGAAACCCAAAATGCACAAATGAGAGTTATGCCCTTTTACAAGACTAAATTTGGTCTTAAGTCAAAATCCTTCATAAGGCCTTGTTTGGCCTACACACTGATTCCCATTTCTCATTATTCTCATTTTAAAGCTTCATTTCACATTCATTTTCATTTCAATTAATTTTATTCATATTTTTAACACTACACTCCTCATTTAGGACCCTTGGGTCCCCATTTGACATTTTAATAAATTTATTTGGCTCCTGTAAATTTTCCTTGTTGTATATTAGGATTTAAATTTCTGAAAAATTTCATTTACTTTATTTTATACCTAAACATGTTCTGAAACTGTTAGGGTATTTTTAGGGCGTTACAACTCTCCCCTCCTTAAGAAAATTTCGTCATCAAAATTACCTTCATTGAAAAATTGGGGATGTTGATGCCGCATAACTTCTTCACTTTCCCACGTGGCTTCCTCGGTCTTGTGGTTTCTCCACAGCACTTTGACTAGTGAGATTCATTTGTTCCGCAATTCTTTCACTTCTTGAGCCAAGATCTCTACTGGCTCCTCTTCATACGTCAAATTTGGTTTAAACTCGTCTCGTCTCAAGAGACTACATGCGATAGATACGTCTTATTACCTCCTCAATGATGACACACATGAAAAACATTGTGGATCTTTTCCAACTTTGGAGGTAAGGCCAATTTGTATGCCATTGGACCCACTTTTTCAATCACTTCATATGGCCCAATGAACCTAGGGCTCAACTTGCCCTCTCTCTCGAATCTCATTACCTTATTCCAAGGCGATACTTTCAAAATTACCTTCTCACCGATCTTATAACGAACATACTTTCTTTTCATGTCATCATAAGATTTTTGTCTATCTGTGGCCACTTTCAATCTTTCTCTAATCATTTTCACTTTTTCCTCGGTTTCTTGAATCAAATTGGGGCCAATTATCTTCTTCTCGCGTAACTCGGTCCAACACAATGGTGTTCTGCATTTCCTTCCGTAGAGAGCCTCGTAAGGCGCCATTCAATACTCATTTGGAGAAGCTTATTATATACAAATTCAACTAGAGGAATGTGTCTATCCCAACTACCCTCCTAGTTGATCACACAACATCTCAGCATATCTTCTAACACTTGGATCACTCTTTCCGATTGTCCATTCGCTTGCGGGTGGAATGCTGTGTTGAAATTTAGTCGAGTGCCTAAAGCCTCTTGCAATTTTCTCCAAAATCTTGAGGTGAACCTCGGATCTCTATTTGAAATGATGGATATTGGAATCCATGTAATGAACTATTTCACTTATGTCTGACTCTGCCGACTTGTCAGTGAATGGTAGTTCTCATTTGGTAGGAAGTGAGTTGACAGTCGATCTGTCTCTGTAATGGCGAGATCATGCTTCCTTCACGTCGATAGTAACTAACCACAAAATCCATGATGATTCGATCCTATTTCCACTCAGGTATTTTAATAGGTTGCAATAATCCCGAAGGAACTTGATGTTACGCCTTCGCTACGACACACCATGCAGCTGATCCTGAATTCGATACATCTCTTTTCATTCAGGACCACGGTGAAGTCTTTGGAATCACGATACATTTCGTGCTACCGGGTGCATAGCAAAAGACATACATTGCCTCTTCAAGTATGGATTTCTTAAACTCATCATCATACACAAACCTGTCCACTCAGATTCGGTTCGAGCAGGTGGATCCGAACCCCGGTTTAGGAAGCAGCGAGACCCATATCTAGGACTCTTTACTGATTTTTTTCAAGCGAACTTGTACTGTGGGTATGGCCCACATCTTATAACAGAATCAAAATGTCATAACCATATCAAAAGAACTACCACCGGAGTGGTGTCCATCAAAATCTATACGTTTACCGAGTCCCGGGTTTACAAATACAAAAGCGTACTTTTATTTGTCGAGCACGGAATCTACATGTAGTGAACCCTTACAAGTGTGTTGACGGTTGTATCGGAAGTTTTAGGATGTCTTCTCTGTACCTACACGGTTAAAAACCCGTGCTAAGCTTTACAGCTTAGTGGGAAACATAATTTATCTGAAACAAGTATGAGATATGATAACGAGATATCAAGGGATGCTTTAAGAGTTCATATCACATATTTACATACATAAATGTTCTTTATAACAAACTGGCTTGTTCGGATCATCTCTGATCAAGACTTATACTTATAACAATCTTATACTTACTCAGGAATTACTCTTATGGCAGACTTATCCTTATTTGGATCTTATACTCATAGTAAACTTATTCTTATTCGGGTCTTATACTTATAACATTCGGATCTTATACTTATAGCATTCGGATCTTATACTTATAACGTGGCGGATCTTATACTTGTCAGTTTCTCGTATCTTTGTGCGAGCTTATATACATGTATACTTATCTCGAGCTTATACTTATTTCGATCTCGAAGTAGGATTCTGGAACTTATGCTTATCTGGAGGTACTTAAACTACGTATTGGTACTTATATCTATCTCAGTTTCCCGTGGGAGTTGGCGGAACTTATGCTTATACAAGGTACCTTAGGTACTAGAGCTTATCTTATATTACAGGAGTTTACACTTGTTCGGGTACGTAGGTATCCTACAGGTCTGAGCATTATCTTGATATTCTGGTTTATTCTTATCGGAAGTACGTAAGTACTACTTGTTCAAATGTCCCGAGGCCTTTACTTGTGCTTATGTCGAACTATCTTATACTCATGCGGGAATTGCGTAGGTGCTTCTTGAGTTTATCATATCCGAGGGCTTATGCGGAGATACGTGAGTACTCTGAGTGTCGGATGCATGGTGCCGTAGGTACTTCAGAACTTATATTTATATAAAATCACTTTGTATCTTGTACTTGTACTATGAGCATATCCTTGTCTTCACCGGATCTTATACGGTATTCTGGGAACTTATTCTTATATTTAATGTTTTATCATATGTGCATGCATTGCCTAGACCCGATCATAAAGAAATGAGTAGGATGCGACCCATAATAAGTACGAAGATTTGTCTGAGCAGGAGTGCGTAGCACGGCGAGTGGGAGCGCCGATCGGGGCGCGTGCTGCAACTCACGCGGCCAGTGCCATGCTTTTGATGGGAGTCTTGGGAGCACCCGATCGAGACGTGCTGCTCACGCAGCGGGAGTGCCGTAGCACGGCGGGGGAGTCTTAGAAGCGCCAATCAAAAGCGTGGCTACGCAGCAGGGTACCGTAGCACCAACAGGAGTCCACTTATTCATTTTTCAGTCCTAGGTAGTCATATGATCATATGTCTTTCAGAACTCATAATCTATCTTTATTACCTTCTGTGTTCATGACATATTGTTTTTCATGTTCATGTTTCAGTTCATTTTCATATTTCATATATCATATACTTATACAGGAATACTGATGTGTTCACACATCGTTCATGTATTCTTGTCCCTCGATGCATCTACTTTTCTTAGAAATTGGAATCATTCCAATTGAATCATTCGAAAGTTATGACATTTTCATGCCAACCTAATCGGTTTACGGATTTTAGGGACAGTTTGCAATACTCATTTTCCAGTGCCTTGACTCTATATTTGATACTGGTTCTTTGTCCTCCTTTAAAGCTAAGGTGCTAAGGTTTCTTCTCCAAGCTGGAATCACCCAAATCGAACACGAAACTCAAATTCTACGTCACGAAACAACCGGGGCCCCGCTCTATGATCAGCGGAAGCAGAATTTGGCTGGATTATAGCCCTACTTTAAGTGAATTTTTGGACCACTTAGAGTCGGGGTAGTGATGTCACATTTAAGATATTTTGTTCTCCTTGAAGTATAGTTTAATTATCCATGAATCACTCAAATCGGATGAAATGAGCAAGTTATGGCTAAATAAACCTTAGTCAAAATAGAAGCCGGGGTGTACGGTCTGGTCACGAAAAATGCCGGATTTCCATGTGTTGATACCCAAATCTTGATACTCCATAAACACATCAAGACCACTCAAATTCATCTTGAAATCTATCTGTTTTACTCAAATCATCTTTCATTACATATATTTATAAAAATCTTCCATGAATTTCTCTAGAAACAAGCTACAATATGGGTGTGGCCAAATTACACGAAATCAAACCAAGAATTTGTTAGGGTTTATTCCTAAACCCACTCAATTACTGTCATTTAACCATGAATCCAACCTCGAGGGGATTCATATAATCTTGTTCCTTGTGGGTTTTATAACTTATGGCATTTAGAAATCTAAGGTTAGGATGCAATTCTATCAAAACCTAGATTTGGAGACAAGCTATTAACCATACAAAGCCTTAAAATTCCATAGATCCACTCTGATTCCATACTCAAGGTTGGTTCCATACCTTTTTGCTTGAGCCTCTCTTGCTTTCTTCCTCTTTACTCTTCCTGTTTGTTATTCTTCTCCCCTTCTCTTCTCTCCCTCTACGGTTTGTTCTTTTTGCTCTTTGGAGACCAAATTTGGTCTTAAATCCCCCATCTCTCCTTAGGCCATGTTTGGCTCTCAAAAACCCATTTTTGGGTTAAGTTTCTTTATTTTCTTTTTGGTCCTCCAACTTTTGATCATTAGTATTCCAATTTCCCCTTATTTCATTTTGGCCTCAAATCTTGTTAACTTATGACTTTTAAGTCCCTTTTTGGACAAATTATGATTTTATCCTTAAATCTTGTAAATTTCCGGGTTTCTCGTTCCCATGTTTCACATTTAACTCACGAAACATTCACATTAAACTATGAAATACCACTAAACATGTCAGCGCTGAGTATATTTTGGGATTATTACAAACCCGATCTCTATAATACACAAATCCATCCTCGTTCACTGTAAATTCAGTTTCTTTCGCATCTCTACTATGATTTACAATTGTAGCTATTTTCTCATCATTATTTTGTGCCTCTAGCACTCGGTTAATCAAATCCGGTCTAGCTATTAACTCTGCCATTATTTCACTGTCGTCTGTCATTAACAAGTGGCATTCAATGCTCGTAGCGTTTGCACTGACTTTCTACTCATATATTGCCGCCATTGGCGCTAGGTGTGATAATCAATCATGCAATCATAATCTTTAATCAATTCCATCCATCTACGTTGTCTCAGGTTAAGCTCTCGTTATGAGGGCAAATACTTAAGACTCATGTGATCGGTGTAGATGAAACACTTTTCCCCGTACATATAATGTCTCCATATTTTCAATGCAAATACAATGGCGGCGATTCCATATCATGCGAAGGTAATTCTTTTCATGCGACAATCACTTGTGAAGCATAAGCTACCCACTTTACCTTTATAAGATGTCCAGAGTCCATTTAACGGCGCATCGCTAAAAATCACATATTCTAGTAGGTCGTGATAGGCGGTGCCTCGGTTAAGAATGCTTTCAACTTTTTGAAACCGGCTTAACACTTTTCACTCCATTCAAATTTCACATTCTTGCAATCTCTTCATAGGAGCCGTAGTCATCGAAAACCCCTTAACGAACCTTCTATAGTAACCTGTAAATCCCAGGAAACTATGCACCTCTGTGACATTTCTTGATGGTTTCCATTCAATAATCACCTCTACCTTCTTTGGATCCACTTGAATTCCTTCTAGCCGTCTGATGTGTCCCGAGGAAAGACACTTCCCTCGACAAAGTTCACATTTGCTCAATTTTGCATATAACCTTTCCTTTCTCCAAGGTTTTAGCACTACTCGAGGTGCGTATCATGATTTCGATCCTTTGAGCCTACGAGGATTTCGTCACATAAGTAATGACAAAGCCCGATCTACATCACGATGGAAAGCAGTTCATTAAGTCCCGTAGAAAGCCCATTTGGAGCATTTGTCAACCCAAAGCGGCATTACAAGGAACTCGTAATGTCCATGCAAGTCATTAGATCTTTGTCTTATGCACATCCATTATCCTTAATTCTCAATTGATGATACCCGAATGCATAGGATTAATCTTGAAAGACACTTGTGTACCTTTCGATTGGTCGAACAAGTCATCTATCTTGGGTAAAAGATATTTGTTCTTCTTTGCCATCTTATTCGGTTGCTATAATCAGCACAAGTGTACCCATCTTTCTTTTTAACAAAGAGTACTGGCGCTCCCCATGGTGATACACTCGGACGAATAAATAATTTCTCTAATAATTCTTGCAACTGAAGCTTCAATTCTTTTAACTCTAGTGGAGCCATTCTATATGGTGTAATGGATGTCGGGTCTTTTTGAACAACGTCGATTGACTCGATCTCTCTGTGGAGCGATCACAGCGCTCCTGCAAAATCGTCAGATAATCACAAAGCTATGGGGATGTCACAATAGAACTAGACTATGCCCTTTTTGTATCTATCCGCATCGCCAGAAGTAGGCTTTACACCTTCGAACCATTGTTCTAGTAGTAGTGGCGGATATCACATTAGAGAGGGGGTTTGACCTCTCGTCGATAAAAGTCACTTCCTCGCCACTCGGTGTCCTTAAGGTCACTCTCTTCATTCTACAATCAACTACCACTTGGTGTCGGGACAACCAATCTATCCCGATATCACATGAGCTCTCTATGTGATCTCCGGAAATTCATACTCTCGACAATTTCTTGTAAATCTCACATAAACTTTATTCTAGTGACATGCCCCGAGTGGATTTTTCACCCGAGCTGTCATACTTTCGGTTTCACTCTTGATGAAATTTGCCAGGCTTCGGAATGGAAGTGCAAACATAAGAATGGGTTGAACCTGGATTAATCAATGCATATACATTAGTCTCAAAGATAGACAATTTACCAACTATCACATATGGTGCAACTTTGTCTTCCACTGCTTTCATTGCATATGCCTTAGCCGGAGCACGGGCATCCTGTTTGCCTATAGTCTGTGTCGCTTGTCTCGGCGCAATCAGTTGTCCTTGTTGCTCTTCTATACTGATGAAATTGTACCCCTAGTCCTGGGTGATGTGAAGGAACGAGCTATAGGACAATCTTTTATCTTGTGCTCATTGGATCCACAAGCCAAACAAGCACATGTTAGTCTCCAACACTCTCCTTTATGTCTCCTCCCACAATGTGCAAAAGAGAAACTAGTCCCCTCGAAAGAACCTCTGGTGCACAGCAATTAGGTCTTAGGCATAATAGTCTTACTCTGGAGGCTGGTGATCCACAGTGTGGCCAGTTAGAACCTATGGTCCTCTAAATTTCTTACTCTGGTGCTCATAAAAACTTGACTGGCCGGGGTTTTTCTTACCCTGTCTTCTTTCTTTTCTTTCATATTCTTCCTTCTTCATTCTTTCTACATTCAAGGCACATGTCACAATCTTAGAAAGAATGTCATGGAAAAATCCTATGACATGGGCCCGAATATAATCATTAAGGCCATCTTCAAACTTACGACACTTCTCTTCTTCAGTAACTAGCATTTTGGGAGCATACTTGCTCAACAGGGTGAATTCCCTCTAATATTCTATCACACTCATTTGTCTTTGCTTCAAATTATGAAACTCTAGTCTCATATTGCTCAGATAAATGCGATCCACATATTGCTTCCTGAATTATGTCAGGAAGAACTCCCATGTAATTACCTCCGGTGGTGCGGTCCTAGTCACGGAAAGCCACCACTGATAAGTTTCATCCTATAGTAAAGAAGTCGCACACTCTAAGTTCTCCTTTTGTGTGCAATGCATTTCATGACATTCTTCCCCGGTTCTTTGAGCCAATTTTCCGCCAAAGCTAGGCTCATCGTCTTTTTTTCCCAAGGAAATCCATGGGTCGATATTTTGCCATTCTCTCTATGGTTGTGGTGAGAACAATTACGGCCGGTTGTCTTGCTCTTTACGATGTTTAAGGCTTCTCTGTTTGGGAGGATATCCATAGCACCTTATATCTCTTGACCTTGGTGCGTTCATCGGTGGAGCATGGGATGCTTGCCCACCATCACACTAACTTGAGGACTATTTGGGCGACTACTGAGTCTGCCTCCAGGCCTTATGAGTCTAAACTATCCCCTTACTTACCTATTAAGGCCGTGAGATCCGCACATTAGAGTCATGTCATCCTTTATATGCAAATGCAATGCATGTCATAAACAATTTTCAAAATCATTTACAAACAATTTCAAAATCATTTTTTAACCATTTTCAAAAATCATTTGTAGAACTGCCTAAACCATGGCTTTGATACCACTTAAGTGTAAGAACAGATTGTCGCTCGTGCCGGACGGCAGTTAGCGGATGCGAACCAGATCTGGGAAGCCCCGCGGTCCTCACTTCATTCAATCCAAATACAAAAAAAAAAAAAAAATTCAATACAAATGTGAATATATTTTCAATGCCAAACGCATTTCAAATACTCATAGGATATACGTAAAAATATACATTAAACATTTTTGTGGAAACTAAACATTTTGCGGAAGGCCCATCATTTTGGGATAACTCCCACATTTGTACCATAATTTACAAAATTTATCAGAGTTTTCAATATAAAAAACATTTACAAAATAGAATCAGAGTTTAACTTTCACAAGATACTTTATACAAAAAGAGTCAATTCAATTTCATGCATGCGTGCGCGGAGTTTTACTTCTCCTCTAGAATGGCTTTGGCCCGTTGGCTCGTAGCTGTGATCTTCACTCTTGTACCTATTCACTCGGTACACCTTGCGTTCATAAAAACAACCTGTTAAAAGCATTTTCATCTTAGTGGTTATCTGATTCTATTCTCTCTTCATTTCATTTTAAATCAAAACATACAATGTTATAAATAATGCTTTTGTACAATTTTAAATGACTAACTAAATTATAATAATATCTATATATTTATTCAATGAATCAATTACAAATTCATTGGTCATCTCAAGCTATGCATTTTCATAGGCAGAAAGAAAGGAAAAAAAAACATTCAAAGCACAAATCGTACACTTTTCAATCTCATTATCATTTTTCCTTTATCAAATTTAACCTATGCTTTCGGTGCACAAGATAACGAATCACTGGCACGGTCCCCATTTGACATTTTTACTAAATTTATTTGGCTTCCTATAAATTTTCAGGGTTGTATATTTTTTTCGTTCTTAGGATTTAAATTCCGAAAAAATTTCATTTACTTTATTTTATACCCTAAACTTGTTCTGAAACTGTTAGGGTATTTTTAGGGCATTACACCCATAATCTCTAACGAACAAGTGCCTGAAATAGAAAATAGAGGAAAAGGCGGCTAGGATTCTTAGATATGATTTTTGCTTGATATGGGTAAACATTCTTCATACTACTTAAATATAGACTCCTCTTAACCTAGTCAATATGTTTTTATTTTTTACTAGGTTTTTAAAGTCACAAGAGACTCATAGGCTCAAAGTTACAGTGTTTTTGCATAACCTGAAAAATGAAAGGTGAAGGCTAATATATGGAGGACTCAAACTCAACACATTAAGACCTTTTTTTTTGTGGGCATAGGCCTAATAGAGATGCAAAATCGAGATAGGCGGAGTGAGAAAGCGTGTGTACTAATTCAATCCCTAAACCAAACAATATTAAGTAAAGAAATAAATCGTTATAAATCGTTTATAAATGATATCGAGTCTAATCTTTGGTTGGAAGTATGCCTGGGACGTTGGCCCGAAAATTAGATTATAGTCTCCACCTTAGATGAATGAAATGTAAAGGTCCATATAAACTTTATCAAAATTTTTTTTTAACGCATAGACCTAACAAAAAAGCAAAATCGACACGGATCAATACAAAACCGCATGTGCGACCTTCACATACTTAAGCAGGCAACAAGAGGTGGAACCAATTTAATGTTGGGCAACCCATTTTCACAAAAGTGGATCCATGAGAAGCTAATCGGGATTATAGTAAATGGTGGGGGGACGAAGTCACTACGTACAAGCCCCCATGGGTTTTGGGCTGCACTATTTTAGGGCCAATTAAGGTCATTTTCCCTCAACGATTCCAATCAAGAACCATCAATTAAGCCTTTGATCCCTCCTAATATCGTTTGATTTTTGTTCTATTTTATTTGTCTATTGTCCGTTGTCACCATTAATATGATATTTTGTTATCTCAAAATCTCATTGAGAACGACCTTGTATAAGAAGAAAAAGCGATTATGAGTTTTCCATAAATGTTTATGATGTAAAACCATGATTTTCGGATAAGTAAGCACTGTTATATGTAGTAATTTACCCCTGGCCCAGAACTCGATGGTCTGCTGCTTCTATACGATCTTGGGCGACTTCTTTGGAGTTCTTTGGGCGGTCAGTCGGCCGAATTGATATACAACACATAGAAAGATGGTCAACGAGGAGGAATGTCGATAGCCTCTCAATGCTAAAGTCGGTTTCTTTCTTCTGAAAGGGAAGAGATCGTGTTGATAGTTTGTGATTGCGTACTGCTGCCCGATTGGAATTGCTCAGTATTTATCATGGGTGATCACGATTACTTTCCTTGTTAGACGGCGATATGCCATCTTCCTAATTGGGTAGGGAATCTTCTTTTTCCTTATAAGTCAGCCCGAATGACAAGGAAGAAGGATAGTGGGGCCAGTGATCGTGAAATCCTTCTCCCTACGATGGTAGAGTTGATCATGGAGATTGGGTACTTTTCTTTTATACGTCTCGTTTGATGGATGGTGGACCATCCATGTTACCTATTTATCCGACAGGGCGGGCTTAGTTCCCAACTGGGGCTAGCGCCTTAGAAGTGATCAAGATGTTGTCATGGGCCGAGCTCTCACACTGGGCTCGCTTCTAAGCCTGCCCCCTAAGCCCACCTTAAGCCTTGTTGGTGGTTTGTCCCTTGGGTTTGCATTCTGGGCCCATACACATGTTTTTTAGGCATCATCAGTTGCCCCCCAGCTCTTGGACAAAGTGAGGTTTCTTGGATCGGGTGTGGATTCCACGTGGCTAATCAAGGATGGCTGATCAAAGCTTTGTCACCGTCAAACGTTCTACGAAAATGATAGATTTTCTTGATTTTCGCTCCATTTGGTATTTTAGAAGCACTCCATGACTATTTGAACCAGATTCTGCTCTTCAAACCTCTTTCTCTCTGTAGTCTCGCATTTTCTTCGAACTTCTTCGACTGGTCGGCCAAGGCCGCTTTTTAATGTTTTCTGCCTTTTATTTCACTTCGGTCACTTCTTTTGTTCGCCCCCTGGGCTTTGGTACGCTCTTTCTTCTTCTTCCCCTCGTTTACCTTTTCGTTTCCGATTCGGGTCCCCGTGGTCATTATTTGTCTCATCTTCCTCACTTTTTTGGTTGGAATTCTGGCGAGCGCATTTAGCCGTGGGGAGTTATTGTTATGACGTTAGGGTTATTAGAGCTTGTTTAGCTGGGATTCCGCCTCTTTATCATTCGTTCGACCTCCCTTATACTTGCCCAATCATGCGTACTTCCTCTGGGCCCAACCGTTCTCCTAGTTTAAGACAGAGGGAAGGCCCACTTCCAGGAGTTCGAAGTTAAGACTGACTCCACGAAGGATCCGATAGTCTTGCCGCCGTGGTCGATAGAGCCCCTCCAGCTGATCATCCATCCCCGTCTGGCAAAGGCAAGGGAAAGATTAGTGAGATTAGGTACCCTAGTGGTTCTGAATATTTAAAGATCAGCCGTGAAGTATGACGCCGCTGGTCCTAGCTCTGCCGAGGCCTCTTTATGAAAAACCTTCGTTACCCGCTTATGTATCTCCTTTCGAGTTCGAGCCCAGTGCCTTGATCTTCACTTCCTACATCGTTTAGGTTTCCAAGATGGTCCGCTCTTTCAAGTGGCCTTGGAAATGGTCTCCGCTTTCCTCTACACCCAAGAACGTCTTACAACACTTCAACGTTTGCCCGTCCCAACTTTCTCCCAATTTCGGTGTTTTGATCACTTCTTCTTATCGCTTTTTAGATAAAGGTCTCAGGGTTCCCATAGCTTTGCTCTGACTTTAGTGAAGGAGGTCGTAAAGGGCTTTTTGTACATTTCAAAAGCACTAATGCCAAGTCGATCATTCGTGATCTTCCGTCCTCCCAAACACCTGGCTATTTATTTTTCACACCATAAATTAGGAGTATAATTCGCGATCGAGAAGATACGCTTGGCATTCGACCGCTTGGATCGCCCGGAACCTACGTGAGCTTCCGTCACAAGCACTGGGTTTAGCCTTCGAAAGTCATGAGGTGTTTCAACTTCGCTTGTCAGGCCTTCGTGTATTTTGCCACCCCGCCTAAATCTGCGATGAAGAGGTGAAGCAACAATAAGTGTCTCAGGGGTGTACTCAGCCGATTAGGATCGAGATCCCTGCCTTCGTGTGAAGCCCTCCATCCCTACTTCGAGGCCCTCTCGTCTCTTTCGTTATGAAGCCTTCTCATGAGGGGCATTCTACTATGAAACCCACCCGAGAAGAGCTTTAAGCCCAAGTTGAGTTGTTGGCGAAGAAGAAGAGAAGTGTTAAGAGCAAAGCCTCGAAGCTCCCCGAGCAAATTTGATTCAAATAAGATCCCGAGGTCAAGAGCATTTTCCGCTTGTCTATCAAGTAAAGAGCTGGGGCTCTTACCAGTCCCGGGCGAGAGGTCGTGCCTCCTTCCACGGCCGAGGTGTCCAAGGTGGCAGTCCGAAAAATCCTTCCTGGTGGGAGGACCCGCTTAAGCCTCCTCCTGAAGTCCCGACCCATTGAGTCCTCAACGCAAAACGCCAAGCTTCCTCCTACGACACCAGAGGTCAAGGGAAGGGGTTGCTTTGGAACTGAGGGGGATGAGGACTAGCTGCTTACTAACTCGGAGCTCGCTGTCGGGGCTGTATCATCCATCATACGGGACTCTGACCTCAAGAGGGCGGATGCCATTTCCGTTGAGGAGGCTCTGGCCTTATCGCTTAAGGGAGCGACCACTGTATGTCCAAACTCCTTTATTTGTTCGTTCCACCGTTGTTTCAAACTATTCATTAATTTTATCTCGTTTCTACAAATGGCTACCTATATGAAAAGCCTAGCGAGAGGCCATTTCTGGCGAGGGCTTCTGGGTATACAGTTGAAAGCTTATAAAGCCAAGGTTGCCTCCTCACCTCGAAGGCCGACCTTCTCGAGCTCGATGCGCTGCCTACGTGAGGATGCCGTGAGCATGAATCCCGACCTAAAGCACATCACAAGTCAAGATAAAGAAAAGAAGGCTCTCAGGGCGAATCGAGGGCGGTTGAGGACGAAGCACGCTGTCGTGGACGAAGCATGTAGTCGTGGACGAAGCACGGGTCCAGATGAGTCATGGTGATCAAAGCCATGACATTAAGCTGAGTCAGCCAAGAGGCTTCTAAGGCTGTGAGCTCCGTGGAGTGCCTAACTAAGGAATTCCATGGACTTCGCAGAGATCTTTAGAGGTAGGAGGCCTTGGTCACCGATGGAAATGGGTGATCACGAGCTCGTAGACGAGGCTTGTACCTCAGGGCCCCGTAGACGAGGCTGACACGGATGAGTCGACACCATCCGTTGTCGCAATCGGGACCTTAGCCGGGTCGTCGCAATCGGACCTTAGTTGGTTGTCATACCCGACATGGTCTCGAGTCAGTGAGGTTAATGATGCACATGGTTGGGATAAGCAGAGGTGCGGAAATTTCAGACTAAATTTTTAAGGAGGGAATCAGAAACCCCGAGAAAATCTAATTTCTCGAAAAAGGGCAAAATCGTAATTTTGGTAAAAATCTGAAAATTTTCTAGATCTCGGATGACGAAACGGACTTCACTGTTGGAATCTTCTCGTGAAATCTAGCTAACACGTCGAATTTCGTCGAATTCCGAGATAGTCAAAATTTGCACGTTTTTCGAGGCACCGAGTATCGGTGCCGTAAAACGAAATTTGATGTGAAAAAAGTCACATATAACTTATACTCATGTGATACATGTTGCATTTATAGAGAGGGATGATGGAATGGATCGCCGGCAGAAGGCTATGTGTCAAAATCCAAGAGAAGGGACATGGATGACATTTTTGGAATTGTTTAATGAGGATGAGACAAAAGAGTGTATAGTGGTCTTCTTCTTCTTCAAAATAGGAGACCAAAACGTGAGGGGCTGAAAACGAATTGCAAAGAGTTAGGTTTTGATATTTTAGAGAGAGAGAGAGTGCCTTCTCTCTAAGATCCCGCAACGGACTGGCCTGATTCCTTCTGCCAAGAAGGAAAGTCGTTTCACGGAGAGGCAAACGCGTGGCACCCTGCTTTCTGAGTTTTGACAAACCCGTGAGGTAGGGGTTTTATCCTACTCTGTTTTACTTTGATTTAAGTGTTTTGTAATGCTTATTGATTGAGGCCGTGGAGGGGAGTCAAGCTTTTTATCTGGCCCCAAATTCGAACCGAAATGTTGGAATGTGGCGAGACCCACTGACAGTCCGTGACAGTTTTAGAGACTGTTTTGGGTGTTTGTGTTGTAATTTGTGAAACAAATTGTGTTTGGTGTGCATGAGGCCGGGAATGGCCATGGTATTCGATTCCACAAAGTGGAACCGATAAAGCCGAGTGGGTCAGCCCATGACGTTCCACTCCGTCTCGCTTTAGGATCAAGTATAAACAACCTTGCCAAGTTTGAAACCCAAACCCATGTGTCGGGCCGCGCTTTGAAATCGAAGGAAATGAATGGCTCGAGTTGTATAGAATTCAGTAGGTTAATACGAACTTTGTGTTAACATGAGGTCACAATTATATGGAATATAATCAGGTGTGGGGTCATCGAGATGAGCTCCGTGATTAGCTCAGCGGAGTTAATTTGGGTGATGGTCACCAAAGCCTGCACATTGATGTAAATTGTGCTGGAATTACATAACCTCGTTGTATGTGATTTGAAACATGTTAATATATACATATATATATATATATATATATATATATATATATATATATATATATATATATATATATATATATATATATATATATATATATATATATATATGTATATATATGTATGTGAATATATTAACATGAATGACATGAAATGGTATAATGCATTTTCATATGCACCGGGTAACCTAGAAATTAGGTGTGAGTGCATGACATGAATTTTCTGAAAAACGAACATGATTGCGAAAGGAATTTCACAGGATGATTTTCTCCGGAGAATGGGGTTAGGAGACACCCAACGTATCATTTCTGATGAGGACCATGACCTGCTTGTGCTCCTCCAACACATCTCGCCCCTGGGAGGGTAGTCCCATCTTTACCGAATCTTGTGAGTGTATTTCTCAAGAACAACAAGTTTTTGTTTTGAAATGGTGCTTTTCCTCATACATGACTTAGGCAAAGTGTGAGGAGTCAGAGGACTCGGTGACATGGAACTGACATTTAGACATTCAAGTAGGATCGTATTTACTTGAGTGTGTGTTTAAATTGATCATTGCATATGCACTTAGGTGGGAGTAAACCCATTTAGTGGTGATTCTACTACTAAAGGAGAAGCTCACCTTGTCGAGGGAATATTTCGTGTACATGGAGCGTTTTGAGAAGCACGCCATCTTAGAGGCCGATTTTTGAAGAAAGCCAGTTTGGTTGGATGGCTTTTGGATAATATGGGCTAGAATTTATAAATTTTAATATGCATTTGTATTAAGAGCAATGTATAACTCGAACTATGTAATATAATCAAGTCGAGCTGATGGATGAGTAGACATGTAGGCCCAAGTGGCAAATTATTTCGTGTGTGTCTCTCGAGATACGAGATGGCAGGTTTTCTCCGTAGGTTGATTCGTAGTTAACCTGACACCTCAGTTTGGGGCCATAGCTTGCAGTATTGTGAGCTAAGGTAAACATTACCCAGTAGCTCCTGCTCAGTATCCATAGTTTAGTCCCCGATACCAAATTTTCTTCACAACTTGGTATCATAGCTTAGGTATACGACTACCTAGGGCTTAGGGGACTTGGGTTTAGGCCATGGTCGAAAGGTGTATGAACATCACCACTTGGTGTGGCTCGATGTAGGGTTAGGTATGTGATTACCTAGGAAATCACGGGTTAGGATTAGAACACTGCATGCATAGTGTTTTATGTGTGATTGATGTATATAACATGAATGATGTGTGATCATGTGATTAATTGATGAATTGTAGTGTAAGTATGTGTGAATGTTGTGCATAACATGAATTGTTATGTGTTGTGATTGGTTTGTGTGCTTAGTGATTAGCACATAGGAAAAAAAAAATGAAGTGTTGGAAACTTTTTGGAGTTTTTATGAAGCAGGTAAACCGAAGAAGAAAATAAATAAAATAAAAATGTGATGAAGGACTTTTCTAAGGTTTTACAATGTGTAAAACTGAAGAAAAAAAATGGATAAAATTAAATTATAAAACTATTCGGTGTTTCAATAGATATATATATATATATATATATATATATATATATATATATATATATATATATATATATATATATATATATATATGTATATTTCGGGGTGTTCCAGAAAATATGTGTGAAACTAGAGAAAAATCAAATAAAATAAACTTTAATAAGTTTATTTGATGTGAATCGAAACGAGGAAAAAAATATGTATATGTATTTTGGGTGATTTTCCGCAAATGAAAAAGAAATGAAAAAAGGTGTGAAAACTAAAAAAAGTGCGTGAATTATTGGCTATCGCTTAACTGTACAATGATAATGAAAATTGTATCGTGACATACCGCTTGGTGAGAAGTGGGCCGGGAATTGTATCGCAACTCAGTTAGCCGGGTTTCGTTCTCGTGTATTGGCAAACATGGGTAGTCAAGGCAGATAAGCGAATGCATCACACCAAGTGTATCAGACAGGAGGCTCGGGGTCGAGGAGCGTGTCACAATACACTCGTATCAGTGACGCGTCGATCGGAAATCGTATCGCACACACCAAATCAGACAGACAAGAGCAAGGGCTATCATTGGGACTGTGGTCAACATACGCTCATCAGATCGTGACGTTTGAGCAAACTGGGTAGGAGGCCACCATGGCACTGATGAGATATCGTGACAAGGGAAAAAGATGCCTGGGCTTGTATCAAGGCACATAGAAGGCTGAGTAGGCACACAATAGGCTTAGTTGTATCAGAAAGACATAGAAGGCTACAAACGTGCATAATAAGAGGGCTCCTACCAGACAGGCACATATGGGTCGAGCAAAGTACGCAGCGGCCTCACCGTATTGTGGCACATAGAAGGCCGAGTATAGGCAATGGGGTGAAGATCACCAGACATGGCACATAGAAGGCCGAAGGGGCACACAACAATGTTGTGCACACAAAAAGAGCCGAAAGGTGCACATAAATCCTCAACATGTAGGGCACGCGGCCGCGGGCGCGCACTCGGGTTCGGTGTGCACCCGGTGCACCTAACCCAGCTTTTAGACTGCAGTAATCGCTCGAGACACTATTCATGAACACTGTTCACAAGATTTTTTGAAAAAATTTTTTTTTTTTGAAAAATAAAATAAAACCAACAAATGAAATACAATTTTTAAAATGAAATTTTCAAAATAAAATTTTTGTCGATAAAAAAATGATTTGATTATGTTAATCAGATTATCTGCACTGCTGATAAAGGACATTTGATATGAAATAATATTCTCCCATGAATAGTGTCCCCATCTAATGAGTTCTGTAGATATCATATGAATTCTTAATCTCATTTACTCACAGAGATATTAATGAGCTATGACTTTAGAGGCAACTGATGTTATATTGTTCAATCACCTTACTTTCACTAAATGCCTTATATTTCAGGTCTGAGATCAGAATTCATACTATCGACAAAAATGTGCAATATGAGCTTAGTATAAGTCAAATGATCTCCAATGTTAGAACATTATCTTCCACTTGTTAAGGTTGATAACCAGTTGATCATATGGACACAAGAGTGAGAGGTAGATGTTATACGAGGCATCCAAGATATGGGTGTCGGTACAAATATGGAATGATCAACCTTCTTCTGGGGCCTCTTTCGGAAAGCAGCTGGAGAAGGCTTCTCGGTTTGCGGCGGTTCCATTCTGCTATCCGGCGCAGACGAGCCAGGTTGTTAGGGTCTGATTTCGGCATGGTGTGCTACTTACTAAGCCACACGACATATGAGGAGGATTTTCCCCGCAGGCGTGGGATCCCGAGGCTCAGGATGAAAATCGGGCCAACAGGGACGTGAGCTGACATGTTTGTTCCTCCACCCCCTAATATGGGTCAGAGGGACTAGTCACCTAGTACTTCTCAGACGGGTCACATAGGCCAAGGTCAGGGCGTAGGTCGAGGCCTAATTAAGGATTTACAGCTTCGAGAGTTCTGCCGTCGGGGCAGATGACGTGAAGCAATACGCTTCCAAATTTCAAAAAAGTAGCCAGAGGCGAGATTGTCTCAGGAGTGCAAGACCCTATGATGTAGAGACTGGAGCGCTCGATCAACCTGATGAACATGGTAATGCTTTCTACTCTCGCATTCTGTTGATTAGGAGAAGCGTTTTGAATTGATGCATCATGTTCATTCATTAATGCATCTTTGTGTATAAGCCGCACAGGCTGAGGCCTTTAGAAAGCCATAATATGAGAGAATTCTTCCTAATGTAAGGTGAGAGTTGGTCGATGTTACAGATCATGAGTCAGGGATCTTAGCGATTCTACTCATGGTGGACCTTGGGTGGTGGGTATCAAGCGATGTCACTGGTTACGATGAGTCACGCTCACCTGCCGCGTCGCGAATCGGACCTTAGCCGGGCTCGCCGCGAATCGGACCTTAGCTGGGTTGTCATACCCGACATGGCCTCGAGCTGGGTGAGGCTACGTATGCACATGGTTAGATGCGCATAGCGCGGAAATTTCGAGACGTAAATTCTTTATGAGTGGGATAATATGAAACCCTTCGAAAATCTAATTTCGAAAAGGACAAAATCGTAATTTTGCAAAATCTGAAAATTTTCTAGATCTCGGACGACGAAACGGATTTCACCGCTGGAATCGCTCGTGAAATCTAGCTAACACGCCGAATTTCGCCGACCGAGATAGTCAAATTTCAGATCGTTCAGGCACCGAGTACTCCGTCGAACGAAATTTGACGCGAAAAAAACATGATATAACTTATACTCACGCGACATGTTGAAATGAAGAGAGTGACGACGAATTCGATCACGAGAGTGCCATGTGTCAAAATCCAAGAGAAGGGACATGGATGACATTTTTGGAATTGTTTAATGAGGATGAGACAAAAAGAGTGTATAGTGGTCTTTCTCTTCACAAAATAGAGACCAAAACGTGAGGCTGAAAACGACCAAGAGAGTCAGTTTTGAGAGCGTAGAGAGAGAGAAGGCCTTCTCTCTAAGATCCCGCACCTGACCGTCTGACATTCCTTGCCAAGAAGCAGTTTGCTCACGCCAGGTAATCGCTGTGGCACCGCTTCTGAGTTTTGGCCAACCCGTGAGGTAGGGGTTTTATCCATTTGTTTTACTCGATTTAAGTGTTTTGTAATGCTTGAGTTGATTGAGGTCAGTGGTCATTTATCGGTCCCAAATTCAACCGAAATGTTGGAATTTATGAGACCCATTCGATGACCCGTGACGCTGAGACTGTTTTGGTGTTTGTGTTGTACTTGTGAAACAAATTGTGTTTGCGTGCATGAGGCCTAGAATGGCATGGTATTCGAGCTCCCACAAAGTGGAACCGGGATAAGTCGAGCGGTCGCCCACGGATGCCCCACCGCTTTGTTTTTAGATCGTTATAAACAATCCCTGCTTGAAATGGACTCCAAAACGTCCATGTGTTAAAATGAAATTGATGAAATCAATGGCTTGAGTTGTATAGGAATTAGTAGGTTAATCACGTGAACTTTGTGTATTAACATGAGGTCCTGATATATGGAATATAATTGTGTGTGATCATTGGAGATGAGTTTGTGATTTATGAGGCGCGGCGGCACGTGCAGCGGCTGCGCGTGCGCGTGCGGCTCAAGTGGTTAATTTGGGTGATGGTTGACCAAAATTAATTTTTTTGTTGGTGTAAATTGTGTTGAAATCACATAACTTTGTTGTATGTGATTTAAATATGTTAATATATATATATATATATATATATATATATATATATGTGAATATATTAGCATGAATGACATGTAAATGACACTAATGCACACATATGCACCGGGTAACCTGAGAATTAGGTGTGAGTGCATGACAGTGCCAGCTTGAACATGATTGCGAATTTCACGGGATGAAGTTTCGGGAGAATGGGGTTGGGAGACGGTCCAATAGATAATTTCGCATGAGGACCATGACTATTCCAGGAAGTTCTCCAACACATTCGCCTCGGAGGGTAGTCCCATCTTTTCAGAGATCTCGTAAAATTGTATTCCAAAGAACAACAAGTTTTGTTTGAAAATGGTGTTTTCTCATACATGGCTTAGAGCGAGTGTGGGGGTCGGTGGACTGGAGACATGGGAACGGGCATTTAGACATTCAGTGGGGATCACGTATTTACTTGAGTGTGTGTTTAAATTGGATCGTGCATATCTGGCTTAGGTGAGGGTAACCCATTTAAGGTGATTCCCTCTTCCAGGCGATAGCTCTTACATCGAGGAATATTATTTTAGTCTGAGGAGCGTTGAAGACGGCTCATCTTAGAGTAGGTTGAAGAAAGCCAGGGTTGTGGCTTAGATGGTTTGGGATAAATATGTGTTGAATTTATAATTTTAATATGTATTTGTATTAAGAGCAATGTATAACTCATAGACCATAGCAATATAATTGGTTGAGTTGATTTGGGATGAGTAGGACATGTAGGCTCAGTGGCCAGTACTCGTGTGTGTGTGTCTCGAGATCTGAGGCGTATGGGTTCCTTGGAGTTGACGGGTGGTCAACGGACACCTTGGAGTTTGGGGGCGTCACGCCACGATATAGGGTCCCTCTAGTTGGGTCCAGTTTCAGTGAGTGGTCTTTCCCTTCTTTGGCGAGGAGTTTTGAGCACTAGGTCACGGGGCTAGCTATGGGATTCTTTGGTCATAGTGCACTGTTGTTTCGTTGGTAGTCCTCGGCGTGTTTGAGGCCCTCTCTCGCTGCTCCTCAGGGAGATCAGGTTTAAAGCGGAGACTCCTCTCATTGTGCTTGGCATTTGCGAACTACGACCTTAGGTGACTTAGGCTGGCCTTGATAGGGGCTGCGCCTCGGTGCAATCTAAGGTGAGCAGAGTTTCTCGAGTTCTCAGGACTTGCGTGTGGTTTGTGCGGCTCATAGTACCTCGGGGTATTCTGCCCATTTCCTTTAGGTTTTCAGCTTAGTCTTAATCTTTGCCTTGAAGTCACTTATAGTGACTTTAGCGATGTTGGATTCGCGGGCGGTGGGATGAATAGTAATTCTTGATTAGAGCTCGGCGAGTTCTTGAATTCCGGGTTGTGAATTGATTTCCATTATTAGATACGATGCTTTTGGGATTAGAACACGCATATTTGGCGTCGTGGACCCGATAATACCCTGCCTCGAGGTTTTTCTGCCCGAGTCAGGCGCTCAGATATAGTTGCCACGGTTGCGCCCGTGCACCTCTCTTGAAATGCGTAGTTGGCATCTTCCTTTCCTATGCATTTGAGGAGGGGTGCAGAAAAACCTCGTTTATAAAGGATCCCTCGCAAAAGAGCGAATCTAGCTGACCTTGCACTTAGTTTAGATGCCTCCTTTAGGTCGCTTGGCAACGTCTCGTTTAACAAGTAGTCCTAGATAGGGTCCATCCAGGTTGGCGTAGTCATCACTGGGAAAATTTCTTCGTTGTTGATGTTTATTAAGGGCTCCGAGAGGTGCTCGACTGGTATTCGCCTGTCTAGGTCTTCCTGCGATGTCATTGCTAACTTTGCCAGGGCATCCGCCTGTGAATTTTTTGCCCTTAGGACGTATTTGACTTGAACCCATATGAATTTTTTGAGCAGTTCACGTACCTTTTTGAGGTAAAGGATGATTTTTTCACCCCTCGCTTCGTAGGAATCTTCTATCTGCTTCACCACCAATTGGGAATCGCTGCATACCTCTAGTTGATCAATCTCCATGGAGTGGGCCAGGTTAAGCCCGACAATGACAACTTCATATTCGACTTTGTTATTGGAGGCCTGGAACCCGAATCTGAGTGGATATTCCACGTCGATCCCATCCGGGGAGGTTAGCATCAACCTTGCACCACTTCCTTGAGTATTGGCGGCCCCATCTATGGATAACCTCCAGATGGTGAGGTCAGATGCGACCTGGGTGGTTTTGGTAGGCTTTGTCGAGGTGAATTTGTGACACTCTATCCGGGAGTCACAGACAACTTTGTCGGCACAACGAAACTTGTAGATATCGGGTGCCACCGGGTATCCTCCTATGTCTCATATATTGAGACTCATTCCACACGCATATCTTGAGTTCATTATATCTGAAATATATGATGAAGCTATAATCATAGTCTCTTTAGATCCACTTTGATCTTAAAAAAAAAAAAAAGTACATGTTTTGGTTATGCTCGAATATAATACAAGACAAAAACAAAACAAGACAAAGCCTTGTCCGGCTCTCATCCCATATATGGTCCCATATGCGGGTCTACCTCCTACATTGGACCTGTACCTGAAAGGGGGGTCCCACGACGGGGTTAGCAAAGCCTAGTAGTGATAATCTCCTACAAGGGTTACTCCCACCTAAGTGCTCATGCAGTGATCAAACACATACATATTCAAGTAAAGATATGCACATTCCTACTCGAATGTCTACATGCCATGGATGAGAATGTGACTCATCCTATCCCATGTCCCAAGTCCTCACCGAGTCCCTCACACATGAAAATTTTCCAAATGTGAAAACCTGTCATTGGTGTTTACGCCCAGTAATCTTTTTCTTTTCAAAACAAAAGCCTTTTTTGTTTTATGTTAAAACTTGTAACCCATTGGAATGAGCCCAGTATTCATTTGATTTGATCAAATCTCGTGTGTTTAATGCATTTATGGGCCACAGATTTTCGGGTTTACACCGCGAGGACAGCGTACCTTTCAAACATTTTACAGACTTATATGGCCGGACGTGCATGTCTAGCGCGAAATAAAATTTGGGTCTTTCACGAGGGGTTGGCATCTACTGACTTGCGCCATGACACACATTTCATTTTCATTTCAAAGCAGGTCGCGACTCATTTTAGAGCGTTGTCCCATGTTCTGCAGGCCCACCATGAACGCAGACATAGTGTCGACCCGACCATATCGTACGGCATACCATTGAATAGCAAACACAGTGTTGATCTCTACCATGCACTCACACCCATGTCATGTGATGTCCTAGTGCATATGCAATGCAATTATGCCATTGCAATTTCTCATGTTCCATGTATGATGCACACTACATAAACCATTCTTATCAGTCGTACTTCATGTCAATTTCCATGCAAACACATATTACAAGCATTTAGATTCCATATACTTCATGCCAATATAAACAAAGATATTGTATCAAGCATATTAACATTCATCAATCCATGACTAAACAATAATGTCATATAGCCTTCCTTAGGCTAATTCATGGTAATCCCTACCCATTACAACAGCTTCTGACATACCATCTGATAGTCATGTTAAAACGACTATTCATTAGCCCCTGACAGGCAACACACATGCTAGGTCTGAAAACATAGATTTCAGCAAGGTTATGGTCACCCACTATTCTCCACAAGAACATTTATGGAATCTTGACTCAATGGGATTTCCATAGAGCCTAAGAACACTTGAAACGGAGTTCGGACGAAGAAGTTATGGCCGTCCGAAGTTGGAGGCCACCTGAGAATAGCCGACCCTAGCGAAGCTACTAGCCTGTGTCTAGCATTTTGGAGAAAACATAGATTTCAGTGGTTATTCTCATCCACTATCCTCCACAAGCATATGGCTAGAATCTTGACTCAATGGGCTTTCCATATAGTCTAAGAACACTTGAAACAGAGTTCGAAGGAGGAAGTTATGGCCATCCTAAGTTGGAGGTCACACATGAATAACCAGCCCTAGCCATCTAGTAGCATTGGAAAAACATAGATTTAAGATGGTTACGCTCACCCAATGTCTTCCACAGGCATATGTATATAATATTGACTCAATGGGCTTTCCATAGAGTCCAAGAACACCCAAAAAGAATTTTGGACGAAAAAGTTATGGCCGTTCGAAGTTGGAGATCACACATGAATATCGACCTGGCCGACGGCCTAACCCGGCTTGACCCTAAGCGAATCCAGTGACCTGGAAAACGCCGTTTCAGTAGGTTATGCTCATCTACTATCATTAAAGGAATATGGCTAGAATCTTGACTCAATGGGCTTCCATAGAGTCCGAGAACACCAAGGGTTCGGACCCGAAGTTATGTGGCGTCAAAGTGAAACCTTACCTTCTTCAGTAGGCTAACCCTAACCGCTGTGGTGGTCCTAGCCGGTGACTTAGCGGTGGCCGGCTGGCCTTAGCCAACTAAGCAGCCTAACCTCTATGCAGCGGCTCTCTGCTTGGCTATTTGGCGGCCAACCGTGGCCAGACGGTTCTAGCTGGCCAGTTTGAAGCGACCCTTCCCTTAGGCTTGTTCGAGGAGTAAATGGACCGTAACCAGTCTCTGAGGTCCTGATTTGGGGAGATTCAAAGCCTGAAATCAATTTGCTGATGTGGCTACAATTTACTGGAAGGGACTCACTGCAAATTCCTTTAATTCCACCCAAGAAGCCAGTCCCTGCAGTCTGTGTCGTATGATCAAAATAGGGTAACTCCCGGGGTTCAAAATGCAACCAGAGCGTTACTCGAATGGCTCTTCTGCACCGCCCTTAGGGTAGAAAATAATCAAAGTAGGAGAAGACCTACCTCTTGGAGTTTGTCAAAACTCCCCATTTCCAGTCTCTACTAGAAACTCTCTAAACGGGGAAGCACTTTTCTTCTTGATCAGTCCGAAACGACGATCGATCGTGGGAAAACTAGAGAGAAGGTGAAGCTTCTCTCGAAACACAAAAGCTTTCTTTCTCTCCCTTTTTCAGCACTCCTCTCACTGTCTATTACTCCTGGTGTTTGGTCAAAGTCAAGTTTGGAGAGTACTTTTGCCACAGCATGTCGAAGTCAAGTTTGGAAGTACTTTTTACCACGTATCGATACTATTGGTTCCTTGGATTACCCTTATCACCTTATCCATCTACCTTGGATTTCTCTCGATCATGTGTGTTACCACATGTGTCTCTTATAGGTCCGCCAGGCTCTTTGTTTGACTTAGCGCCCGGCCGCGTGACGCCAGGTAGCCGGCCCTACATGCGAGTGCCGTATTGCACCCTCGGTGCCTGAGAGCGACTTGAAATTTCGACTATCTTGGGGTGTGAGGCTTCAGCGTGGTAACTAGATTTCGTGAGACAATTCCAACGGTGAAGTCCATTTCATCATTTGAGATCTAGAAAAATTTCAGATTTTTTCACTAAAATTACTGTTTTACCCTTTATTGGAAAAATTGTATTTTTCTCGGGTTCCTGAGTCCATGATGAAATCTGCAGCCTTATCTTTGGTGTTGTTCTTAGCTTGTACCTAATGTCGAACTCATTTAGCTCTATGGCCCATTTTACCAGTCTTCCAAAGGTTTCTGGTTTATGCAGTATTTGCTTCATTGGGTGTTCTGTCGGAATCTCGATGGTGTGAGCTTTGAAGTATGGTCGAAGTCTTCTGGCGGTGGTCACCCGATGTGAAGTAGCTTACTCCCATCTTCGGATACCTTTCCTCTGCTCCTCACCAGAGCTAAATTTGTAGTAATAGATAGCCCCACATTGTGCTCATCAGCTCTTTGACGGTGACACTAGTGAGAAATCGGAAACAACTAAGTAGAATGTAAGGAGTTCCCCCTCAGAGGGGCTTACTAGAATAGGGCTGGAGCTTAAGTAGTTTTTTAGCAACGAGAGCATGCTTTTCACGGAGTGGAGGCCTTTTCATAACTTGAAGGGTTGACACTTGTCTGCTGAATCTGGACTCAGCGACCAGTGCGGCTATTCTCCGATTACGAGTTGAATTTCTTTAGTGTTTGAGGGTGGTCGCATGTCAAGTACGGCTTTTATCTTGTGGTTGCCTGTTCCGGTGTTGATTGAAACCAGGCACCTGCGAGGACTCGAAAGCACACTTTTTTGGGTTTAACTTCATCTTGTAGTCCTTCAAGACCTGGAACGATTCAGCTAGGTAGTCTATGTGGAACTTGGCCTTAATTGACTTCACCAGCATGTCGTCTATGTATACTTCCATGGATGCTCCAATATGTTTTTGGAACGATACGTTTACGACCTTTGATGGGCGCTGACGTTCTTGACCAAAGGCATCACTATGCTTGATGCGTTCCTGTTCGGTCAAGAATGAGGTCCTCTCTTGGTCGTTGGGGTCCATTATGATATGATTATAGCGAGCGTCCATGGCGAGGGCTCGTGGCTAGCGGTGGGCGTCCCGCATGGTCGTCAGGGGTGGGGAAAGCTATCTTTCGGGTAAGCTTGGTTAACATCGGTAAAGTCAATGCAAAGTTGCCACTTGCCATTTGCCTTCTTGACGAGAACCACATTAGCAAACCAGTCGGGATAATCTACTTCTCGGATAGCTCGGGCTTAGAGGAGTTTGTTGACTTCTTCGTTGATCACCTTCTGCCTTTCTGGGGTGAAACTTCTTCTTTTATGTTTGACGGGTTTGAAGGAGGGAATGACATTCAGCTTGTCCACAATTTGCTTTAAGAAGTATATGAGGAGGTCTTTGACGTCTTCGGCCAATTTAGATCCGATGTAGGCGAGGTGTTTAGACTTGTCGTCAAGTTATACTAGTTCTAGCTCTTCTGAGGGTGTTAGTCGGGTGTCCAGTTCGTCTCTCATGACGAGCTCATCCATGTGGACACTTTTTACGGCTTTCTATTTTATTGACGCCAAGTAGCATTCCTTGGCTACCTGCTAGTCTCCTCGAACCACTCCTACTCCGTTCTATGTTTGGAACTTGATAACCATATGATAGGCGGAGGGGACGACCCTTAAAGCATTGAGAGAAGGCCTGCCCAGTAACATATTGTACGCCGATGGAGCATCCACTATGAGGAACTTTACCGCTGTTATAGCCTGATATGGGGGATTTCCTAAGGTGAGTACTAGCTGGGTTGACCCAAGTGGCAGCACCTTTTCCCCTGAAAATTCCAATAAGTGGGCACTCACCGATTCCAGCTTCTCCCTTCCTATACCCATCTTGTTAATCTTGATCACGAAATATGATGTCCATTTGAACTCCCGATTTGTCGATCGGAACCAGCGTACCTTTGTCTTGTTGGCCATGATGACCCTTATTACTAGGGGGTCATCATGGGGATGTTGGCAACCTTCCATGTCAGAGTCCGAGAAGTTTATGGTGGTATCTAACCTAGGGAGCTTGGACACGGCTTGTACCTCCAGTGTCTCCCTTGATCTGATGTTGCGTAGGTGAGCCTTCCTGGCCAAAATGGATTCCCCACCACCGACGAATCCCTCGGAGATCACATTGATCTCCCCTAGGGGTTGTTGATGCTGAGTTAGGGCTGGCTGATGAGGTGGTGGAGGAGGTACCTGGTTCCGATCTTTTGGAGCCACGTAACGGTGGAGATGTCCACGTTGGATTAGGAATTCGATTTCTTTCTTCAATGAATCTGATGTGTCGGTGCCCGTAGTCTGCAATGGAACTTCATGATACTTGGTTATGTCTCTTTTTGCTGGTCCCGGGTCTTTCATTTGAGATAGCCACCTTAAAACTTCTTATCTGCACTCGTATGGACAGAACAGAAGTACATTGGGGGTGAGCTATTGAAATTAGGTCTGTAGCTGTTTTCGGTGGGAGTGGACCAAGCGGTCCACTAACGTTACCTCTTCTCTTTGGAGATCAATCTCCGTCTTCTCTGTTCCTCAGTGGAGATCACGTCTCAGTCTCTTACGTCTCCCAGAGCCCCGTTCTGCTTTCTCTTCCTTGTTTTTCTCCTTTTGCGCGGAAGAGCTCCCCCGCTTAGATATAAGGCCCTCCTCGCTGTTGATGTATTTTTTTTTCTTTGGTGAGCACCTCGGCCATGCTTGCCTAAGGGTTCTTCGAGATGGAGAACATTAGGTCTTTGGATTGTATGCCTGGCTTTCGTGATAAAAAGTGGGATGTCTACCTCAGCGACTCAGGTTGAACCTGGACGTAGGACCTCGGGTTTTCTTATGGGCCTTGCTGGTCGGCGGGTGGTAGTTCGGCTTAGGTACGTCAGAGACTCTCAGATGAAGTGGGACCGCGAAAGCGATGGAGAGTTCTTTGAAGGATGATGAGATCGGGCGCGGGATCTGTTCCCAGACCATGGCTTGGCCAGAGGCATGGCGTGATGGCAAAGGCTACGCATCTCTTTGGGTCTTGGTATCCATGCAGCTCCATCTGTCTTGTAGGTGTTGAAGTGGTCTACGGGGTCTTTCGTTCCATCGAAAGTTTCAATCTGCGGCATTCTAAACTTTGTTGGGATAGGAAAGTGTAGAACCCCGGCCGTGAATGAGGATTTCGTCTGCTGTACCAGAGCGTCCATTGATACTGGGGCCCGACCCTTTACGGCTTCCTTTATGTGGCCGAGCTCTTGTTGGATGCCCCTGAAATGCTTTTCCCAAGATTGTGCCTTTTTTGAGTTGGAAGGAAATTTGGTTGTAGCCTTCATTGTTCACCTTTCCTCCTAAATCATTAGCCATCACGATCGATTTTATAAAGTCGGTACTTATGGTTTGGCTATTTTCCTCCACCCAGTCAACGTCTCGGGCGCCAGTGTTGTTCCTCATGGAATGGTATTGTGGGCCTTCACGGGCACATTTGCTCCCTCATGGGCGTTGCACGCTTTACGGTGAGTTACGACTCCGCAGCATAGAAGTTGATTGTGAGATGGAGTGCCTCCATCTAGTTGCTACTTTGGCCCGTGAAACCGAGAGCGTCTTACGGTTGTACTGTGTCAGGCGATGGTCTTTGTTAGTCTTGTGTCCTTGGGGGGTTGGCATGACTCCTGCTCATGTTTTGAGTCGATACCATCAGTCCAGCTGGGAAATCGGCGGTGGTTGTAAAGGAGCAGTTGTTCCCACGGTTGGCGTGGCGATGATCTTTAGCCCTATCGATACTAGGCTGGAGTTTGTTGGAGTCGTTGGGCCGGTCCGTCGGGTTGAATCGATATACAACCTGCACAGAAAGGGTGGTCCGACGGGGGAATACCGGCTGCCTCTCCGATGTCTAAGTCATTTTCTTTCTTACGAAAAGGAAAGAGATCGACTGTTGATAGTTTTGTGATTGCGTACTTTTCTTCGGTGGAATTGCTCGGTATTTATTATGAGTGATCACGATGACTTTCCTTGTTAGACGGCGATATGCTATCTTCCCAATTGGGTAGGGAATCTCATTTTCCTTATCGTCAACTGAATATTAAAGGATAATTAGGGAGTCGTGATCGTGAGAGATCCTTCCTCCTTAATGAGTGGAGAGTCGATCATGGAGACTGGGTACTTTCTTTTTATACGTCTTGTTTGGTGGATGGTAGACCATCCATGTTACCTATTTATTCGACAAGGCGGGCTTAGTCCCAACCGGGGGTTGCGCCTTAGAAGTGATCGGGATGTCGTCATGGGCCGAGCTCTCACGTTGGGCTCGCTTCCAAGCCTGCCCCCTAAGCCCATCTTAAGCCTTATTGGTGGTTTGTCTCTTGTGTCTACGTTCTAGGTGCATACGCATGTTTTTTAGGCATCATCAGACTCGAACTTGAAACCTCCCATTTTCCTGGATATTCTTATTTTTTAAACTTTAAACACTTTATCAATTGAATTAAACATGTGAAACCATGATTTTTTTTGAAAAGATGTGAAACCATGATTTAGTTGATAATGAATCAAATTCATTAGTTTTGAAAGATTGGGTATACCACTTTACCTCGATTAATACTATTTTATCTCAAATTGTTTATATTAACTCGTACCATAATATCTTTATTTCACTAGTTGAGTATACGAATTTTGCTTAACTAACACTATCTTGTTTCAAAAAATACAATAGATTGATTTTTCTCTTAAAGCTCTAGCCTTATTTTCTTTCAATTTTTTGTTTATTAGCCTTTTTTCTTTTAAGAAATAAGAGGTGATTATTTTAGTATGAAATCACACATCTACATCCATTTTCATTATTTTCTTCCTCAATAAATCCACACATATTTAGGTTTTTATTTGTTTTTTCGTAATTTAATTGTCATCTTGGTAGGACGTGTGATTGTCGTCGTCTTGGTACGATGTGTAGTTGTCATCATCTTGGTGCACTGTGTGGTTGTCGTTGTCTTGGTGCAACGTGTGATTGTGTCATCTTGGTACAACTTTTGTTTTTCCTTATATGGTGTGACATTTTTTTTTGTGAGGATGATTTAAATGAGCAAAATATATTTGATCAGTGATAAAAAATCAAATTAATGATTGTCAATATGTTATAGAACTAAAGTCTACGGTATTCTAATCACAATAGTAATATCAAATATATAAGTCTAACTATCAAAAGTATAGGTTTGGAACCGGTTTAGTATGCTATTAACTTGAATGTTGTTTCATCATTTATGATTTTTAGCGATTTTGATTATATGTTTTTATCAATATATTGCTAATTTCGATAAATAAAATTATTTTTTTCTTAAAGAAAAAAAAAACCACTATCTTATCTCCAAAATTCTATATTGTTTCATGTCATATTATCTCTATTTCACTTTCATGATTTTCTTTAATGCATTTTTCAATAATTTGAGGGGACGTATAACAACTTTGACCAAACTAGAAGTTTTGAAAGTCTTCAGAATGACATACATATCAAATATTGAGAATGATACAAGGCATCAAAGCATCAAGTTACCAATTAAGTTACACATTTATTTGACTTATATAATGAATTTATAGTCAAAGATTTAAAATATCGAATAAATATATATATATATATATATATATATATATATATATATATATATAGATAATTGAATTTTATGAATACATAAAAATATCAATGAATATTCTTACAAAAATAGCGGTAAAATGAAAATTATATAAATTATTTTAGTTCTATTTAATATATTTGTATTTATTTATGATAAAAAGTAAAGTTATTTATATCAAAACATATTTTATCATAGTTAAGATAAAAACTAAGTAATTTTGATATTGATAGTAATTGTCAAGTAATAACATTGTTAGCTTGGTAGTAGAGAGTGTACATTCCATCTGTTTTGAACAGGTTCGAATAGTGGTGGCGAGTGTTTTGATCAATAAAATACTAATAATTACCGAAAAATCAACAATTTTACCTATATTTATATCAATCGACTATCGGTAACGAATATCGTGTCAATGTCATTCGACACCCGATTTTTCGGATATATCGATCAATTTTACCAATATTTTTGTCTATGTTTATAGCTAATAAGACCTATATCAAGTGATTAAAAGCTCAAACGATTAAAAGCTCAAGCTAGCATGAGGAGGGGGAGGTATCTGCGGTATAAGTCCCAATAAGAACAAATTTATGAAGGAACAAGATACTATTATTATTATTATTATTATTTTTTGAAATAAAAATTTTATTGATTCAAACTAGCAATACGTTCAATTGAGATATAGAATCAAATTCGTTAAAAATACTATAGGATGTCGCAACATCGAGTTAATAACTTATTGCTGTAATGTAAACATAAAGCACAGTATATTTGAAAATTCTATATTGATTAGACTTTATAAAATTCGAGTTCTTAGGTAGGTTGGCGACTACTGATTTGAATTAAGTCATGTCTTTATTACGATCAAGTATGCTTCTAGTCTGAATCGCTCAACACTATCTGATAGTAGCAAGTAGACGAAACCAACACAAAACAACACACCACAATAAGACGATGATGAAAACAAGAAAAAAAATAATATAAATTAAAGATTTATGTGAAAGAATCACTTTATTGTGTGAGAAAATGAAAAAAATGAGATGCAGATAAGTGATTTTAGGCAAAAATAGCCCAAAAATCACCCCTCCTTGAGGAAAAGGGGCTTGAAGAGAATAAGCTGAGAAAAAAATATAAGAGGGACGGTTAGAGTTTTTTGATACTATGATCTAATACAAAGTAAATAGATATAAAAAATAATAATGAAGGCCTATGGGTGAATCCCAAGCCTAATCAAGCCCATTTTTAAAAGCATTTTCAAATCGCTATGGTTGATTAGACGGGCTTCATTTTCAAATGTGTCAAAATCACATCCATAGTATGTATTTATATTAGTAAAAATTCATTATAATACATCTAATGTACTATAATAAATAAAATGAAAATACAAGAACATACTCATGCACACAAATTCTATTTAAGTGCTTCGTGTTAGAAGTTTTTAAAACAAAATTTTTTTCAAAGTCCCACATTGGTTGTGGAAGTATTTGTATAACACTTTATAATCAGGCCTTACTTACTATTGATGAGAATTGGAGACCCACTAGTGATGGGTGGGTCTCTTCTCCATGGGCTCCCATTTTTATATGTTGCTACAACTATCGCCGTGATGACCTTATTTGTGTCATTGAAGAGCTTGTTGAATTCGAGATTCTCTTATGTGAAGTCCCAAATTTGGCTGTCGTGAGCCTTCTCAAAGGCGATGCCGTCATCTTTGGCAGTATTGGCAGTGCTAAGGAGTCGTGAAGGAGGGTGGTTCTCATGCCCGGGTGGTGGCCTGTTTGGAAAGCTTGACGTCGTGGATGATCTATTTGGAGGAGACGACGAGGTCGGAGAGAGTTTCTGTTTCTCTTGTTATATATTTTCATGCATTCTTGGTTAAAAATAAGCATAAGAAGAGTTATACTTTTTATAATATTATAAATGTATTCAGTGGTGAAATAAGTTTGTAACATACCTTGAAAATCAATCATCTTTAATTAGTGGATTAAACATATGAATAATGAGTTAATATGTTACAAAAAATTTTTGGTTAAAGAGGATAATAAGTTTGTAACGTTTTAGAGTAAATCATGTTTAATATGTGCATTAAACATATGAATAAGGTATTTGATTGTTACAAAACTTATGAGATTGCGGAAGATCATAAGTTTGTAACATTTGAGATTAAATATATGCTTAATATGTGAATTAAACATATATTTATGTTATAGGATATTACAATGTCAAGAGTTAAAGAAGATGAGAAGTCTTAGCAACAATTTCAATCTAAGAGTGTTCTAGTAACTTTTTCTTCTTTTGAAATCATGCATAAAAATGAAAAGACTTGTCAATTCAAGACTATTTCATCTTACTTTCCTAAAGATTTTTGAGAGGTGAAAGAAATGTCAGTCTTTGAATGAGGATTCCAAAAACTTATTTGAGCCTTCTTATATTCTTCTTCTTCTTATTTCAATTTTCAAGAGATTGTGAGTACTTTTATAAGTTCAAGAGTTCACTGTATAAAGTAAAATTAGAGTATGTTTCTTATATATTGTATTCATCTACTTTTTCCAACATATGGCAGCTTACCCTTATAACATGGACTCTGCTTCATCAGCCTCACGTGAGGGTGAGACCTCTAAAACGTCATCGTTTTCACTTCTGCCCACAATTTTTTGTTTCATCTTCCATTGGATCAACCTGTTGCCTGCCGAACGGGGTCGTACCCCTTCTCTTTATAATTGACCCTCGATGCACTACACCTTCGTGCAACTTCCGTTATTTTTATATCTCCGGTTTCTAAAGGTCATAGTGATACAACAATTCGATGAGTTTTGTTTTTCACGAAACTTGTGCTTAAAAACTTAAGAAAATAATTACTATGGAAAACAATCTTATATATTATCAATTTTAAACTATTTGAAAAATGAGGATAAAATAATCTTATTTAAATCCAATTCAACATGTGATCAAATATTTGATAAAAAATCCAATTTTTTTTATAAAGATAGTTGTAAATGTTGAACCTTGTTATAAGTTATGGAACCAGTGAATACAACCATGATATAATTTAGATATAACATATGAAAATCTTAAGTACTAAATAAGACTCACACACTTATAGCTCTTTTTATCAAATGTTTGGATTTCTTTATCAAATAAGATTATTGTTCCTTATTTTTCAAATAATTTGAAATTGATACCCCATAACATAGTTTTCCTTTATTATTATTTTAAATAATTTATTAAAGGAGTTTTAAATATTATTAAGAAGGTATCTGATTAAGACATATACTAATTAAATGTTTGTTAATTAATTTCCATACTTCTAAAAAAGAAGGCTTAAAATTTAATTATCATTGTGCTTAGTATGGATATGGATATGGTTGTTACATATCACATCATCAAAAGGGTAAAAGTTTTTTTTTTTTTTTGAAAAGAGATAAATTTATAAATAGAAACACATAATTAAAAGTATTAAAAACTATATAAGATGACGCATCATTTAGGTTAATAAAAAGAATAATCGATTCAAGACCTACACGTTTGATAATCCAAAAATGTCTAGAATACTTAAGATTCCATATTTGTAGCATGCTGACGAACAAGATTAGATTTGATGACTCTGTCAGACTGAACTTTTCTTTTTAAATTATTAACGCGAGAACTCACAAAAAAGCTAACCGTTGAAGACACAACTACCCGTCGTAACAAGTCAACGACAAAACGTAATAAGTAGCAGTTAGCGATAAAAACACTACGCAATATGTCAATGACAAAAACACAAAAAAATAAAGGCAAACCCAGATTTATGTGGAAGAAACCACTTAATTGAAAAGAAAACCTAGATTTAGGTAAGAAAACGATGGAAAATGTGATTTCGAGGCAAAAAATGGCAAAAAATCACTGTCTCTAATGAACAAATTACTGAAAGAAAATAGAGGAAAAGGGAACTAGGATTTCTAGATATGATTTTTGCTTGATATGGGTAAACGTTCTTCATAATACATAAATATAGATTCCTCTTAACCTACTCAATATGTTTTTACTTTTTACTAGGTTTTTAAAGTCACAAGAGATTCTTAGGCTCAAAGTTACAGTATTTTGGCATCACCTGAAAAATGAAAGTTGAAGGTCAGTAGATGAAGGACTCAAACTCAATACATTAAGACCTTTTTTTGTGGGCATGGGCACAAGAGATACAAAATCGAGATGGGCCAGGTGAGAAGAATTTGTGCCTTTAGTGCAATCCTAAACCAGACAATAATAAGTAAAGAATTAAATCGTTATAAATGATATCAGAGTCTGATCTTTGGTTGGAAGTATGCCACCAAGGACGTTGGCCCCAAAGGAGGTAAATTATAGTCTCCCATATTGCTCAATGAATGAAATGTGAAGGTCCATATAAACTTTATCAATTTTTTTTTTTAACGTATAGACCAAACAAAAAAGTGATCGATACAAAACCGCATGTGCGACCTTCACATACTTAAGCAGGCAACAAGAGCTGGAACCAATTTAATGCTGAGCAACCCATTTTCACAAAAGTGGACCCATGAGAACCTAATCGGGATTACAGTAAATGGTGGGGGGACGAAGTCACTACGTACAAGCCCCCATGGGTTTAGGGCTGCACTGTTTTGGGGCCAATTAAGTTCATTTTCCCTCAACGGTTCCAATCAAGAACCATCTATTTACGACCAAACTGTCCATTACGGACATTGAGCCTTTGATCCCTCCCAATATCGTTTGATTTTTGTTCTATTTTATTTGTCTATTGTCCGTTGTCACCATTAATATGATATTTGCATACTCTCAAAATCTCGTGAGGAACAGCCTTGTATAAGAAGAAAAACAGTTATGAAGTTTTCCAAATATTTTATAGATGTAAAACCAGGATTTTTTCGGATAAGCAAGCACTTTGTTATAATATAGTAATTTGTCGCATTAGGCTGAACTTGAAAGCACCGTTTTCTGGATATCCTATTTTTTAAATTTTAAATGTTTTGTCAACTGAATCAAACATGTGAAACCATGATTTTTTTATGAAAAGATGTGAAACCATGATTTAGTTTATAATGAATCAAATTCATTAGTTTTGAAAGATTGGGTATACCACTTTACCTCGATTAATACTATTTTATCTCAAACTGTTTATATTAACTCGTACCAGAATATCTTTATTTCACTAGTTGAGTATACGAATTTTGCTTAACTAACACTATCTTATTTCAAATAATACAATAGATTAATTTTTCTCTGAAAACTCTAGCTTTCTTTTCTTTTAAGAAATGAGAGATAATTATTTTGGTATGAAGTCACATATCTACACCCATTTTCATTATTTTCTTCCTCAATATATCCACACCTATTTAGGTTTTTATTTGTTTTTCGTAATTCAATCGTCATCTTGGTGCGACGTGTGATTATCGTCGTCTTGGTACGACGTGTGATTGTCATCATCTTTGTGCAATTTGTGGTTGTCATCGTCTTAATTAGTGCGACGTGTAGTTATGTTGTCTTGATATGACGTTTGTTTTTTGTTTATATATGAATCAGTTTTGTGAGGATGGATGCAAATAAGGAAAATATATCGATCGAGGTAGAGAAATCGGAATCGATAGTTGTTAATATATTCTGAAGCTAGGTCAGGGTATTTTAATCATGACCAGTAATATCAAATGTAGGTTCAAATATGATATATAGGTTTTAAAGCGATTAAATTTATCGCATTAACGCCGATGTTGGTTTCTCTTTATGATTTTGCGATTTTAGATTTTATATTTCTATCAGTATATTACTAATTTGAAATAATAAAATTAATTTTCTCTTAAAAAAAAACACTATCTTATCTCAAAAATTCGATATTGTTTCGTGTCATATCATCTATATTTCACTTTATAATAGTCTTTGATGCAGCACCAATAATTTGAGGACATGATATTTAACAATAATTTGAGGGGACATATAACAACTATGGCTAAACTAGAAGTTTTGAAAGTCTTCGTAATGACATACATATCAATATAATGATACAAGGCATCAAAGCATCAAGTTACCAATTAAGTTGCACTTTTATTTGACTAATTATATAATGAATTTATAGTTAAAACTTAGTTCAAGTGGTTAAGAGCTCAAAATAGCATAAGAAGGGGAAGGGATTTGCGGTATAAGTCCCAATAAGAACAAATTTATGAAGGATGCTTTTTTTTTTTTGAAATAGAAATTTTATTGATTAAAACTAACAATACATTCGATTGAGACATAGAATCAAATTCGCTAAAAATACAATAAGATATCATAGCATTAAGGTTAATAGCGGTAACGTAATGTACCGCGTAAAGCACGTATATTTGAAAAGTGCTGGTGATTAGATTTGTAGATTCGATTGCATAGATGCGACAGATTTGAATTGATTATGTCTTTCAATACGTCAGTATCTTTCTTGGCATTCCAGATGAATTCAATATTTAATATGGTCGTAACAATTATGAAAGTTAACGTAAAAGCAATAGCGCCGTAATAAGACGATGATGAAAACAAGAAAAAAAACAATATAAATAAAAGATTTATATGAAAGAACCATTTTATTATGTGAGAATTAAAAAGAGATGCAGATGAGTGATTTTAGGAAAAAATAGCCCAAAAAAGGGACTTGAAGAGAACAAGCTGAGAAAAAAATATAAGAGGGACGGTTAGAGTTTTTTGATATTATGATGTCTAAGTAAATAGATACAAAAAATAATAAAGGCCTTGGATACAAATACCAAGCCCCTAGTAAGCCCATTTGAAAAGCATTTTCAAATCGCTATAGTTGATTAGACGGGCTTCATTTTCAAATGTGTCAAAATCACAACCATAGTATGTATCTATACTAGTAAAAATTCATTCTAATACGTCTAATATAATATAATAAATAAAATGAAAATACAAGAACATACTCATGCACACAAATTCTATTTAAGTGCTTCGAACGCGTGAATGATCTTAAATAGCATTATAACTCGTAAAATTCAAATAGTATCTATAACTGAATTCAAAATTTATTTTAGAATAGAATTCAAACTTATCCTAAACAGTCAACTCTCTAAATCAAATAATTTATGTCATCAAAGGGTCACAAAGAAAATCAATGCATTATCTGTATACTCCATTGAAACCCAAAATTACTAAAAAAAAAAAGAGGAAAAGTAAACCCAGAAAATAAAATTTGTAGGAAAATAAAAAATATGTTTAAACTTAATAAATTAATTTTATATATTTATCTAAACTCATTTTATTTGTTTGTTTATATTATACAAGGGCTAAGAAATTTAAAAATATATAAAATTTTGAAGAATTTTGATTATATATGATTTTGTATTATATTTTTATCGATGAAACCAAATATGAGAAAATAATTTCGCTTATTATTAATTTCTTTCATAAGTACTTTTTGTTGAGGGAGCCATAGTGTTTATCTTGTTAATTTTGATATTACTAAAAATGTACATTTAGTTATTATTTTAATTTTAATATTTTACAACTAAACACTTTAATTTCAAGGTAGTAATTTGTTTTCATTAGGGCTCCAACCCAAGACCCCTCCCCTCCCCTCCCATAGCTATGACTTTTTGGAAATCTAAATTAAGCTTAAAAATTAAAATTTTAATAGGAGAAGATTAAGACAGGAACAACAAATTTTCATAGCAAACTTAACATTTGGAACATGTGTGAACGTGTGTGAATGGTGCATGGTTGAGCACGAGCATACATTGTGTGCACGTGGCCAACATTTAACCGATATTCTTGATTAATATTAACAGAACAAACGGGACAATGAACGCGAGCATGAGAATATATCTGGGTAGATGTGAGTTGTTCTAAGGTATTGGAATAATATATTTCATGTGGAGCTAAGGTTCCTACAAGCTTATGCAGGATAGAGAAAGCCTCGATGATCTGGCATCGACAAGTTGGAATCTTTATGATTGTGCTGGCACTGTGAAAACCCTCCTTCAATAATTTTCTTCCATTCAACCTCCACCGTTCTTTCTTTCCCATGAGAATGTGGCCTCATCCCAAGTGAAACACCAACGCCTCGTTTTCATAAGAAGGTCGTGTAATGATGTAGGATAATACCTCAGTGAACAAACATTTTCTTTATATCTTCTTCTGACGTGTGCTGACGATTTTCAAAATCTTGATGCCGTGCACGTCAGACTTCAATCGTGCAATATCCACTGCATGTTGAAGCAAATACACATTGGTGGTTAGACATATTGAACTTCATTATTTTGTAGTAATGACTTGCATCTAAAGTCTATATTGACTCAGATGACGAAGCCCTCGATCATAGTTAGATGAATAATTTTGATAGATATTATACTTTTAAGTCAAGAATTTAAAAACATTCAGTTCGAGTTTAAAGAAATTCATACCTAAGATGGGTTTGATTCATGTTTTTTAAATATAGAAAATATTTACCCAGAATTTAGTGTTTAACATGTGTTTGTTTTTAGTATTTTCTTAATAAAAACACAAATAATAAGTACTTCTTGTTCCACCTTGTGTTTTTTTTAGAACATTTAGCAAATATAGAAACGACCTTTATATTTTTACGGAAATAGCTTTATATGTACATACCGTGAAGATTGCCGTCCTTCTTGGCACGGTATATGTTTTGTTGCGCGCGCGCGCCATATTCGAGGTAAGGTTTTTGGGGGAACAAATGCAACTTATGCACATGATATTTTAAATTGTTGATTAAGATTGGCGTACTTGTAGTTTGGTTTAGTGAAATTAGCAAAGAAAGTGTGTTAGATTGCATTTTATGGCATGTGTGATTCAATTATGTACAATTAGGTAAATTGTGTAGTTTTGTTAGGGTTTGTAATTAAGTATATGTGTTGAAGGGCGACACTGAAAAAACACTGATAGTGGAGAGATTGCAAGTGTGATGAGTGACCAATATGACCTTGGTATGTATGTATGGCAGCATCATGAGGGAGCATGTGACACTCCTTGCCTGCCATGAGTACCCAGGAGATCTTTGACATGAAGTGCATGTGAGAAGGAAGCTTGCCATGTGTGTGCCAACAACTATTTCTCTTGGTTTTGGATGCTTCTTAGACAACTTTGCTTGAATGAAAATTGGAAGGATTCTGGGGGATTTAGAAAGTATGAGATATAGGAGTTCTACAGAGAGGAAGTAGAGAAGGAGGGAGGAAAGGCTTGAAGGAAAGCTTAGCTTGGTTTTGGTGGAAAAGTTCACTGGGTATGTAAACACGATCTTTGAAGGGCTTTAGTTGTAGTATTTCTTATGGACTTTGGTTATATTCTATACCGGGTTTTGTTGGGATTACATCCCTAACCCTAGATTTGATGAGGTAATATTTGGTGGAACCCTAAATTGTAAAGAAAGACCAGTTTTGAAAGAGATGGCATGTGTGTGTGTGTGTGTGTGTGTGTCAAAGGAGGAGGTGCACGTGACTTTCCCCCTTGACCCCATGGCGGTGTTTTGGCCATAAGTTGTGGCTGGAGCTCGAACTGGATGATTCAGTTGGAGAAGAAGCCCCAGACACAGCCCTTCCGAATGTGTGTCTAGAAGTAACCAAGAACAAATCACTACCATAAGACCTTCCCTTGAGATTTGGTTGAAGAAGTCGAATCTGATTAAATCCCATTACGGAAGCGATTCTGTTTAGTCATAAGTTGATTATATTGATCCAAATGGAGTGATTCAAAATCCACACACATCCAGAAGTAGCCCCACATGAGGCGTAATATGAAGGAAATGTGGCCAAATTTGTGAGCTCATTTGTTCACATAATTTCCGTCAAATGTGAGATTGATGAGGACACGGATTACATCTAGGAAATGGTCTCGAGGAATTCAGGAGTGTAAAAACCATAGCTCTTGTTGATTAAGTCCGAATGACCACACACACAGATTTAAGGAGGCAGCTATGAGAGAAAGCTAAGAATATAGAGGAGAACTTCTGGTCAGAAGACCATGACGGAGAAAAAACGATGTAACTTATGTGGTCTGCAAAATAGTGATTAAGAAAAAAAAAAGAAAAAAAAAAAAAAGAAGTCTTGAGATAAGTGAAACAATTTCTGGAGTGTTGTGTGTGTGCTATTTGTGTACCCCCTAATATAAGGGAGTATTGTTAAATGTTGATAATGTATTAGTAAGTGTAAAAGAGTGCTCTTGAAGGATCAAGGTTTATGTTTGTAGGTATAAGAGTATGTGTGTGTGATTCGGAGTGTGTGGTGAAGTAGTAATAATAGATTGTAGTGATGAAATTTTATGTATGGCTTGCAGTTGTTTGAGGTAAGAAATCTTGCTGTTGTGATTCGCAACGGATCCTTTGGGTATTGTAGCCTTACTCGGTTTTGACTTCCTTGGGAGGTTGTGGTTTGCCCCGGATGTCCTCAAGAAGGGTGGGGATCTTGCAACCTTCTCTGCCCTTACTGCCTACCATGGTTTGTGGCGAAGTGCAGTACCATTCCATGCGAGCGTGATTTTCTAGCGATGACGTATAGTAAATGTGGCATATTTTTGCCTTATCTATGGGATTCTTTGAATTGGTGGTGCATGATGTTTTTTAAATATATGTATCCCGTGTGTAGATTGTGAATGCTTTGTAATTTATTTTAAAGCATGACATATGGCGTATATGGGACGCGCATGAGAGTCGGTTGATGATGTGAACCGCGGGACATATGACTAGTCACGAGTTGTGATCGAGAGAAAGATCCTGAATATCATGGGATGGTGCGCATATCCCTATGGAGTGGTAAGTTCGGCTGATTTGTGTGGATTATCACACGGATGCTGGGCGCATCACACGGGTGGTAAGTGACGATTTGTCGTTGTTAGGGGATGATCGACTATTACGGGTGGCTTGGGTCGTCGATAATGAGGGGTCGAGAGGATGGTGGTAGTATTGCATCCATTTGTTTTCCCATCAACCTAATGAGTGAATACTCATGTTTTGAGATGTGTTGAATTATTTATGCGAAATGTTTTATAAGCGTAGAGCTTTGTTATGGGATTAATTTCTTGAGTTGTCGAGGCTAGCCACCGTTAACATTCCTCTCCACACCTTAGATGCGGTACGGACGGGAATTTGCGTGAGCAAGGAGTTTGATTTGACACGAGGGTTTTGGAAGGTTGGGGGTGTGATAGTGTCGAAAATGTGCCTGCTTGCATCTTAGTAGTTGGCATCATTTGAGAACATCTAGTATTTGTGTGGAGGATTCTGTGTGTATATTTAGACCTTGGTCCTTTGCATATCGATCATGGAGTCGTGTATATTTGGGCACATGTGGTATTAGTTTGGGAGAGAGACTGAAAAGGCTTTGGCCTTTTTGTGGGGACGTTTTTTTTAAGGTTGTGTTGAAATATTGTATTTTTTGATCAGTGTAAGTGAATAGTCTTGGGTTCGTGAGGGCTACCGGTCACGGATAATAACATATATATATGTTTTTGAGATACGGGTTGTGTGAGTTTTAATTACGTTTTACAGGCGATTCTTTGGTGGAGTTTTGGACTTCAGTTTGAAGAGCTTTATGTTGATATATGGTGTGTAAGAGGTGAGGGTGGCACACCCATGCAAAGTGTTGATTTTGAAAGGAGGAGGGAGGTCACATGTTGCAGGGACTCTTGATGAAATAAAGGTGATTACGGAAAATACTTGCGTAAATAACGTGGGTGGAAATCGGGGGTAATAGCGACAGCATCGGCGTAGGGATGGACCCGCCCGGGCACGTAGCCGCCGGCGTGGGGTTGCCGCGCGCACCTGGGTGTTAAGTAGTGGCGTGATCGCGGCTGCCGCAGCATGGGAGGAGTCGAAGTTGGCGCCTTTGATATGAGGATATGCCTTCACCACCACCTCCTGCCACCGCCCTCCCCTGCCTCCGTCACAGGTTCCAATGCCGTCGAACCATCTTATAGCTGTCACAGCCTTGATGAAGTCTTGGCCACCGCCGCCATGGCGTCATTGAAGATCTTGCCTTGTTGAATTCAGGATTATCCCGTGCGAAAGGAAGTCCAAATCTGACGGCCGCGGGCCTTCACTCGAGCGATGCCACCGCAGCGGCATCTTTGAAGCACGCACGCATGGGCGGCGAAGCGGTGTGCCGTGGGCGGTGAGGAGGGGTGGTTATTCCTTGACAATCATGGGCGCTAGGCTGAGCTCTCTGCGCCGTCGTGGAGCCATTTGGAGGCTGGGGGTAGGCCGCCTTGCAATTTCTCACACCTGCCGGAGGCGGCGGCGTGTATCTTGGCGTGAACCGGGAGGTCTGTTGATGATGTGGGTGTGCCTGCCTGCGGGCGAGGTAGGCGGAAGGAAATGTGTGCTGTGTATCCGGAGAGGGGGAATCGACTCTACGTGTGTGTGGCGATTTGGGACATAGGTGATTGGTTGGCCGTGAGTGTGATATGGTATGCGGGCTCCACACGGCACATTTCTGGGACCTGCATGGTGGAATCTGCACGAAGACGAGCATGTGACGCCATATTTCTGCTTGGCTTTGCTTACATGTGGACTCTGCTTCATCCAGCCTCATTGTGTGACAGTGACCTCTAAGAGCATGCCGTTTTCCGCCGGCCTGTTTTCTTTGCTTCCGTTCCACTGCACTAAACCTCTCTTTATAATCGACGTTCGGTGCACACACGCCTTCGTGCAACTTCCGTTATTTTAGTTTTTGGGTTCCAAAAGGTCGTGGTGACAGTGACACAACAGATTTGGCAACTGCTTTTCTATTTTTTTTTTCTACGAATTCTTTGCTTAAGAAAATGAAAGAAAAACGACTCAGGAAGAATAAATTAAATAATGTATTAATTTGTGTAAAGGGTTTTAAATAACAAATAATATCTTTGTTGTAATCGTCTGGTTAAATTTCAAAATATTTCAATAATTTTTTTCATGCCACACGAAGAAATTGGTGTTATTATTGTGCCCCTTGTAAGAATATGGTGTTTTTTTTGTTTTTTTTTTGAATGAAAGATTGTATGATATATCAAATATCACAATTTAAGTTGGAAAGCCAGAACTCTAAAACAACTACATGCCATTCACAACATAGAACTCATTGCTTTAGCTATAGAGTGAGTCATTGAATTTGCAAATCGATTTACAAATGAAAATTCAATTTCTTTGGCATATCTTTGCTAGCACGCACCTGACAATCCACCGGTGGCACATTACAAATGGAAGTGAATGAGAGAGCGCATGGATCTTGTAGGACGTTAAAAACTTCTTATGCATCTATTTCTGCAACCACTTTCACAAGATGAGACTGTTTAATTCATGACAATGCTTCCAATATATATCCCCAAAGCCTCTGCTTCATTTGGTCGAAGTTGATGCTGAACTACTTCTCCTTGTGTTGTTGGAAAAGATGAATCACGAAGAACCCAACCCAACCCAACCCAGTAGTACCACTTGTTGAAAAAATCGTTACAACTTGTTTACCTTTTCCACACACACACACACACACACCCATAAGCTTTGTGGTTTTTCCATCGAACGCTGAATCTTGCTGGAATGCGACAAAGACTACCAGAATAATAGAAAATTGATGTACATGATCTTGCCACTGTTTGAGAATATGTCGCCCACAGTAATGATGTTTAAGGATGTTGAGCTTGTGCTTGTTTGGAGATCCTTTTACACACAGCATTGCTCGTGGTCCATGAATCAACACACCATTGTGTTGACTGTTAGCATGTCAAAGAGAATTAAAAACTTATCACACAGCTAAACAAAGGCACCATGATTGACTCGCTTGCTTATCTATCTTCAATGCTTATTGTTATTGGAGCTGGGTTAAAATCAACAAGGTAGCAATGCTAGGACTTTTTCAACAAACAAGTGTAGATTGGATTCTTTATTAGCAACACAAACCTTAATAAGCAAAGAGAAACTGGAACAAAATAAATTATTTTTAAAAATTAATAATTCTGAAAAAATATATTCCAAAAATTTTTATATATATATATATATAACATATATATATATATATGCTGCTGTATACTGCTGCTGCTGCTTATATATACCTATACTGCTGTATATTTTGAGAGCAAAAAGAAAGACATTATTCATAATGTAGGAATCTGGTAACAAGAAGTTCCCTCGAGGAAAAACATAATAAAAAGGACAATGAAGCACATAAGACTCTCTGGCCAAAGTATGAGCAAGTCTTGTTGGCTTCTTTTATTGTAAAAAAAGGCTTATTATATTTTTTTCTTCTACTAAGGAAGAAAATTTCATGTAGCTAATATATATTTTTCAATAATTTTATTTTGTGCTTGTATATATACTATGTTGAAAGTATGTGCCTTATATTGAGGAGAAATTGTAGCATATCATATATATATGAAGAGCTCTATTGACGGGTACATGAGCCTAGGAGGACATGCACTCAGAGTTTGAAGGAGAAAAGAAGAAACTCCCGTGAGGTTTGGAGCGTCGCCTTAGGTTTAGGTAGGAAACCTGATTAATGGAAATGCTGAAAACCGAGTTAATAGCGGTTGTAGGAGGGGTTGTTAGTTGCAATTTGTGTGTGGTGCTTATGGACAGGAGCAATTATACAATTTTAATTATAATTGGCTTTACCAATTATGGGTCATTTATGAAATGATTTATATTGGTGGCTAAGGGCCCATGGTCTATCATCTCACTGTTGCTTTGTGCAAATGGCCATTGGATAACCCAATTATTCCTTGTGTGTTATATATATAAGTAATATATTGAACCCTAGAATTTTACAATGGTTTGATAAAAATATGCACTTGAAAGAAAAAGAAGATCCGTCTTTAACTATATCTTTTTTTTTTTTTTTTAACTTTGATTTGAGTCGCTTATGCCTGCCACACAGATTTGGAAAGCCCAATGGAAACCAGCTGCAGTGTCTCGCGATTATTGATTGGTGTTTTTGGATCAATAAATACTCATGGTTTTTACAAAATAATTTAGCAATTGATATAAGAGCCACTTTAATTGACATTGAAGGCGTCTTTTACAAAATAACTTAGCAATTGATATCAGAGCCACTTTAATTGACATTGAAGGCGTCAATTTTTGTTTTTAGGTATTTCTACGTTCTTTGCTTTTCCCTCGTTTTTACGGTTTCCTTCTCTTAGGTCTTCAGTTGATTGATAAGAAGAAAAATTGATGATGTATAATTGTGCGAATGTATGTATTGGGTGATGAGAATCAAGGAACAAGGCGATCAACTAAATATCGGTGGGCTATTACAAAAAAGCAGTCAGCCGGTTTAGGCATAAATGGGTGAAGAGAAATTCATTTGGGCAAACAACTTGACCCACAAAAAGTTAGGCCCAAGTCAACCTTGAAGTGGAGGCCAACAAAGGGTGCAAATATCGTAAATATGTATCATCAGGAACTATTGAGGTGATCATCCCAATTTGTGGTAATTAGAAAGGGATGTGTCTAAAAAAAAGCGAGGAGATTTGTTGCCTTCATCAATTACATGCTCAATCGGAGAGCTTATTTTTGAAAGGAGGTGGCATGATGGTCCAAGGTTGATAGCTAGCCATTATGTAAATCAACTATCAATTTGATTACTCTTTGTAGTTTGTAGCTTTTTGTCTAAATTGATCGCACTTTCATGGTTGGGATATCGAGAGATGAGTTTCTACCAGTAGTGTGGTACGCACGCACCTCCCCGCGTTGGTCCGATGATTTTCCAATTTCGTAGGTAAGTTGGATTGTGTCAATGCACTGAGAAATTTTTTCGTAAGTTTTTCGCGCTTTCTTTCCAGTCGCTTAGGTATCTTAGGCGGCGCTCTATATAAGGGGGCCTTTGGAGTGTAGCTTTCAAACATAACTTGAATGATTCAATATATCTTGTGAAGGGTTTTTCTTCTTTGGTTCTTGTGAGCTTTTGAGGAGGAACTATCAAGGTAATCCTTGTAGGTGCGTGCCAAAGCACTACGACTTTCTTGATTTTTTTCACACACACACACACACGCAATCAGGGACCGAGGTTCTAGGTTCTTTTACCTGCTTTGTTCTTCTACGGCACTTTTGATTGTCTCTCTCTACCTGCCTCTCTTTCTCAACAGGGGGCGAGGGCGGATGCCACACACACACACACACTGCTTGCGGCTCTTGATTCCAATAGTCGAAGAAGGGGCGAAGTGTTTCGATCTTGTTTGAGGTCCTAGGATAACTTTGCATCATTGGGTGGATCTACCGCGAACCACGGCTATCACAGTTCACATCATTTGGTTTCAGAGCTTTGGCATTCAAACGTCTGCTTGGTATCTTCTTATCTTATTTACATTATTACATTTGCTGAAAAGTAAAAAAAAAAAAAAAAAAAAAAGAAAAAAAAGAGGAAAAAAAAAAGAAAAAAAAAAGAAAAAAAGAAAGAGAATCACGGCGTGAGAATGTCGTGAGGTTTCTTTGTATAATTCAATCGCACTGATTTGATCATGACGAGGGTGATCATGTGTGTACAGAGTATGGGGTTGGACAATGTTAATCCAGCTTCGCATCTTGCTGAAGGAACACACTTGCAAGATTGAAGGTTCAAATGATGAATGTGTGTGGCACGTCGAGATGGTTGAGCAAAATGGGTAGTGTGGTGTCTTGAGGCAAGGTGCTTCATGGGCTGAAAATGAAGAGAGGCGTGCAGTAGCCTTGGACGCATGAAGAGCTTAAAATGAACTGAATGAGATGAATATCAATAGAAGGAAGATTGTTATTGATGAAGGGGCGTGTTTCGAGTGAAGAGAGAGGGAAGTGAGGAGGAGGAGGACTAATAAGTTGAGCAACAACATGGGAACACACATGTTCTATATACTCATTTACCATGTGATAATAGGTTTGTAGTTTGATTGTGTGTGTGATGATGATGGTGGGAGTTGTATTGTGCTAGTGCTTTGTTAGTCGAGAAACTACAGTACGACACTTGGTGCCACCAAGAATCTCATAAGTTGTGGTGGTTGAAGGCGAGTGGGGAAGTGTAACATTAAAAAAAAATAACTTCTTGTATCTTAATGTATTATTTTACGTTATAGTATTATATATGCTATTATAAATTTTTTTATTTTATTTATTTGTTACATTTTATATCGGTTTTAAGTGATAGAAGAATAATGGTTTTTAAAATGAAAAAATAAAAAAAATATAAGCAGGAACTATACGAGTCGAAGGTTAAATTGGTAAAAATCGAAGCGAGACCATAAAGTCATAAATGAAAGAAAGCTATATATGTATGTCGAGTAATTGTGATAAGTTGTTATACAAATGAAGAGAGAGAGAGAAGAGAAATATAAATGAAAGTTTTTTAATGCAAAAATGAAAAAAAAAAAGAAGCGAAAAGGAGGGCAGAGGAAACAAGGTCTTATACGAGATAAGGATAAGACCAAAATTTGGTATTCTGAGTAAAAATGAGATAAATTTCTCATTTGGGGAGCTTTATGTAGAACTGAATATAGTTCTAACTTAAGAGATTTCATCAAATTTGGTTTGATTTTTACTACCGTTTTCTTGAATTTGCTGTCTCGCACAAAGAAGAAGAAAAAGTGAAGAAAGAGAGAGAAGTTAGTCCAAATTAGGTACATATATATATATGCCTTGGTTGAGAGAGAGAGGGGGAGAAATATCTTTGGACTCTACTTATTGAATAGGAATGAAGAAGGAAGCCCCAGAGGAGGTGTAGTGGATAACTTGTCTAGGTTGGGTATGGATTCACCCATTTGCTTGTTAGAAGCCCTCATAACTCCTCTTTACGATTATGTTTGGATTGGTAAAAGAATCATAATTCGAATGATATATATGTTTGGGCAGGAGGAGTTAGGTTCAAGCATACTTTGGCACTTTGATTAGGATTGGTTTGAGGAACTTTTGTATAGAGTAATGTTGGGATTTGGGAGGAAGATCTTGTGAAATTTTACAAAACCATGTTTTGTTTTTGTCTTAACTTGGCCATTATTACTCATCAATCAGTGATTAAATTAAAGGAGTAAACTAGAACATAGGAGAACAAATTTCCTTGAAATAAGTATATTCAAATTTGGACCTCATTGAACCCAGAAATTCATCAAATTGAAGCTTTATTTTAAGCGAATTTTGGATATTTTTTTGAATACAGGTTTGGTATTTTGAGTACGGGTTTGGTATTTAAGCCATAAGTTGAAGGTTTCCTCATCAGTGTGAGTATTGATTCAAATTTTGGATAAACTAGACTATACTAGGAGAACAAATTTCCTTGAAATAAGTGTATTCAAATTTGGACTCCATTAGTGAGCTGAAGTCGTCGAGAGTGAAGGATTACATTTTTGAGCATTGGGATTAAAAGTTTTTAAAATAGAGTAGTTTAGGTTATTTGATACATATTTTTGAGTTTGGTGCTCGAAGATTGGATGATTCAATTTCTAAATAAAATAGATTTATAAGAGGAACAATGGACTTGAGAAGGAAGTTAGTTTAAATATGAAACTCATTTGTTCCCAAAATTTTTACAAGTGGGGTATTGGGTAGAAATCAATACAACCAAAAACACTAGCAGCCATGGTACATTTTCTTTGTTTGTTATCGATTATGACTGTTGTGATGATGGATTAGGGGTTGATGATGATAAAAACTTACTTGATGACCGTCGGGATTTCAAGGATGAGAGACTAGAATGGTGATAACTTTTTGGTTTGTTCTTCACACTTCTCTTTTTATTTCAAGTTTGTGTTGTTTGTCAAACAAATGCGGAATATTTGTTATGAGAAATTTGATTTTTGGTTTGAACTGGACAAAGTATCTAAAATGTTTGACAAACATATGCATATGTGTAGCACTTCTTTGAACCATAAATGAATTTGTTTGAGTGTTGGACAATTACTTTCCCATATAAATGAGTATGTAGTGGCACATGGCGAAAGATTCATGTATGTGTGAGAAGAGAAAGCGGAAGTCAGTCGAGAATATTATCTTTCAAATGTGAAAATGTATTTATTGTAAATGACTAGTGTGTGTGTGTGCAAGAGAGATATTAGCAGATTATGTTAATTAGAGAATGGGTGTGAGTAGTCTGTGGGAGTGATGCCTTAGCGTCTTGCAGCAGTGATTTATAGTGGCATAACGCGTCCCACGTAGCCGGCGGAGCGATATCGGTAGTGGCCACACGAAAATACAAATATCGCCTCATGAGCCGTAGCCCGGCGGAGCGTGAGATTGTCATATTTTACCTCTGGAGCTGCCAGAAAGCCCGATGGGGCGCTGCCGTCCGTTATCCTTGCCGTGTTTTAGGTTGAATTCATTTAAGAACGAAAATATTATTAATTGTGTAGTTTCTTGAAATGAGTTATACAGAATAATAATAAACATAGGGCATGAAAGATATGAAAAGTGCGACATTTCTGCCTTATATTTGAGACAAAATGAAAGTATGTTAAACTACTATAAAATGGTATATATTATTTATAAATATTATGGATCACATGTAGTGAGCATGTTGAAGGTTGTTTGAAAAATTAATATATGTTGAATGTTTGAGATGATGATTAAGTGATGCATATAGCAAAAAGTTAATTATGTATACATATATGTAGTATAATGGATTGGTTTATCGAGGAAATAGAAATGTAAGGAGAACCACCATAAGCATATGAAAATACTTACAGATTGGAGCTTTCCATGCAGGAGAATAATAATCTGTGAGTAGATAGTGAGCAGGACAGAATATCATGAGCGGGAAATTAAATCGTGAATGCATTGCAAAGTATAAGTAAATGTTTCATCTCATGCGTACACTTCATTCCCATGATATCATGTGACTTTACTTTGTAATTGAAATCAAAAGATCGCCAAAGATTAAGAAGATAATATTTTAATTTTTTTTAGCTATCATGGAATGTAATACTTTATATTGTGGATTTTCAAAGATAAGAGAGGTGAACTCGATATAAATATTTCATGAAATGATTTGGAAAGCGAAGCATGACAATGCACTTTTTTGTATAAATATTGTACTAAAGTATAGTTTTGGGTCCTCTAGAAAAGATATAACGCATACTTCTTAATGAATGAATAAGCGGTGACATCCTTATTCACATATATAAACATGATTAAATGGATATTAAATATCTATAAAAAATGATATATATATGAAGTATTTTATAGATAATGGATTAATTTTTTTTTTTTTATCATGGAATGTACTTCCTATTTGTGGATTTTTTTTCCAAAAGATAAGAGTGAACTTTGACAAATATTTTGTATAAATGATTTGGAAAGGGCATGAAAATTCGTTTTGTATAAATATTGTACTAAGAAGTATAGTTTTTAGATTTAGAGAAAAGAAAGTGTGTGCACATCTGCTTCTTGCTGTGTGTAGATATGTGTGTGAATAAGTAGTGATATCTCATATTCCTCATATAAATATGATTAAATGGATATTAAGTAACTATCGAATGAGTATATATGAAATGTGTTTTTGAATAAATGGATTTAGTGGTTCATGTCCACGAGTGCGGTCGGTGTGTCCAGGTCAGGTAGAGATCCCGAGGGGAGAAACGACATTTATTTTGGTATTGTCGTTTGATTTAGGCAATTCTATGAGTGATTTTTGCATGTGTGTGTAATGTGTGTGCCACATGTGCCATTGCATTTGCATATAAAATGACATGACTATGATCTCTGCAGTCTTGTTGTTCAGATATTAATAGGTTTAGTAATGTATGGAAATTTGGAGGAAGCTGATGGGGTCGGGAGGCTGAGGAGGGTTTCTGAGTAGTCTGTTAGTGTGGATGGTGGGAGGTGACATCCCATGTGCTCTGCATCGACCATGAGGCGGGGGGGGAGGACTGAGCGCAGAGAGGAGAATGCGTGATATCTCGAGGCAAATAGCTAAGCATTGCAAAAGCAACTCAACAGCCTTGTGAGTTGTCCCTCAGCGGACGTGGTGAGGAAGAATGGAAATCTTGGCCCATACATTTTCTGGAAGAGATGGCGAAGCGCGCTGCTGGTGGAAAATTGAGAAACCTATGAACAACAACGAGAAGAGAAGAGTAACCACAAATGCATTGCACGAAAGAGTGTGCGATCTCACTCCCAACATGGCGCTTGGTGGTGGGTGTTTATGACGAGTACCATATGAAATATTACATGGGAGTTTTTTCATAGAGGTGGAGAGAAAGCAGCAACATGATATGGTCAATGAGATCTACCGCAGCGTATGAAGGGAGTTCCATATATGAATTTGAAGCGGAGAAGCGGGATGGGTGTTGACAAGTATCCAGGAATTCACGGTTGAAGCGAGTAATAGCTTCAAGATGCTGAATAGTTATAGGAGGAAAGAGAAAGGAAGAGAGGTAATAAGTAAGTTTGAGATGGCAGCTAAATGACTATATATTGGACCTATGTCACGAGATTGTATGATGATTGCCTCTAAGATTGCGTATATGTGTACTTTAAATGTTGAAAGGGTGAAAAAAAAGAAAGAGTATATGTGTGTGTATTTGAGAGAAAGAAAGAAAGAGAAAGAAGAAGAAAGAAGAAGAATGGGTAGAAGAAAAACCTTGATCGATCAGTTAAATGTCGGCACGGAATAAAAATTTGGGGTCATGGGTTCTAGTTGGCACACGGGGAGACGACTCAGCCTTCTGGGTATTAAGACTATTCTACTTGGCACCATCGATAGCTGGTGCCTAGGAGATTCTTCCCGAAAGACCGGCTCCTCATGTGCACATTGTGGGAGGAGGAGACATAAAGGAGATTGTTGGAGACTAAAAGGTGTTTGTTTGGTTTGTGGATCCATTGAGCACAAAGTAAAAGATTGTTGTGTCACGCTTAGCAACAACCCACAGAACCGGTCGGGCCGTTGGCAAATCGAACGAGAAGAACCTACTGAGCGCTCATTAATTCTTTTATTTGCGTGTGTTTATTAAATTTTTCTTTTCAAGAATATGCTCAGTCCACGACGACTTTGAATGGCGGATCCCGGCGAATCGGAGCATTCCGACGTTTTCATTTATCTTATCAAAACATTTATTACGTCATTTGTTTTTAGGGGTTTGATTGCACATAAGCATTTTCAAATGTTGAATGACTGACATTACTCTCTTATATACAATTCGTTGATTTACAAAATGACTTATCTTGCCTTTGCAATTAATACACAAAAACAATGGTTCATAGTTGTCTTTTTTGTTCTAAATATCACATGTTGAATATATATGATATCTCAGAATGGCGGGAGTATACACTTATACTCCGCAACTTTTCACCCATATGACTCTACGGCTTCTTGCACGACTTTCTTTCTCATTTATTGTGGAAACACAGCATAGATAAAAGCTATACGTAGCATTTTCATGCTTAGTGGTTCTATATGATTCCCGATCTTCAGTTCAATATGACATGCATTTATCATTAAACCATGCCTTTTATGTATCAAGCCTTACTTATGCTTGTTATTTTCACGCATTCTTTTCATTTACAAATCATTGATCATATCAAATATGCATTTTCACATGCAACAAAATCATGTGACAATTCACTTCATGGATTAAACGCCTCTATAAAGATGTGTTTGCAGTTTACAAATCCCGTTTACAACGTCGAGTTCGTTATTTCACTTTGTACATTCAATTCACATTCTTGGCCAGTTATTCGGTGAATCCCTTCCATTTTTATCGTGATGTGCTTACATTTCTGATTTGATGAATAAATGCCTGATGCCGATTGGTGCGCCCCGGAGCATGGTATTTAAATCGCCATCATTGCGCATCGCGGCGGATGTTAGCCGATTGGGTAAATGTCCGCGCGAGTGGGAACATTTCTAACCAGTACGTACGCGTCATAGGATGCGGTTAGAACATCCACGCGATTGTTCATTGATATATATCGATTCAATTCGAATGTCCAGAAGAATTGACGATTAGTTTTAATTAGATTAATCTTTCATCTGATTATTAATCGTAATCATTTTAATTATCACATTTTCAAATCCTTGTATGCACTTTTGTAATATCATTTCAAAGATAATAACTCATTCGAATAATCATTTGATTTATTTGTATACTAAGCTACTTGAAATAAATAGAAGTGGAGTAATTCTGAAAGAAATAGGTATAAATACAGTTTCCTTCCCTTAGTCTGCCGTCTGGGTTGGTGATCCTCACCGTCACACGCAGTGTGGCTGTCGTCTTGCTCTTAGTGGATAAGCGATTATTATACATCTTTATTGAATGTTGATTAATTTTCGATTAACGATCTTGCCAGGTTAAAGACGCTGGGGCGCGCGAGGCGGCCGCAGCACACCGGCGGCGAGGTTGGTGTGTTTTCATTTGGTTTTGTCGCCCGAACCCGGGTGTCATTTATTAGGGTCATATAGAAAACTATCGGCGTGCGGCGAATGTCTGAGGCTTTGGAACAAATTTGAAAATTTGCTTCTATGAATGGTACTTGCCTTCCTTTGCGGCGAGCTGCCTTTGTATTTGCGAGCTAAATGGTGGCCATTTTGGCCATTTTGCCACCCATTTTACTGCTTGAGAAGGCCGTTTGCGGCGTGGGCGTTTCGTTCTCGTTGTGACGAAGGGCTGACTACGCGGTTTTCCCTTACATTTATTTTTCTTCAAAAACCCTCAAAAACTCAACTAAAACATGGGAATATCATTCCCTATGACATCAGGCACCATCTATAAAAACCAAACATATATAAGGCAAAACCCCATGGATGGCTTGAGTTTTCTAACGAAAATCCTCACTTACGACCTTATGGCTTAGTTACATGTACACAATCCTGCTTTTGCACTTGAAGCCTAGCTGCTAACTCCGCGCTTGCTTCCTCCTTGAACTCTTGCATAAACATGCGAATCACACGTCTTTTGATCTTCACAAAATCTAGCTTTCTCCTCTGTGACTCTACAGCGTTTTTGTCAAGTATTGAACCTTCTAAGACCATTTGGTCTAATATATCTACGCCTGTTCTTGAGAAACGCTGCCACGTTTGGCCTCGATATATATCCCATTTCTCTTTTTTTGGCATTTAACTTCATTTATCATTTAATTCACTTTGCATTTAAAAGCATATTTGACCCTTAGGTCCTCATTTACAAATTCAAATTTGCCCTTTTCACTTGGGTTTATTTAGGGTTCAAATCAATTTCTCATTTTAGCATATAATACCCAATCATATACCTATTCTTTCACATTTCATTTGTTAACAACTTATCAATTTTCTCGGAAAATCCAAGTTAACTTCGATTTATACGAACTATATAATAAAATTATTATAAAATTCTAGGGTATTTTTGAGGCGTTACAACTCTCCCCCTTAAGAAAATATTTTATCGAGGAATTTACCTTGGTTAAGCAGTTGCGGATATTGCTTGCGTCGTTTTACTTCATTTCGAGAGTGTGAAACTCCGCGATCTTGTGTGATTTAACTTTGACTAGCCGAGATCTTCTTGTTCCTGCCAATTCTTTTACTTCCCTAAACCAAAGATCTATTAGCTCTTCTTTATATGTCAAATTCGGTCTCGGCTTCGATTGTTGTCTCTCTACAAAAAAGAGACTACATGTGACGGGTACCTCTTTAACATATCCGAACATGGAAAACATTATCTTTTTCAAGTTTGGAGGTAATGTAATATTATTGCCCTTTGGACCCACTTTTCGATTACTTCATATGGACTTGATAAATCTGGGGTACTCGACTTGCCATTTTTTCCCAAATCTCATCACCTTAACTCAAGGCGATACTTTCAAAAACACTTTTTTGCTGACCTTAAATCGAATATCTTTTCTTTTCATGCCGACATATGATTTTTGTCTATCGGTGACTATCTTCAGCCTTTCTCTTATCATTTTCACTTTTTCTTCTATCTCTTGTATCAAATGTCGAAGCCAATCACTCTTTGCATTTCATTAGTCTACAGCGGTGTTCTATTTTCTTCCCATACTATTGCCTTGTGAAACCATTCCAGTACTTGATTAGAGCGATGGCACATAATTCAACTAAAGGAGGTATGTAATCGATCCCGACTACCCTCATGGCCGATCACCTGACTCCTTAACATATCTTTCGAAGGTTGTAGTATCACTCTGATTATCCATCCGTCACGGGTGGGCGTTGTACTAAAATTCAATCGGTGCTGAGGCCTCTTCTTGATTTTCCCTAAAATCTCGAGTAAACCTTCAGCGGATACCGGTGAGGAATAATGGATCTGAAGTCCCGTATGGGCCTTATTTCATGATATATAGTGTTGAGTACATCTTCGAGGCGAATGGTGTCGGTTTCTCTCGGTAGGAAGTGAGCTGACATTGATGGTCTACTCGACGGCGAGGTCATGCTTTGCCGCATCCAATGGTAACCGACCACGAAAATCCATGAGTGGGTCCGTTTCACTCACGATGTGATGGGCGTAATAATCTGAGACGATGTTACGCCTTCACTCTTGATAAGCTAGACGCGGTTACGAGATTCTGAAACATCTCTCTCTTTTCATTAGGACACGGAATGACATAAATCTTGATATCTTGTCTTTCTCACGGGATGGATAGATCCAACGTGTACCTTTTTCTGGCTTTCCTTAGCAAATCATTATCGTTGGGTACAAACATGATGTCTTTGTCTGAAAAACTTCCGTTTTAGTTCCATGTAACTTAGTTTCTTTACCATTTCAATTTGAAGCTCACTTATGGCCGAATCTTTTCATCTTCTCTTTTGTGAGCGCTGGCACTCGGTTCAACATATATTGATTACCGGTAGTATGTCCAGTGCACGCGCTGCGGTACCATTGCCGATGTGAATGGGCGTGATTGATAACGGCGTTTGCATTGTTGACTTTCTGCGTCGACCACTGCCATTGGCCTTTTCAGGTGATAATCAATCCGCGCGATCATAATCTTTTTATCAACTCCATCCACTGCCCAAGTTGTCTCTGTGGCGAGTTAAAAGCTCTGGAATTTGTGTGAGCGAATGGGCACTCTTATGATCGTGTAAAATCGCACTTTTCTCCATCAAAATAATGTGTCTCTCCCATTTTTTTTTGGTGCAAGTCTGATTGCGGTTGTGTAGTTCGTTCCCAGTGTCGTGGGGTAGTTCTTTCATATGGCTTCTTTGTGTGACATGGAGAGGCTACCACTTTACCTCTGCGTTAGGTTGCCATCCAGAATCCGTTTAGTATGGCATAACTAAAGATCACATGATGGCACACTGCTTGCAGGAAGTCGATTTGGCGAGAGTAGAATCAGACACACACACACACACCTCGGTTAGGCTTTCAGCTTATCGAACTTCTTTGACATTTTTCACTCCATTCATACTTTTACATTTTGCGGAGAAATCTCTACCCAGGTAAAATCATCGAGAAATTTTTGTTGATCATATATATATGATCTTACCGTAATGTGTGCCCGAAGAAGAAATGGAGTCTGAGCTATGCTGCATGGCATTTCTGTCTTGGTGGTTTCCATTCAGAGCACTTTTATTTTCTTTGGATCTGCCTCATATTCCTTCTTAACGATATTGCTAAGAGAAAGGACGCCGTTCAGCAAAACTCACGCGCTTTCGGTTTGCTGAAGCGTTCTTCGCCGAGTCTCTGTTCTTACACGAGAAGATGTGTGTGCCGTGTTTTCCGATCTTGGGTGCCATGTCTATATATGTGGTTCTTACATTGAACTGGAATGTCACATACGTTAACACTGCATGATTCATTAGGTCCACGTGAAGCGGTGTGAAGGCATTTGTGTCGGCGAGCGAAGCGACTTTGTACAAAGAACTCATGTGTTCGCTATGCTCGTTCTAGCGCTTGCCGTCTTGCCATCCATCTTTTGAATTTCAGGCGATTATACCGCAGATCCTGAAGTGTTCGATATTGAAAGATACTTGCACCTTTCAATTGGTTAAGCGAATCGCCGATTACGGGTAGCGGATACTTATTCTTCCCCATAATTGATGTTCGATTCCTCTGTAATCGATACGCGCATAGCCTTGGCCTGTCATCTTTCTTCTTAACAAAGGCACCGAGGAGGAAGCTCCCATGTGGTGTGCCTTTCTCGATTTAATAAATCCCTTCTCTGCAACAATTCTTGAAGCTGATTTCGATTCGCTTTTTATCTCTAATGGAGCCGTTAGGTATGTGTGGTGTAATACTTGTAGGTGTATGGCACGGTGTGTGCAGTTTATCGGTAACAGGCCTCTCTATGCTCTCACATTGTGGGCAATGCGACAATGCACCTAGAAGGCTGCGTTGAGAAAGGAGATCTTGCGTGGAGGACATTGGACACACTAGACACGCTTTACTATATCCACGCATGCTGGCTTAGTAGGCTTCACATCGCTCGGCCACCATTGTTCTGGCCGGTGGATGCGGCGGATATCGCGTTAGAGAATTGGTTTGGCTCCGTGGTAAAGCCTGCCACTTCATCTCATTACCGGTGTGTCCTTAAAGGTCCTCTTTTCTTTCTGATCGACTATCGACGGTGGGATAACTGGTCAAATCCCATGTATCACGTGAATTCTTTGAGAGATATGTTCCCCAGTCTCCGTGATTCATTTTTCTTATTAGATAGGAAAATCTCTATACTTTGTTATTCTACAACAACATATGTGTCGGGTTCGTCACGGGCATACTTGGTTTTCTGCTCCTGGAGTAAGTACATTTGGGCATGTGTCGTACATATATATATGTGTAATCATCTCTCTGGAGCAGATGTTGTATCTGATGATACATGCCTGATAATATCGAAAGACGAATATTAAAATTGGAAGGCCTTTATTATCACATCTGCAGAGGTGATCGTGTCTCTTGCTTTTCATTGCACGCCTTAACTTCAGGTAGAACGACCATCTGCCTGCCCACAGTGCATTGTCCCTTGTCACCGAGCACTTCAGTGATCTGACCTTTCTTTGCCGCCTTTTATATATTGACCAGTGATTACCAGGTCGATTGGTGCATATGAAGAGAGGGCGTGCCCGCACCACACAATTTTGCCTCTTATGCTCCCATGGATCAGTCCATAACTTGGCTGCAAGCTTTTTGTCAATCTCAACGCTCTCTCCCTTGTGTCTTCTCTCCACAGCGGCGGCGAAAGACATCTTGTCCCCTGACCTCGCGCTTGCGTAGTGCTTGATGGGGTAATCTGTATTGCCTGTGGTAGCATGTGGTGTAGGTAGCTAAGTTCCCTATATGTCCCATCTTGCTCCTGCAGCGGTGAAGCCCGTCGGGATTTTTCTTTTTCCACGTATCTTATATACATTTCTTTCATTTTCCTCTTTCTTTACTAGTTCCACATTTAGAGCACACATGTCCTTGATTGTTGGAGAAATCATCACTAACCTTAAAATCATGACATGGAGCAGAATAATCGTCGGCTTTGCGTCGTTTGAAGCTACGACCTGCCGTCTTCACTTGCCCATCTCGGGAACACTTGCTCGACCATGTGAATTCTTCTACTCGCTATTCGGTACGCCAGTACTTTCTACATTTCGAGATTATATGAAGAGAAACTCTACCAAATGCACTATTATTTAAATAAATGGAACACATATGCTTGAAACTCATCAAGAAGAACACTCCATGAAAGCATACTCTCTCTGGTAGTGGGATGCGGTCGTAAACCCCACACACGCGATGTGAAACTCTCATCTGTAGGAGTGAGGTTGCGACTCCTCAGCTACTAACTTAGTGTTGCAGTATATTTCTGCATTGCACGCACCTGCAATGGCGTTGCTCGGTTCTCTCGACCTTGGTACCCCCACTAATGCATTGAGCTCATCTTTCTTTCTTTCCAGAAAGTCTATCGATCGTGCACGCTTTCCATTCTCAATGGTTGATCATTTGTGGGAACAGTGGTGAGTTGCGGTCTTTTGCAGAGGCTGGGAGGGCTGTGTTGGTTACCCGTGGTACCCTTACGCGTTTAGTTCGTTTGCATTGAGATGTGAGGATCTTTCTGCAGATCCACTGCCACTTGTAGATGGCATGGCAACGTGGCCTGTTTGTCGGAACGTTTTGTCTGAGCCTGTGGTGCTGAACCTCCATGTAACCCACCTGTCGCAGCGTGATGAAGAAGAGAGGATCCCGTCAGTCTGCCAATAAATGTCCACTGCCTGCTATACCGATGCAGTGTATGTCGAATACCATTTTGAAATCGTTTACCACAAAATAGTTTAGGGCCTTTTTTTGAAGCAAACCTGGGCTCGGGATCCCCACACTTAAGTGTAGCAACCCCCAAGCCCGGTCGTTTGATCGGTTGGCGAAATGTCCGGGCAAACCGAACACTTGTTTAATTCTTTTTATTTCTGTAGTGTTATTAATTTTTTCTTTTTTGCAAAATAATCGCGACCTTTGAATCCCCCGACTTCCGACTTCGAATGAAAAGTTCGAAGCGGTCCGGTTCACTCATTTTCATTTATCTTATCAAACATTTTATTTTATCATTTACATTTAGTTTTTGATTTGTGACATTTTTAAATAGTAGGCCCGTAAACGCATTTACTCTCTCTCTCTTGTATATACAGTCGTTTAAAATGGCTTGTATCTTGCCTTTGAGTGGCCTGCAGGCTGTGGTTGAGGAGTTCAGCTCTTTCAAAAATATCACGTGTTCCAAAAGATATATGACAGCCACAAATGGCCGGGGTATGATGTTATACGCCTTGCACTGCAGCCCAGCTTTCTGACTATTAACTGCGCCGGCCTTCTTTCATTTACGAAACATAGATAAAAAAAGCATACGTATTTCATCTTTTGGCCAGTTATCGATTATTATTAATCTTGTTTGATTCAATATATGTGCGCGTGTGTGTGTCGCCATGCCTTTTATATCAAGCATACTACATGTGCTTATTCATTTTTCACATGCTTTCATTTTAAAATCATTGATCATATCAAGCCATAACATATGCATTTCACATGTCTGGCAATCATGGCGCTCACAATTCACTTCATGTGATTTGGCTCCTTACACCTGCCACCGATATGTGTTTATTTGCAAATCCATTTACACTCGCGAGTTACCGTTATTTCACTTTTTGTATACATGCGATTCACATTCATGTGATTCAGGTCGGTGAATCCGTCCTTTACCTACTGTATCTCGATATGTATACATTTCACAATTTTAGTCTCCCATCATGCCAAATATCAGTGGTGCACCCGACATGGTATTTAAATGCCTCTGACATCGCCAGATGATTGGTGAATCCGCGCGGTGAGGAACATTTCCCTAGCCAATGTGTCATCGTCATCTGTGCGGCGGACTGCCGATTGGAGATATCGCGGAGTGTCATTGATATATCGATTCGATTGAGGCGTGGCGTAAGAATTGTTGGTTCTGATTGATTAATCATCTTTCACATTACAGTGTGTCGTCAATCATTTCAATTATCACATTTTTCAAATCCATGTATGCACCAGTAATATCATTTCAAAGATATGCCCAATTCCGATAATCATTTGATTTATTTGTATACTACTTTATGAAATAAAAATAAAGATGGAGTGTTTCTAAATGAGAAATTTGTTGGCTCGGTTTTCCTTCCATGGTCTAGGTCTTTGGGTTTGGTGATCCTCACGAATCACCCCAGTCGATGGCACAATCGCTGGCGCTCTTGGTGGATAGGCTTTCTGTGTCCCATACCCATCTTTTTATTGAATATTGTGATTAATTTTAGTTGCAGTCTTGGGATTAAAGCACTAATGCGAAGACGAACTGAAAGAAGAAGCAGCCCCGATGGTGGGTGAAGAAGCGAGTCTGCGTTATATATTTTTTTCATTTGGTTTTATCGCTTATGTGAACCCGTTAATGGTGTTGACATTGGGATCACTTAGAAATGTGTGGTGGAGATACAGGCTTTTAGGACAAAATCCAGAAATTTTACACACTCATGGGATTGCCGAGGGCGAAGCAACGCTGTGGCACGGCGGGTTTTTGTGGGTGGCCATTTTGGCCATTTGTGCCTTCTCGCAGCGGGGAGAGCTTTACTGAGGCGTGGGGTTCGTATACCGTTGGGTGAGGGATGACTACGGTTTTTCCCCACTTTGGAATTTTTCTTCAAAACCCTCAAGAGAAACTCAGCTAAAATAATAGGAGATCACTCACCTTGACATCGAATACCATCTAAACCAAACATGTGAGCAAGGCTCGTGGATGGCCAGGGAAACTCTGTGGCACTGGTCACTTACGACATGTGGGGCTTGGTTACCTGAGCACTTTGCAGAGTCCCGAAAGCTCACCTAACTTCGCACCTGAGATCTTTGCATAAACATGTGGAAGAGATACACCATAACGATCTCACACAAACCCTAATAGCTTTTCTGCTCTCTACTGCCACGAGCTCTAGCGTTTTACTAGATGAGCCTTGGTCCCATTTGATGCAGCTGCTCCCTTATTGCCCAAAGCCTGCCTTGTTTGGCTTACTCAACCTGCTCCCATTGCTCTTTTTTTTTTTTTTTGGCATTTTAACTCTTCATTTATCATTCCCAATTCGCACTTGGAATTTGAAACATCATTGGTTGTGACACTTGGAGTCGTTTTCTGAATTCCAAATTTGCCGCGCTTCGCGGGTTTATTTCAGAGGTTTAATCAATTTCTCATTTTAGCATATAATATGCTTAATCGCCTGCTCACTATTCTTTCACATTTCACATTTTAACAACTTATCGGTTTCCAGGAAGAAAAATCAAGTTGGCTCTGATTTATACGGATTATATAATAAAAATTCTAGGTTATTTTTGGGGGGCGTTAAGTCTGAGAGGCTTGGGTTCACAGCACGACGGAGGCGGATGCGCTCTTGCGCTTGAAGAAAAGGGTTGATTCAGAGTGTCCAGCATAGCAGGAAACTTAATGGGTCACATTTAGGGTTTGAAGAACAATGGTATTGGATGGGGATCGACTAAGAAAGTGATTTGGATGAGATTGAATTGAGCAGGAAATAGCAAGTTAGGACTATATATAGGGATTAGGAGAAGAGGATCGACATTGGATGATCATATGGGTCATTAGGCTCATTCTTGGCCCTAAAGCCCCAGGATACACATGCATAGGGATGCATGTATGCAAACACCCAGTGAGGAGGCACTATGGTCCTTTCTATCTTATGTTTGGCTCATATATAAGCAAACATCTGTGGACTAAATCAGTAGGCATCATTCTGCACTTGGAAGGAAGAAGAAGAGAGAGAAGAGAAAAGCGTTTTCTACCGTTTCTTCCACAACACTTATCTCAAGGAAGCGATCTTGGCTAACGGCATGGAATCCAGAAGCCTTAGCCACCATCCTTTGAGGTTTTCTTCTCCAACCTTCGTATGGATCACCATTAAGGTATTGCACTTAGTACACTGGAAATGGTTTCTTTGCACATCTCAGAAGCTCAAAGGGGCTTGTATCATCTACCCATCAAGGAGGATTGAAACTACAAAGGTAACTTGCGATTTCTAAACACTGTATGGCTTGGTTATTACGATTTGAATGATTCAAGAAGACCATGGATGAGAGGAGAGGATTTTTACGTATTTTTTTTGTATGATTCATTTGTGCTTTGCATGAAGTGGAAACTCGGAAAATCCCTACAAATGGTATTGTATCAGCGTGATTGTGGTGTTTGTATACCACGATCGGGAGGTTCTCTCATGATGGTGATGTGACAAAGCTTTGACTCTTACCCTAACATGTCCTTTGAGAGGTTGTTTGTGTCTAGAGGCACCACATGGGTTATGTTATTCCGAGGAACCGTTGTAGTATCACGCTTAGTGATACAAATAATAATTCTGATGTGGTATTAAGTCACCTTGGTGTAGGAATTTTCGTGAATCCATGTGGATGAATTTTTGTATTATTCGTTGTGCTTTGCATGGGGTCTGCGATCCAAAAAAAATCCCCACAATTTGTGTGTTTCACAGGCTGCGTCACATGGAGACAGAAGAACCTATAATATTTGTTTTAGTGATTTTCTTGGCATGTATTTTGTGAAAACTCATGCTTTTTTGTTGTGCTACGCTTATTTTGAGGTTTACGCCATTATCTTATGATGATTTTGTGTGTCATTTGATCTGGAGCTGACACAATGATGAGCCCTGCTTTCTATTGAATAAGCTCTTGTATTATGTAATGTGCTTCTGGGTGTGGCGATACGATTACAACTATAATTGCCTTGCATCATTTAGAGGCGCGTGTGTGTTTTATATGATTAGTTATGATTATGAAGTCTTTTTTTATGGAGCTGCATATTAGCAGCCCCGATTATGTACAATTTATGTATCCTCTGTTAACAATATAGCAGAGTTAAGGCTATACAAATCTGTGTGGAGTGAGGTTATGATGATTATGCGGGTCGTGTATGTATGGGAATGGGATTACTTTGTGGCCTCACCCACTCGACAAAATAGTCGGTGGCTTTTAGAGAGTGTCAGTTAGAAAAAAGTGTAAAGGGATTTAATGGCACTTATTATGGCGTTGGCGTTTATAAAATATCATATATGGAGTTGAGCAATTGCTTTACGACCAACCTTGTCACTTTTAAAAAATATCTCATTCTCTTTCATTTCTATAAATAAATTGTTTCTTGTTGTTTTTATACTAAGAAGAAGGCACTCTCTTTGCAACTTTTGATATGAAAACACCTGTAGAGTTACAAACAACCTGAGAGTACAAATGGTAGGTACTAGGAAATCTATCTTCTTTCTTTATTACAGTTGGCGAATGGTTGAAAGTTCCTATTGGATCATCAATCTTGAATGTGTTGATCCAGAGTCGATGTCTTCTTCCGATTGGCTTGTATGATGAATCCAACGCGTTCTCATATGAGAACTCCTTCAAATATGTGTAAGAAAATTGACTATATTTACGATTATTGACGGTTTGTGATTTTGTTAGTGGATGACCACTGAAGACGATGGTTTTTACGCATAAATGAGTCTAATTTTTAATGTCTCTTTCATGTCTCTTCTAATCGGTGGTTATTCATGGCGGTTAGGGTTTTTTCAATATGGTGCTTTAAAATCTCTTCCCCCGAGTAATCTATTCGGTTGAGAAAGAGTGGTCGATTGGAAAGATATAACTTTTGGTTTCCATTTTGGCATGAGCGTGTATGTTTGTCGGTTGTTTCCACATTTGAAGTGTTAGTTTTGCATGCTTTGCTGCAGCCTTAAGCAGAGATAATAATTTTTTGCATTCCTTTGCCCACGATTGAATGGATTCTTATATTCAAAACAATAATTTTTTTTCTGCAGGAGAGGATGGTTTTGGTTCTTATGGGTTAGTTCTATGATAATTTCGTGTGTATCAAAAAATGGGAAAATCGCTTTACTTTTTTTGTTAAATGATTTAGGATTTATCAATATGGATGATTATAATAGTATTGTTAAGGTTGGGCTCTATACAAGGTAAGAGTTTACCTGTGTGTAAGATTACGTTTTAGGAGTTAATGGGTTGAGTTTGTGTTGAGAGGTTATGGCGTTTGGGAGTGCTTTCAGTTTGAGCTAGGTTTGCTGGTTGTGAAGGGGGAGATCTTAAGCAAAAGTTAGACTAGGTTAGGAACAATTCTCTACTCATGAATCATTGCCATTTACAGAAAAATGGGATTCCAGTACTCTGAGAAATCAGGTCATGTCAACAATCTTTCACATGTCAATATAAATAAAAGAAAATAATTCTTAGGATTGGAGAAAGAAGAAGGTCATAAGTGAGAGTGGAGACGGGATTTCCTATACTACATTTTTTTTTTTTTTTTTTGACTACGGAAATGAGGCTATAAGCTATTTCAATCGCTTGTGTATTGCTCTATAGTCATGCCATTTCTAAAATCAATTAGCTAAGGACCTAGAGATACTGTGGAAATATCTATAAATTAGTCTAGCTCACGCACTTGTTAAAAAAGAATTTGTTAATTACAATTGTTTATTTTATGTTTATTTGATATTAATGAAGGAATCAAAATATTTTATAATCTTGTATGGAAAGAGATGATAGATAAATTAATACTTTTACTAATTAAATACTTACTTTGTTATTTTTTAAATGTTTTCTATTCACTGAGAAGTTTGATTAGAATATTACTATCTTTCTCAAAAAAAAAAAAAAAAAAAAAAAGAAAAGAAAGAATATTACTAACTGAAATGAGTATATGTACCTTATATACACAGGAATTGATTATATATGGAAAATGAATTAAGTAAAATGATATTGTACATTTATAAAAATAAGCTACACAAATAAGGATATTACCACTATCCAAATGAGAATATATACCTTATATACCTTGCCCATGGAAAGTAGAAGAGATTAAACAAGTATTTTGTTAAAATCAGCGCTACAAAATAGGAGAAAATACAAGATTTGGGGGTCCAATAAATATTATATAAAGTAATTTTAAGTAGCTAAAATTAAATAAAATAATAATATATAGTTAAGGAGAAAATACATGTACTAAAAGGAAAATCATGGCCAATAAAATTTTTCATCTCCAGAATTATTTTATTTTCTTCTTTTCTTAGATGTGTTTGATAAAAAAAAAAAAATCTTATTTTTTCTTTCCCCCAATGTCATGTCTTTCTTATAAATTAGAGGGTAGCTTTTTAAATGATTTAAATATTTTTCATTAAAAAGAACAAAAAGGAATAAAAACCTACCTATATTACCTTTAGAATACGCATAATGGAGCAGAAATTCAATTTACGGAAAAGGAGGAGGGCAAATCGTAATTTTGTGGTTACAATTATGTAATTTAGGTTAAAAAGTCGGAATTTATTCTCTAGATCTCGGATGAAAGAAACGGTTCTGTGCAGGTCATCTGCAGGAAATCTAATAACTGCATTCGGGTACATTCGAATTAAGAACACGTTCCGGGTTGACATTTTTAAGATAATCGCATTTAGGATGCTGTAAAGCAGATATTCGATGTGACAGTCGCTATATTTGTGTACTTTCATGTGCCATGAAGTGGCACATATATATGCATATGAAGTGATGAAGCGATGAAGAAAATGGACGGCCGAGATAATAGTGCCAGGATAATGTCAAAGCCTTGGGGAGGAAAAGAAGGACATAAATGTCATTTTGGAATTGTTTAAGTTATAAAAGGCAACTACGATGTTGTCTCTCTAGCCTTATGAAATGAGAGAACAGTGGGGAAGGAGGAGGTTGAATGCACGGTAGCCATTTTGATGGGTTTTGCAGTGAGAAGGCGTCTCCTGCTGGCATGCCACTGCAGGATTGTGGGGAGGGATCGGCAATTCTCGGGCCATTATTCGGGCGAGAAGGAAGGCTGCTCCCGCTATGCGGAGGAGTCGGCGTGAGCACGGATTTGAGTTTGACAAGCGCTCGAGAGAGGTAGAGAGGGTTTCTCCCCTACTTGGGTTTTTATTAACATTTGAAGAATTGCTTTGTTGATGTTTGGTTGGATGAGGGTGTGAGGCGGCACGATCGATTCCCAGTCTTGGAGGCCGGAGTGACAATTTTGAAACCTACAGCATGTGTGGACGGTCAGTGGTATCCTGCGAATAGGTGCCATGGTGCAAATTTGTGCTATGAATGATGCATTGGCGTGTATGGCGGTCGGAAGTAAGCGGGTGAAGAATTCGGGTTATTGCCCAAGTGAGCGGAAGTGATTGTGTTGTATCGGGAAGAATGTGGCAGGGTTTCGCATGACTGGGGGCATGTGATGACCTTCACAAAGCGTTTTGTGAAGTATGTGTTTGGTTGGTAATTCAAATCGTGTTGCTTTCGTGTTGATCTTAGCCTTACGTGAGCCTTATTTTGAGTAAGCCATTATGGTGAGATTGCATGACATGTTTGTGTGATTTAAATTATGAGTATATGCGTGATTATATATTTGCATGTATGTTATAAATTATGTTGATAATGGAATTGGCATCATGCATTCCTACACGCCTGCCTTTGAGGCATCATCTAGGAGACGATAGGAGTGAGTGCATGAAGAAGGGCAATTCTTACTTGAGAAGAAGAAAGAATGAATTGGAGGGTTGTCTAAGAGAAATAAAAAAAAATGATCGGAGGGTAGTCCGTGTAAAAATATCGTAAAAATATCAATTGTTGGAGACGAATTCCAATTGATATACACGAAGGGTAGTCCATAAATAATATCAATCGGTCGGAGACGGTCTAATTGATATATATACACTCCGAGGGTTGTCCATAAATAAACACAATAATTTCATACGAGGCTTTCAGCGAGTGTGGGAGGGAGTTTCCGTGAGGACTCCTGCATGAGATGGATCAAGGAGATATTCCTATGAGGGATCAGGCATTGGTTAATGTGTGTTTATTTCTTGGAGCATTGCATACAGCACTTAGGTGGACAGCCCACTTAGGTGATCTCCACTAATGAAAGATTACCACCCTATCGAGGGATATTTTATTGTGCATGGGAGCTGCAGAGGAGACTCGCCATCCTAGAGACTCTGTGCTTAGAAGAAAGTTTCTGATTGTGGTTTTGGGTTATGATGTATGACATATATTAGAATTTCTAATTTTAATATATGTGTTGTATAAGAGTAAAATTTGAACTTGAAACTATCGATATAGTTGATATAGATATCAGGATGAGTATCGTTTACGAGCCCAAGATGCTTTTAATCATAGATTGTTATATTTGATTGTTTGGGACAGGTTTGATACAAGTGTTGTATTTTGGTAGAGCTCCCATAAAGGAGGACTCCGCCGATTATGAAAAATGTCATGGTCACCGACATTCACGAAGTGTTTCCGCTGCCGACGGCACAACCCGATCCCTGCCGCTACACATAACGGAAGTTGTAGGATCGGATTAGGAGGAGAATAAAATATTTTATATTAAGGAATCAGTTTTTCATATTTGAATTTTATATATAGAATAAAAAAAAATGACATTTTTTTGTTTAAATATTTATTTTCTAAGAACGCATTTAATCGTGGAGAAATAATTTTCATGTTTGATTTCCTTCAAGAAAATGTGCAATTTGAATTAAATTTATAACTGTTTATTGATTATCTTATATTTTTTGTTTAAATATAAAGACAAGAGATTATTTAAATTAATAGTCATCCTGTGATGACCACTTATTATCCTTCTCAAGTTTAATCTAAACACAAAGACATTATAGTTTAAGTAAAAAGTTATCCTTAGTTGGAATATATATATAATCATTTTTTTGTGAAAGATAAAATTAAAAAATGATATAATAATAATAATAATAATAATAATAATAATCATCATCATCATTTAGGCTATTATGATACGATAGATAATAGTAAAAAATTTGGTTGCCTTATTATTTATTTTATGGGACAATTACTTATGTGCACTTTAAATTATCAAAATTACTAATTTTTATCTCAATTTCCTTCTATAGTTTTTTGACTCAAGCAGGGATGTTGCTTTAAGTTGAAAGTTGGTTCTAGCCTTCCTGTTAAAAGTTATATATTTGAAATAAGTATACTTGTGAGAATGATTGTAAGTTAATCTTGTAAATGATTCAAAAAGTTAATCTTGTAAATTAATGCACATGTAATTAATTTTAAAAAAATGAAACTAAGCACATTGGTGGTTGACACATAGAAATTATGTATTCCTATATGAGATAGGAACCACTCCCTAATTTATGATGTTAAAAATGTTAGCATAAAACAAATAACATAACTTGATATTATATATGTAAATATTGATATACACTTTTTGTAATGTGATTATACATCTTTTTGAATTTACTACTCCTAGGCAATAATATATAAATATAAATATATATATATACATAATTGGACTGTTTAAATTTATAAATATTCGGTATGTTATTCTATAAGGGTATATCTCGTGTAACCAAAGTCAAAATGATTAGAATAGTAATGCTTCATCCCTTCTATCTTTAGATCTGACATGTTTATAAATACTTTTTTATTAAATTGATTATTGATTATTCTTTTAACAGAGAAAATAGAGGTTGCTAAACAAATAACATTGAAAATGTTGATATGTTCTTCAATTTGAAGTTTGATCACTATTGGAAGTAATTTGTTCTTTAAAAATGGATTGTTCATGGATCTCAAAGGATAGAAGATCAAAGGAATATGAAGATGGAGTAGAATGTTTTGTTGCATTTGCAATACAAAATTTCTAGTCAGTAGCTCCATTAAATGTCCATGCTTACAATGTGGTAATATGATATTCCACTTAAAAGATCTCGAGACCATTTGTTTTTCATGGAATTGATCAAAGTTACCATACATGTTATTGGCATGGAGAGGCAGCCCAAGTGGCCCACCAACTATAAGCAGAGCAAAACATGATAGACTTCACTTGATGATCAACATAGTACAATAGAAAAAATGGTCTGCTGCACATGATTATTGTCAAAATGATCCTGAATTGTTTGCAAGATTACTACAAGATGCAGAAAAACCATTATATCCTGGTTGCAGAAACTTTACAAGATTGTTTGTCCTGATCAAATTGTACAACCTAAAAGCACGCTTTGGGTGGTCTGATAAGAGCTTTTGCACTTGGAGATATGTTGTCTTTAAATAATGAATTGCCTTTGTCCATGTATTAAGCGAAAAAGAAATTAAATTCTTTGGGAATGGAATATGAGAAAATACATGCATGCCCAAATGATCGTGTACTTTATCGGGAAGGAGTTGAAAGATGATCCTCTTATGTCCTACCTGTGGAACTTTGTATGGAAGATGTGAGCAACACTCTGAACTATAAGGAGAAAAGGAGTTCTCGCAAAAGTAATATGGTATTTCCCTCCAATTCCAAGATTTAGAAGAATGTTTCAATCATCAAAAATTGCAAAAGAGCTCATATGACATGCTGAAGAAAGCAATTTTGATGGGAAAATGCGCTATCCATCACCCATCATCATGGAAGCAAGTTGGATCATAGATGACCCGAAGCTTTCTCATAACCTAGAAACTCGAGACTTGCTATTAGATGGCATAAATCATAGTTCATTTAATAGCAAACATAGTTGTTGGCCCATTCTCATGATAATTTATAACCTTCCTCCATGATTGTGCATGAAAAGAAAATTTATGATGTTATCTTTATTAATTTATGGTCCACGACAACCTAGCAATGACATTGATATCTATTTAGCACCGCTAATAGAAGATCTAATAACATCGTGGGAGGTCGGAGTTCAAGTTTACAATGCACATCAACAAGACTTCTTTACATTAAGAGTCGTTCTATTATGGGCAATCAATGATTTTCTTGCATATGGAAACTTGTCAGGGTGCACAGTTAAAGGATATTATGGTTGTCCAATATGTGGAGAAGAAACATATTCTCAGAGGTTAAAGCATGGAAAAAGAACTCCTATACAGACATGTACGATTTCCTTCCAAGAAACCATCCATATAGGAAACAAAATAAAGCATTTGATGGAAAACAAGAGTTTCGCTTCACCTACAAATATCGACCGGTGAGGAAATATTCAAAAAATCAATGGAATTTGTACTCTGGGGGAAGAAAAAGGTTAATCAGTAAATCTAAAATAAACAATACAAATTGTTAGAAAAAGAAGTCCATTCTTTTGATCTCAGTATTGAAATATCTTCATGTTTATCATAATTTGATGTAATGTATATCGAGAAAAAATGTTTGTGAAAACATTATTGGTACTTTACTCAACATCGGGTAAGTGGTGTAAGACAAAGGATGGGCTTAATTCTCGCTTAGATCTTGTGTGAAATGGGCTTTAAGGGAGTGAATTTGACACCAAGGTTTGAATCAAGAGAACATATCTCCCTCCCGTATGTTATACACTTTCTACAATGGAAAGAAATGTGTTTTTCCAACACTTTCACAATTGAAGGTTCCTTATGGGTATTGTTCTAACCTTCGAAACCTCGTGTCAATGGAAGACTTGAAGCTTTATGGATTAAAATCCCATGACTATCATGCATTAATGCAACAATTTTTTCCAGTTTCGTTACATTCTATCTTGCCCAAGCATGTGAGGAATGTCATTTGTAGATTGAGTTTCTTTTTCAATGCTCTCTGTAGTAAAGTCGTTGATGTTCCTTCATTAGATGAGTTACAAAATGAGATAGTGGTGACATTATGCTTGTTTGAAAAATACTTCCCACCTTCATTCTTTGATATCATGGTGCATCTTACTTTGCATCTTGTAAGAGAGGTGAGACTTTGTGGACCGGTTTACTTTAGGTGGATGTACCCATTCTAGTTTTATGAAAGTGTTAAAAAGGCTATGGTAATTAAATCATACTGGGACTACAGTTGCATTATCAACGCTATATCAGAAGAAGGAATCGAGTTTTGTACAGAGTACTTATCAAATGTGGATGCAATTTTGGAATTCCTAGGGTTCAAACATTGACCAAAAGCCTGTGGCACCAATATTCAAGGTCATACTATGAAGGTTGATTCCAATTTATGGTTACAAGCACATCATTATGTGTTGGAAAACAATTTCAATTGTCCAACCTTATATTGAGTAAGCACCACTAACTTTTTGTTTCTTTATTTATTATACATATAATATATGACTCTAATTATGCAATTATTATACATGACTTCATAGAGAGCACATGCAATGGCTGAAAGTGAAACATCCACGTCAATCAAAATGGCAAAAGTGGTTATAGGATGAGCATGCATCGCATTTCTACCTTTCTTGTTACGATAAAAGGTACTACAATGGTTTCTTAAGTTTTCCATATCTTTACATTAATGGTTAACATATAAAATGATAATCGAACTTATTTCTATAGGTCAGTTGCAATTGGAAATAATGAACTCAGATTCAAACCCTTAAATGGATAATGATGGTCCAAGCCATTATGTGATGAAGTATCATGGTTATGTCATCAATGGTGTCAATATAATACCAAGAAGCAGATGATTTACTTGAGCTACCCAAAATAGTGTGGAGTTAGTATTGTAGCAAAGACTCCTTGGTAATTTTTAATATAAGATAAAACTCGTTTTCTCCCGAGCTTTGCTTCTACGGGGTTATTACTAAGATTTGGGACCTTAATTATAATGGAGAACAAATTTAGTCTTCAAGTGTGATTGGGTTGATAATAAGAATGGAATCAAAGTTGATGATCTTGGGTTTACCTTAGTTGACTTTAGTAGAGTGGCTCATAAGTAAGATCCGTTCATATTAGCCTCCCAAGCTAAGAAAGTCTTCTATGTACAAGTTGAGTTTAATCCAAGATGGTCAATTATTTTGTCAACTCCTAAACAAGACTTCACAGAAAGAGCAAACAATTATGATCCTATGGACATTTCTATTGAACACAATCCAGTCATATCTTCTTTGCCACAAGTTGAATTATTTGATGCAATGGATGACTGTGATCAAATTTGTATTCGATGACAGAGGAATTCCGCTGAGAACAAATCATATATGTAACCAAATTGTAGCTTGTTATGGTTTTGTGAATTGATATGCTACTATGTTTTTCAGAGTGTAAATGTATGCTTACTAGTCCATTTATTTGTCTTTGTTATTGGATGATTGTTATGTTTTAATTTTAGTTAATGTCAGGTTGACGTTATTCAAAACATCGACAGTATTATGTTTTATGTAAAGCAACTGATTAGCTAATGCCTTAAATTAGTTAATTTTTTATTCTTTAAATTTTCGTTAGATATTTTAGTACTTCTATTTAAACATTATAATTATTTTTATGATAGGTATGGTTACAGAACAACAAGATAAAGCAACTACAAGAAAGATGAGGATAACAAAGAAAGACTATGATTATCAAGAATAGAGCAAATGAATAAACTTTGTAGTAAAGTAAAATAACATGGTGTTTATATCTGACAAGTCGGGCCAGGCATCTCACAAGTTATTTAGGTGTATCAGGCACAAACCATGGTGCCACTAGATATGTTAATTCGCACCATGTACCTAACCAATCAAGAATAAATTTGGGACTCCATTGAGGTAAAACTAGTCTTTTTTTTTTTTTTTTTTCTATCTATAACATTTTCTAATTCTATTTGCAAAATTTTTTAATAACTAATAAGTATGTTCATTAATCACTTCTAGGCTAAATTTACATTGGATTGTAAAAGTAGAAGGAATTGTATGAAATCAATGGGCAGGTGATTTAGATAATTCAAGAACATGTTGACTGCAAAGTATATCATTCATTTTAAAGACCAACTAGAGCTTCTTAAAAAACCACCAGTTGAATACAATTTGATTGAAGATAAAGATTGGACAATTTTTATCAAAGAAAGATTGTCTCAAAGATTTCAGGTAAATTTCTAATTATTTTCATGTCATATACTCATATTTTCTTTTACTTAATATGAAATAAAATTTGTGTGAGTTTAGAGAAAGTTCAAAAGAAAGAAGGAAAAGCATATTTATAATCATCATCTTAGTAGGAAGGATATACGGTCTTGAGGAAGAGTTGGTAAGTTAAAGATGTTGTTTATTTTACATTTTATGTTGAAATTGACTTGAGACTCATTAGATATATTTTTTGAATATTTTAATAGTTGGTAGCAAACTCTAGCTTACGAATTCATTTGATAAGGCATTATGGAAGAAAAGCAATGGAGAAAAAGATGGCACTTATGATGAAGTGGTCATTCGTAGCGGAGAAGATTGTGCGCGTTATGTAACATATATTTCATTTACATTAATAACTTATTTATATTAACCAATATGACATTAAATTTTATAACATCATTGCGTCTTAGGATAAGATGTTGCAGGAGTCACAAGAAAGTGGTCCGAGTTTCAATGGAAATGACATACTTATCAAGCATCGGGAACTCCCCGACATAAGTACTGTAGCATGAGCTAAAGGAAAGCATTATATACCACAACAATATTTTCATTCTATGGCGGATCGTGCTTTACAGGAATTTATGAAAGAATCTGAAGAGCGATAATCAAAGTTTGAGGCAAACATTTTATTCCAACTCTCTCAGATGGTACCTACCACGCCTCAATCTAATGTTAGTATGTAAAGCCCCAAAAATACCCTAGAATTTTTATAATAATTCTATTATATATTCCGGGTATAAATAGAACCAAACTTGGGTTTTTCGGGGAATTTGTTAAATGTTATATGATTGTATGACTAAATGTCAATTGCAAATGATATATGATTGAATGTGATATACTAAGTGATTAAATGATTGAACCCGGAAATAACCCAAGTGTAAAAAGGGCAAAAATGAAAATTTGTAAAATGAGGACCTAAGGGTCAATTGTAAATAAGTTTATATGTCTAAGTGTAAATATGGGGATTGAAGTGCAAATAGAAATAAATATGGACTATATAGCCATTTGGGGAGAATCCTAACTCCAAAATGGGTTTTGAGCCAAACATGGCTCCTAAGAGAATAAGTGACTTGCACCACATTTGGTCTTAGAAAGGCACATTGTGGAAAACGTTTGAGAGCAAGTGGGAGAAAAAGCTAGGTTTTGGTAAGAAGAAGTGATTTTGGTGGGATTGTTTCCACTTGCTTCTAAGAGATCACAACTACAAGAGAAGATTTGAAGAGATTGAAAGCAAGAAATCAAATCCTAAATTTTCCTCTCAGGATTTTTGATTTGGGGAAAAGCCCTAACTTAGGTAAAGGTTATTGGTTCTAACCCACTATTGGAGCTACTTAGTTGAATCTATGTAGGGTTGGTGATATACATGAGCTTAGAGGAGTAATTTTGTTATGGGTGAGAAATGGCAAATCCGCCATTTACCGCGTAACCCCACCCAAGATTCGGTGATCGTACCAAAAAATGGTACTCTGTGACTGGGATTAGAGGTAAAGTGGTACCAGATCGTACCCATTGGTCAGAGGCAAAGTGGTACCGATACCAAAAGTTGGTGGTGCCAGTACCCATTCACCAGTAAAGGACTGGTACCGGTACCGATCAAAGTGGTACTAGTACCGATGCTTCCAACAGCCCTGATTTTTGTACCCTTGCATTGTTAAGTCCCATATTCGTACAACGATAGTATAGAAACCCTAAAAAGTGACTAATGGGGGTTCAAATAAGAATGAAATTAAGTGAAAAGCACACCGTACCTTGCCGCCGAGGCGAAGCGGAAGTATGATTATTTGTTTAACCACTAAGAGTGGAGAATTTGTATTTGACTAGGTATGGGTGAAGACGATAATCTGACCTGGGACTGGTATCGAAAGAGACAAGGGATCGATAATTTGGTTTGTTCATTGAACCTCTATCCTTACTTCAAGTGTATTGATAGTTTACTATGTAAATGTGAAATGATTGTATGGAATATGCATACGTCAATTGAAATCAAAATTGCATAATGTTTTGAAATAGAGAAATTGGGACGAATTTCCAAATATTTGCTTGTGTGCATTTATTTGAATTGCAAATGATATTGTCATATTGTGACATAACGAATCAAAGTGAATTATTAATGACCCACTTGGCGGGATACACCAATCAGCATCCACCATGATGGAAGAATTATATTGCTAAATGTCCCACTTGGTGGGATGCATCAATCAGCATTCGTCATGATGATGTATGACATTTATTAAATGACCCTCATGACGGGATGCACCAATCGGCATCCATCATGATGGTGAACCGAATTTGCTAAATGGGTAAGCACATTACCGAATGATACACAAGACGGGATTCACCAAGCGGAATCCGTCATGAAAATAAATTGAATAGTCAAGGTGACATAACAAACCGTGATGAGTGAAAATGAGATTGTAAACCAAACATATCTTATGAGTATATACTCAAATCTCATGAATTGAATTTTGTAAGGAATTGTTGCATTGAAAATGCATGTTTGTAAATGAAAAAGTATGTACAAATGTATAAGCATATGGCTGTTTATGCATTGACCATTGAAATAGAGTAACAAGCATGATTGGATAAAGGCATGTTGTGTTAGATAGAGAACTGTATAGAACCACTAAGCATGAAAATGCTTAGCGTGTAGTTTTTAACTATGCGTAGGTATCGAGTGAACAGGAAAGAAGGCCAAGAACAAGAAGCCAAGATAGCTCCAGAGAAAGCGTGTGGCATATAAGCATATACCCGATTAAGAGCATACATCGCATTCTTGAACATTGATATTTTGTAATCAAACGAGTTAAACTCAGAAACATTGTTTTGTACTCCTTTTTGAAGGGGCATAGAATGTCTTTAATGTAAATGTGTTTGTATAAAGGTAAATGTTTTTGGGCCTATCATTTGTAATTGTTTCCATAATATTAAAAAACAAAGGCCTTATGCCTATGGTAAATGAAATGCTTCCACGTAATTGAAAACTCTAAAATGAAATGACATAAATAAAAATGTTTTTGATAAGATAAATGAAAACGATGGGAGTAAACCGAGTTCTGATTCGGATCCGCCATTTGGGTCGGATAAGGGATTCAGGTCGTGACACTTTTGAAAAAAAAAAAAAAATGAGTGTTACATAGTAGCTCTAACATGTTCCAAAAACATACTGTCATTCTTGAAATTGTTGAGCAACTAAAACGTCGAGTAGATGACCACACTTCTCTAGTGCTAAAAGCAAACAAAGTATGTTGTAATTAATATTATGTTCTATAATAAATATGTGATAACACAAACTCATAATTTTCATATCAACTTACCTAGTTGAATCATTCCTATATAGAAGTAATGTTACAATATATGTTTGTATAATAAATTATATTAATAAGCTCAATAAGTTATGATAACTCAATTTTGTCTAACTAATTATTTCCTACTTATATCAACTTTAGACGGTTGCATATAACTAAACAATATTGTTTTATTTTATAGGTTAGGAAATGTCAATTGGCCATAGGAACAAAAGAAAATGTAGTTGTAGCTAGAAAAATAGTACTTGAATGTGGTGTTAACTTCCTTTTTGTTGTGGATGCTTCTTATGATCCAAATGCATTACTGTGGCCTATTCCGGAAATAAATTACCACTACTGGAGATGCTATTGGGCATCAAGCTTCAGGTATGTGCTTTTTTTTTAAGTAAAAATTTCTTGTTACTAATAAAAAAAACTATTTTATTTAGGACAATTCTTATATATACAATGATATGTTATGTTTGATAGGATTTAAAGAAATTTAAACAAAGGTCAAAGCAGAACATTAAGTTTTAAAGATGAGAACCCGATAGATATCAAGAACTTTGCTACATTTGTTGGGCTGTTGTTAAAGGATGGGAAGGTACATGCAGTAGACATCATAGAGGATGTTTTTGGAGATTATTTTAAGACCTTCCTCATGAAAGAAGATATAGATATCATAATTTCATCAACAAAGGTGTCATCTAACTGTCTTATGTTCTATATATGGTAAGAGAAACATTTAATATGTTTTTCATATATTTTAACTATCTTATTTATGGTTTAATTTTTCATTGTGAGAATTGTAATTAATTCCAGTTTCATTAAAATATTAAAAATTTTAAATATTGTGTGAAATTAAATTAGGCACTTGCATAAAAGATACACAAGCAAAGAGGCGTAACGATTTATTTTTGTAACTGACCTTGGTTTCCAAAGCCGAAATGGGAGAGTTAGCAAGGAAAATAGGTCAAGGGTTATAGCTAATCAGCTGATGAATGCAAATAATGCTGATTTTGTTTTTATTCCATATAACCCAGGGTAAGTTATTAAACATAAGTAAGCTTATAAGTATGCATATTTATCAAATTGTAATTCATATGTAGTTACACTCATGTTAATTTTGTAGTTATCATTAGATTTTGGTAGTATTTGACACAAGGACTTTGATCGCCTATTACTTTGATTCATTGCATGATCAACTTTCAGATGATCTTAAAGACATTGTTAATATGTAAGTTTTTCCATTAATATTATAGCATGAAGCATAGTTGGTAACAAAATTATTTTCTTCATGTAGGGCTCTAAGAATTCATCCATTTCAAAAATATAAATCATTAAAAAGAGAGCCTAATTGGGTTGTATTAGGGGTAAATAACTCATATAAATTGAGTAATAAAATGTTTAGTGTCTTCTTCTTAATTTTAAAACTTAGTACAATATGCCTTGCAAGTAACTCCATATATATATATATATATATATATAGATACAATGATTTTTTTTTATCTATTTAGTGTCGGATACAACCAGATAGTGCTGAATGTAGATACTGCGTAATGAGATATATGAGAAATATCATTCTCAATCAAGGATGTCTTACAACAAAGGTATGTGTTGATTTGTTAGTTCTCAATATATCAATGTTTATTTTATTTTCCAATGTAATTGATGAAACTATTACTTTACTTTTCAATAGTTTCATGGGAAAAAATCATACAACAAAGATGAGTTGAATGAAGTAGAATGGGTGATGTTGGTCACTCAATTAATACTTTCCTCGGTTTGAAAAGCTTTGGGGACACCTTTTTATATTGAAGCATGAACAAATTTTGGCATATCCAACTATCACTTTTGACGAGGTTGATACTTTATTTCTCTCTTTTGAACCAAACTATGATCGAAGGTAAATTGTTTGACATAATCACTTTAAGACTTGATAGTATTTTCCTTCCATAGTCATGATATTTATCTAATTTCCAATAGTTGAATTAAGTTAGTATATTGTATGCATGATTCATAGGTATCTAAAGGGAAACTTTTTTTTTGCTGTAGTTAGAAGATCTTCCAACTTTGGAATGGTCCATGAACTATTGTGATAATAAAGGTATTTTTCATAATGATATCAAGTTTATTACTTCTTTCTTTCTATTAAATATTTTAAAATGAAATATGCAATTGGAACTTTATTGTTTTCTGATCTTTTGTTCTCGTTGTCAACTATAGATTCTTTTTGTTGATTGGCTATGGAAAACATGGAGATTTCGACTTTTGGCTTCAATACTTTACCAATAACATTGTAAGTTACGTTGTCACCCTTATAAAATACAATGATTTTTTTAAGGCACAATTTTTTTTTATTACTTAGCCTTTTATTTTATTAATGAATCTAAAACTACAAGTTGATGGATTACTATATATATGTAATCGTAGAACTTGAAATTACATTACATAGCATTTAATTAAGTTTTTTTTAAAAGTATTGGGAAGATGGCTTGTAATTTAACTTTTCATTTTATTAAATTTAATTGGTTTTTGTATTGTTTATGGTTTGTGACTATTGATCTTCCAACTCACTACACACATTTATGTTTTTAATGGATTATTATTGTTTTGTATTTTATCATAATTGATCAACTTTTATGCCATAACTGATAAATCTCTTGCTTTATATTTTACACATTACTACTAACTTTGTTTTTGTTGTTGTTCTTTTTTTTTTTTTTATCAAATATGTCAATTGTTATATACATTATTTTCATGATATTTTGTTATCATTCCTTCATTTTTATTTTTCAAAGTGCTCTATAATTTTTTTTTTTCTGCAAGTGTAATTGATTATATATAGTTCATCTTTTTGCATGTAGGTTGCCTTTTTAGGAAATTAACTTTCAACTTAACCAAGCTAGCATGAAGCAGTTTCTTGGAGATAAGACACAATTGGATTGCATATATAAGAAAAATTGAATTGGATTAAAGAAATGAATGTTGAAATTGTGATTTTTTTTTTTTTTTATGAAATGTATTTAAGAAGTAGAAGTTCCCCATTGTGATTAAAAACTAAAATCTTGATATGGATTGGAACATAATTTTTTCTTATGTGCATGCATTATTACAATAACAGGTGAAAATTTATTTACAATAATTATTAAATTGATATTTTAATTAAATCATTATTTTCCATGACACTTTTACTAAGTGTCATTGTATTCAAGTAATTTAAGATTGATATAACAAACAATGACATTTCTCTAAGCGTCAAGGCTTTTGATGTCGCGATAAACGCCATTGTATAAAAATTTCAAAACATTGGCACTTATTGAAAGGCCAAGGTTTACTCTATTTAACAATGACGTTTATTACGTCAATATATACGGCACAATAAACACCGACATTTTTTCAGCCAAGGTTCTCTCTTCAACGATACTTCTAAAAAACGATATTATAGGCAACTACTTATTATGACAGGCTAGCGAATAACATCTTCGATAAACGACATGGAATGTCTTTAAGCATCATTGAATATCTTAAAAAGGAGGATAGGAAGTGAGAAGTAGCTCAACGTACTCATGACTCTAGGTATACTCATTACCTCATCAGTCTAACCCCTTTATAGGTTGGCGACACTCACATATCCACTTGATACGAAGGTGACTTGGGAGAGCTCGTTTGTCCATTCAAGGTGATAGACAAGAGCTAGCATGCAGTCCCAGCCATGGAATGAAGCATGTCGTGTAAAGATCAGTATAAAAGGAGGAGCCATGACACTGATAAAGGCAAAACACATCGATATTGGATGTTTTGAGGCTCTGAGATTAGAATAAATGTTTCCATGCCACAAGGACCTTAAGTGGCCTTGTGCCCCCGTAATTAACTTTTGTCCCTCAGTTCATTTTTTGGCTCCGTCACAATAGTACGGATTAGAGGTATTTTTGGAATTTTGAAATACCTAATAACAGTTTTAAATTTCAACCCCGTTCCGTGAACGTAGTGCCGAACCACAACCACGTAAATTCTTTTTTGCTTTTCTCCATTTTTTATTACCATTTGCTGCAGGTAAAACAACAATGCGTAATCACTAACCACGTAACCATTTCATTTGCAAATAAATTAATGTTTATTTTTGAAAAAAGGAACTTGGACTTGGACTTTGGCAGGCCACCAGAGCTGGAACCCATTTAATTGTAGCAAGTAGCAACCCATTTTCTCATAAGGTGGTGGAAGGTGGACTCTTGGGTATTGGGCTGCATTGTTTTGGAGCCAATGGGTCAATCGAGCCATGTGGGTATGCCATTAAAAATTATAAAGTCATTTTCCCTCGACGGTTCCCAATCAAGGACCATCAATTTACGACCAAGCTGCCCATTACGGGCATTGAGCCTTTAATCCCTCCCAATTGTTTGATTTAACTGTTATCACCATTTATATGATGTTTGCCTAATCTTAAATCTCATGAGGAACAGCATTGTAAAAGAAGAAAAACCGTTATGAAGTTCTCCAAAAATTTTATAGAAGTAAAACCATGATTTTAGTCGATAATGAGTCAAACTCATTAGTTCTGAAAGATTGGGTATGCCACTTTACCTCGTTCAATACTATTCTAGCTCAACTCAAGTATTAACTTGTATCATCATGTCTTTATTTACCACTTGAGTATACCCATTTGCTTCACTAACACCATCTTACCTCAAAGTTCTATATTGTCTCCTCTGTCATATGTGTCTTTATTTCACTTTCATAATTTCAGATGTTCTTTTCAATAATTTGAGGGACATATAACAACTTTGATCAAATTAACTAAAGTTTTGAAAGTCTTCATAATGACGTACAACAAATAATAGACAATTATCAAAATCACAACCATAAGATATATTCATATGGACTTGTAAAAAATACATTCTAATACTACTAACATATAATAATAAATAAAATGGGAATAGAAGAACGTAAAGTTCCTTTTTCTCAAACCGATAATCAACTATCTATGCATGCAATGAACACACCTGATCGTACTTATTTGAATGGGTTTGACAATGAATTCCAAACCTATACTAAATAATCTAACTCACTAACAATTTTATGCCATTAAGGTTTTAAAAAAAGAAAATCAATGTATATAGAGTTTATCTTGTTAATTTTGATACTAATAAAAATGAATATTTAATTACTATAATTTAAATCAATATTTTTTTTGTAGACATGCCTTTAAAATCTAAATTAAGCTTAAAAATTAAAATTTTAACTTTTTTTTTCAACTAAACACTTTAGTTACAAAGTATATAATAAACTGTTTTCACCGGGACTTGAACTCGGGATCCCTCATCTCCTTATGTCATGCATTTTTGTAATATTAAACACTTTAACTCATGAATGAAAATCAAAATTAAAATTTTAAAAGGAGAAGCAGATAAAAGGAACAATAATTTTTCATAACTAAGCTTAAAATTAGACTTCTCTAGCCACGCAACAATGGTCATGGTTGAGCTCACGGGCACGTGGTCAACACTTAACGTACAGATATTCCAGATAAATAACTAGAACAGATAGATGAAACCGTGAGGGTAGCTCAGTTCATCTAAGGCTTTAAGTTCATCGATTCGAATCTCTTACAGATGTATTTCATCGTTAACGTTATAGATCATGAGATGAATCGAAATGCATGCAAGTTGGTCCAAAAAACCACAATTTGAAAAAAAAAAAAAAAGGAGCAGGAGATCAGCTACACCGGATAAGCCTCGATGATCATTTGCAAAGTAGGAATCTGTATGATTCTGTAACGAGGAAAACCTCCTTCTTCCAATAATCTCTTCCAATCAATCTCGGTTCTCTCTTTCCCGTGAGAGGCATGCGCCATCATCACTAAATCGAACACCATCCTCGTTTTGTCAAATGGATCATCACCGTCCGGTCGGATTACTGCATCAACGATGATAATCTTCCCTGTCTTCTCTGGTATTGCTTTCCGGCAATTTTTCAAGATCTTGATGCAGTCTTCGTCATTCCAGTCGTGCAATATCCACTGTACATATCCGAAAAAATACATGTAACTACTCAAAAACATCAACCTTTCGGTTATGTTTGAATACTAAAACTATTAAGAAAAAAAAGAAAGGAAAGAGAATCCGAGGAAAATTAAAAAATATGTTTAAATTTAATAAATTAATTTTATATATTTATTAAACTCCTTTTATTCATTTTTCTTTAGTATTATGTAAGTACTAAAAAATTTAAAAATATTTAAAATTTAAGTGTATTTTAATATATTTGATTTTTTTTTCCCATATTTTTTATAATGAAATTAAATATAAGAAAATTTGGAATCTGGAAAAGTATCAAGAAAAATAAAATAGAAAAAACAAATGAAAGAAAATAAAAATAGGTTTGAACTTAATAAATTAATTTTATATATCTATACAAAATTTATTTTATTTGTCTCTCGCCCAAAAAATTTTAAAATAGGTAAAATTTAAAAGATCTTTTATTACACCAAATATCATTTTTCTTTCTTTTCTAATTTCACTTCCTAGCATCTAACCGTTTATTACTGTGCCAAACAAACATTGACTGAGATCCGATCATTTTGATAACATTTATAATAGATATTATCGATTTTAAGCCTAAAAATTTTAAAAACATCATCCAGATAAAAGAAAAATAGCTATATATATACCTTCATGAAGATTGCATCAGCGCAAGGGATGGACTCGAACATGTCGCCGCCGACGTGGGACACTCCGTCGTACGCCGGCGCCGTCGCGACAACATGCGGGAGGTCAAAGTTGACGCCTTTGATATGAGGATAGGCCTTCACCACCTCCGCCACCGCCCCTCCCGTGCCGCCTCCCACGTCCACCAGCGATCCGATGCTGCCGAACCCAGCTTTATACGCTGCCATCACCGTCTTGATGGAGATCTTTGCCGTACACGCCATAGCCTCATTGAAGATCTTGTTGAATTCAGTATTCCCAGATGCAAAATCCCAAATCTGACGGCCATGAGCCTTCTCGAAGGCGATGCCGCCTTCTTTGACGCAGGCGGCGAAGCAGTGCCAGGGGGCGGTGAGGGAGGGGTGGTTCTCCATGAGAATCATCGGCGCTTGGGGGCTGATTTCGCCGTCATGGAGACATTGAGGCGGGGGTAAGGCCATAGAGAGTTTCTCCGCCGCCAGGAGGAGCGGCGGCGGTGAATATCTTGGCGTGGACCAGGAATCTCATGATGCGAGCAAGGTAGACGATATCAGGGGACGGGGAGTCGATACAGGTGGCGATTTGGGACAAGGTGATTGGTCGGCCATGAGAGTGTATGATATCGGCTATGCGGAGCTCCACAGCACATTTCAAGGCCATGGAGTCTGCGAAGGCGAGCATGTGACCCCATATTTCTGCTTGGCCTTCCAGCATGAGCTCTGCTTCGTCGTCGTTTTGGGTTCCGCCCACCATTTTCTGCTTCTTTTTCAGGGAGACAGTCCGCTTGTAAACCTCTCTATTAATAATCTACGTGTTGCACGAGGATCAGGTGAGATATAAATAACATGTGCTATCTAGAGTACTATGTTATGTTCAATGTTTTAAAAACATTGGATTTTAATTCGGACCAGTTAAACCACAATAAAATATGGTTCAACTTCACAAGCAACATTAAAATATGGTTCAACTTCACAAGCAACATCAAAATATGGTTCAACATCCAAGATCCAGCTGCCAATGAGTCTGACTGTCGACTCTAATTACCTTATTTAGCGGATAGATTAGTGCAATTTTGTCTATTAGCTCATCCTTCCTAATTTGAATTACAGCCTTCTGCAATAGAGAATATATAAAAGGGTGAATTTACAAAATCAATTTGACAACAAGGAGGAGAACTCAAGTCTTAGGATTCGCACAGTTAACCACTAACCAGCTTTAAACTCGTTAAAAATGGTGAGAAACAACCTACATATTCAGAGCCTTAAAAAATATAAACATAATATAATATAATTACAAACATAAAGTTATATGTGCATGTTTTTTAAACTATATATAGATAATGCTATTTTTTCATTTTCAAAACATTTTTATATTTTAATATTATATATATATTATATTTTCATAAAATTTAAATATTAATACAATTGTATAAAAATAACCAATAACATTATAAATTATATATTATATATTTTTAAATTAATTTAATATTTTTTAAAAATATAAATTATATATTTATGACGTATCCGATTCAACCGCAATTCGACCGTCAATCTGTCCAGTGAATCGTGAATCAATAATTTTTTTTATTTAGTCATCAATGTGATTTTTAAAACATTTGTCATGTTTGATATTATTGGATAAATTTATCTTGTCCAATTACTTATAATATCCTAAACTTTTTTTTATTTTTTATAATGTGGCTTGTCCGTAGTGACTGAGCCTCTTTTTGGAAACTGAAAACTGGAAAGAAAAAAGGTACTAAGAAAAATAATTTTCCTATTTGATTTCCCCTTTAAATCTAATATAAATCCATGAGTGTGTGTAAGCACTTTATATTAATATCATGAGTTCTGAAATTAATAGCCATATAAACCTCTAAAATCCTAAAATGATTGAAATAAATGACCATTGGATAATCTCACACCGAGTAAGCTACCTAAGGTTGTATCCTATGTCTTATGTTTGAATATCCTACATTTTTCCATTTATTTATATTTCAATTTTTAAATGACTATATAGAATTTATTTATTAGATAGAGATAGAATTTATTTATTTGTTTAAATAACTTGCCATCTTACCGAATCTTGATCGTGATATGGGAATTAATTTATTATTATTTTGGTTGTTCGAGTTTGGAAGAGACTGAAATTCAATTATGCTAGACACGAAATGAGGTCAGGAAATGAAATTCTAGAAGGTAATGAAATGAGGACACTGCTTCAAATCCACAGGACTCCATTATGTGCTTGGGAGCACATGTACCTTCAAATTTTTGAAAAAAAAGTTTCAACAAATTTTATATGAAATTTTCATTTGTAATTATTACCCCCTTAAGCCATTTCTTAGGTCGGCTATTAGCTTCAACAATACTTTGTTGTTGGTGAATTTGACTTGACAAGTTGTATCTATATTAATAAAATGATTTTGTTCAAAACTAATTTAATTATATTAAGATATATTTTAAAATTAATACATTATTTTTATTTTTAATTATTTTATTTAAATTAAACATGTGTAAGAATTTATAATAATATATAATTGAAGTTACAATTTGTCATAAATAAATAAAATAATAAAAAAGAGCACATTAAACGAGAATATATGATAGAAATTAAGACAACTTTCATTTGGAAGCATCTTATATTTAATTTTTTGAAGGTGGTTGACTTCAAGACATTTTATAAACATTTTCCACATTATTTTTTGGATTTTCCAAATGATTCCCAGTGACCAAACAGTAATAATTCACATCCTTTTTAATAATTTTGTATATGGCAGAGACAGTTTGGTCTAGTGTGATGTTCTTTTTTGGGTTTTCTTGAATCACTATCTCCCATGTTCCTTTGTTGGGAGGAGATTCCTACCCTTACCAATTAGATAATAGGGAAGATGGACACCTCTTACCTATTGGCTAGAATGATAATAGGCCTTATGTTTATTTTTTCATATTTATATTTCCAATGACCCTATCATTCTCTGGGTTGGTTGCATCATCATTTGAGAGGGATAGAAAATACCAAAGCCGATGAAATTAAGTAGGCAGAAAATGGTCATTAAGACCTTATATAAGTGGTAAAAGGGATGGGTGTACGAAAGATTCTAAACTTGAGTTTATATAAAGACATAGTATTATGAAGATATAATACAAAGTGAATGAACATCTAGAAAACAAAAAGCAGGGAGAAAATGATTATGATATATTTAATCTATAATTTTGATAGCTCAACTCAATTACTATCCATCAAAATTCTACAAGGTTCATCATCAAGTCCAGCCTTAATCAGGACTCCATTCTAGTGTACAAATTTCAGCTAAGAAATCACTAAACAAAAAAAATGGGCTTATGCCATTAAAAGACCTGAACCAGATACTCCTTTCTGTTCATGATCCAGCTCTCTCTCTCTCTCTATGTATATCGATCCCTCTGTTATGGTTGGGAAGTCCCTCTCCTCTCATTCACTGCAACAATGTTGAACAAGTTTATGGGGTTTAATTTGAAGATGAGCTGAAAGCCAAGCTACTGGTACAATAAGTTGTAAGCTGGTAGATCTCGTATGCGATGAACGTCGTCTAAAGACAGCTCTCTCCGATTGTGTTCTTGTTACTTGTAGAACCTCCTGTAAGATTCCAACCCAGAAAGATTCATTGGAAAGGATAATCAGGATCATGAAATTAGTCCAGAATCTTGAGTAGGATGGCGATAGAGAGTACGTTAAATTCCATGTAGGAAGCATGCATGGCAAGCCATTGAGCGTCCATTATCTAGAAAGCTATGCAGTATAGATTGTCAAAGCTTCTTCTTCATCCTGCATTTTTTTTTCATTACATATGAATCATGGTGTGGAAATAACTTAAAGGAGGAACATTGAATGGAAATCTGAATATGAGCTTTACCTCCCAGTAACTTGATTGTTGATACTAGTACGACTTATGCAAAGCGGAGTGAAGGAAAAACTCGTTATCTTATTGAATGTAAAAGTGGCTATATATAGCCTTACAAGAACAAAAAGCTAAATTAGTGCATAATGCATCCTACCAGTAAAGCAAAGAACGGGCTAGCTTCCTAAACAATAGGAATTATTTCACAGAAAACTAAGTCTACCACAACTACAATAGAAGAAAGACTAAGCCTACCACAATATTCTTGTAGTCTCCAGAATCTTCTGAGTCACTGGATCATCGGAACATAAACCTGCCTGCAACGATCTGTAAAACATACAAGAAAACGGCGGTGGGGTCTCCGTCGCCTCTCCGATGCTGAAGTTAGATTCACCTCTAGAAAGAAAAATTAGGACCCCCCTTTGTTTAGTCTCGAATTTCATACCTTCTTCTTTTGTGATGACCTTCTTTTATCGAAGAGGAAAAGGATCCACTTTCCGTGGAAAGTGGATGATTTCCTCCCAAATCGGAAGGGGAAGGTGGCGCATATCTCGAGCGCAAAGACCAATTCTTCCTTTTAAATAGCTATGTTTCCTGAATGGAGGGCCCCAAGAGTGCTTGTCCACCCTAAGTGAGGTGGTTAGCATGATTCATGGAAAGGCGCATATTCTCTTCGGGGAAATATGTCTGACAACATTTGTTAAATAAAGTCTCCAGGCGGGAGATATGGCATCCGACGAATGTCGACCCCTTTCTGGCTAGGGGAGAATATCTGGGTCTTGGCTCTTAAATTGGGCTTGCAGGCCAGGCCAGTTGGGTCAGCCCAATTATAGTCTTTAGTCGGCCGAGGCCTGTTAGCGGTATAATCGAGCCCAAGCCCATGGTACACACAATGCCCCTCTTTTTCCTGCTGGGGAGGGCGATCGTCCCCGACTGGAAAAAGAAAGAGCGCTTGACCAACATAGCATGGGGAACAGCAATCAATCAATGCTAGCGTGTTCCAATGTGAATTTTCTAACTTTTTGGATGTGCATTAGATGTGGTCGCCGATAACCTCAATGAGGTCACTATAAAGGCCGAAGGGTGATTTGAAATCGCTTGCGCACCGTTATCCATGTTTTCTAATGAGAAGGGTGGTTAGATCGCTGTCGAGAATCTACCTGGTGGATCAGCCAACGGGCGATGATCATGATGGGACTGCTGAAATGCTTTCCGAGCACGAACCAAATCAAAGATCAGAAGGTTCGAGCCGAGCCTGAATAGATTATCCATGTTCCGTTGGCCTTTGCGGTTCTCTAAACTCAATGGAATCCTCCTCGCATCTAAGGACAACCCCTGCCAAATCAACGGGGCTTTTTGATTTCATCTTCCCCTTCGTGAGCCTCCTTTCCATTTTTTCTTGTTTCTTAGTTTCTATAGCGATCTTACTTCTCGGCCTTTGCTACTGCTTCTTCTTTAGCCTTCGCTATTGCTTCTTCTTTGGCCTCTGCTACTGCTTCTTCTTTGGCCTTTTTTCAGTATTCAATTTGGATGAATTATGTAACTATTTTAGTATGCTCACTTGATTGTAAGGGCTCGAATGTAATGATGGATGCCATTTGGTGTAATTAATAAAATCGTACTCCTTTGACATTTGTGTACTTTATCCATCTCATATTCCTCAAGACTTTATTTTTCTATTTTGAGGTAGGGGCCAATTCACTGGGCTATCGGTCGATATTTCAACGATCCTTGCGACGGAACAACTTTCTGGGTGGGGCCAATGTGTTAGGATTAGCAAGAGGGCCCACTAATTTGGCCCGTGTTCCCCTATTGTGCCCTAGAGTCGGAGCGCAGAGTTTAAACGACCGAGAGAGTGATGGGTCAACGCTGGTTTAATGCGCCATAAGTCCTAAGCGTTGGCAGGCGTAGGAGCCATCATTGGGTTTTTCCCTCTCCCATTCTTATCATCCTCGGGTTTACATTCCCTTCATCAATTCAAAATCTTCTACAGATACACTGCTGCGACTTTGCGTTCTTTTGTGAATCGTTCTTCCAAATGCTTAGTCGATTCTCAGTTTACAAGTAATTACTATTTCCCTTGTAGGTGTGTTGAATATTTGCTAACGGCCCCTTTCGACCGGGAAGGTTCAGGCGAGGCGGGGGTCTAGAACCTTATTAAAGTCCGGTGGTTCTCGCCCAGGTTTGGTGGTTTTGCCTTTTTACCCATTTGGTATGTGGCTTGGGGCTGATACTCATTCTCTCCCCTCCCTCTGATCTGCTTGTAGAATGACGAGAGGTGAGGAAAATCTCCATCCGCCGTGTGTCACAAACGGGGCCTACCCGAGACGTCTACGCATCGTCTCATCCCTGACAATGGAGGAGTTGAGAACCTACTACGAGATCCCCAATAACATTGACCTGAAGTTTATGGAAAAGCCGGACAAGTCCACTCTAGGTGGAGAACACAATGCCGTGTTTTTTACCCAAGAGCAATCATGCCTAGCTTCTCGTCTGTGTGCTCGCAGACTCGGCAACTGGCGCTTCCACATTTTACCCTCAAAGGCCCCCACTTATCCATCCCAATACTATCCGGATATTAACCGGTAGTAGCGTGTTAAATCTCTTATACCAACTTGACCTTTCGTTGGTTGAGATTTGTTTTATTTATACCTTAAAGGTGGGTCAGGGTGGCCGGATGTCCATGTCAGTCCGGAGTGCGCGATTGCAAATTGTCAACGGACTCCCCGATTCGCCTAAGATGGAGGCGAAGGGTGCGCTTCTATTAAGGGGCCTTAGGATAAGACCCCGGTTCCCCTGGGCTTCCGTTTAGGGTTAACCGATCGCAGTCTTTTCCAAGTGTGTACTGGTAAGGGATTTAGTTTGCTGGTGTGTATATGCGCAGTTTACATAACTAATCGCGGGATTATCAAAAGCGCAGAAAAGTCGGGAGGGGTAAGCCGACAGACTCTTCCTATCGACAGAATCACGAAGAACTCCACAAGAACCTCCCGCCTAAGCTCGGCCAACCGACAAGTTACCATGAAGCTAAGCCAAAACCGCCGAAACCGTCTATGGAAAACGTGGGTTATAAAATTTTCACTTTTCTATCAAAATCACAACTTTAGATTTAACGGTAATCCGACAAAGATAATGGCCGCACGATGGTGTCCGCTCGAAATACTTAAATCACCAGAATAAAAAATACACTCCCAATATTTTCCAAAAATCCAACTACAACCATAAAGGACCTCTGGTCCTCATCAAAATATAAGATAAGAATCAATCCAACATAAATTCATCGCAACTTGTTTTTCTCAAAACCATGCATGCATATTTTACAAAAGATATTTACATATACAAAATGTCACATTTTAACTTTTACTACGTTTACATTACACATTATCTTATATATAAATACAACACAGCGTCTAGGATTGAGGATCCCTGAAAGGTCTTTCTTGCCTTGCACCTACACTGAAAATTATTTAAAAACGTAAAACCGTGGAGCCAAACTGCCTGAGTACTATAAGTTCTAAATGTTTATGTCTAATGTGATGTACTCCCTTATTTGAAAAATCTTTACATAAATGCTTGTAAAATCAAGTTTGATAAACTCGAAGCTTTTTGGCGCAGGAAAACCATTTCGAAAACCTGCTTTGAAAACTATTTCTTCCACGAAACTGCTTAAAGGGTGGTTAATATCCAAAGTGCCTCTATCAGAAATCAAGTACCAACCACTCGTGGCCCATTTTATGAAATACTCCTAGACGTGATGCCACTAACTCTGAACTTGGCATCGATAGTGAACCTCGGAACACTACCCATCTAATATGGTCCGGTGAACACGGCGGGATCTCTATAAGCACAATGGAACCCTGAACAAATGTCCTACATGGAATTCGGGAACCAACACCTCATCACCATGTACTATGTCAGCGGGCTAACTATATATATACCCGAATGTGCAGAGAGCGACTCATTATATAAATATATAATATATCTAACCCCCAATTGCCGACCAAGCAATATAGTTAGTCATAATATATCATAACCCTGTCATGCACAATCTGAGATACATTTGATCGTAAATCGAGTCGTGCCATCTAAAGGGTTTTCGCTAAACTGTGTCAAACTGCTTCTTAAGATTAAATCAAAATTTTCTACCGAGCATAACAAGTGGGAGGTATAAATAACAGTTTTTACTAGTTACATTATATTTTCAAAGCACTTTACAATCTTGTAAATTAAACACTTTCGCTAAATCCATTTCGAGTACTCACCTTTATCTACTCACTCTTTCAATTTCGCTGGGCACGCTTAGATTATCGCATGCTCCAATCGCCTACACAATCCATACAGTTCATTTAAATGCCCTCAGTTCAACGTTTTAACCATAAAACATACAAAGGGCTTCCAAAGCGACTATATCGAAACGAACTTCGATTCTAACAAAACTTTACGTGCTAGTCACATTCGATAAGGACATCGATAATATGAGGTGAAATTGATCAAAATTCCCCATAAAAACTATTCGTTTTAGCAACTTCTTCAAAGCGACCCTATGTTATTCGATATATTAGACCACACACGTCAGCACAACCATGCAATTCGCACACTTGGTGCTACAATTAAATTTTTTCTGTAATTATGTGGGTACCAAATGCTATCGACAGAATATGATTAGATTCTGTGACCAAGGACTTTCCATGTAGTCTAAAAACACCCAAAACTATTTCAAAATTATTTCCGGATCAAGCTCGAATAAAACTCGAATACCTCAACTCGAACTCGTCCAACATCCCGAATTCAACTGACTGTCCGAACACAATCCCGAAAAATTCTAAAATTTCTTAAACTCACCCAAAAATTTTGGACCTAAGTTTATGACCTTCACTATCTTCTAAGAAAATTTCAAGCCATTACATAGCATTTAGGCTCGAAATAACACAAGTAAGAAAATTCCCTACCTCGTGGAGTTTGATGAAACGCTAAGATTTTGGTGCCTACGCATAGCCCTCATTGCGTGGATCAACTTTGTCTTCTACTCCGACAAAAATCTATGGTCCGATTTCCGTAAATCTTAGAAAAAATAGAAGAGAAGAAAAAAAATTAAAAAAAATCTCCCTCTCTCTCCTAACGCCCTTCCATCTATTCGTCCATCCCCTTGTTGACTTTTATTATTATTATTATTATTATTATTATTATTATTATTATTATTATTATTATTTAAATAAATTATTCATATTACTTCATTCGGGTCCATTTCTTCCTCGAAAAAATTTATTTCTTTTCATTTCACTTTATTGTAAATGAACTTAGTTCAAGCCATTTCTCGACTGAGATTTTTGTAAAAAATCTCGTCCCCGGGTTACTGGACACTTATCACCTTAAAATCGTAAATATTCTCGATTGTTTCAAAATCTCGACTAAATTTTCTTAGGGTCACTAGATTTATGAGATCTAATTCTAATCTGAAATAAACTGCTTCATTATCCGAGATTTGCAAAGATTTTCAAACTTCCCTAAACCATTCTGGCAATTTATTATCATTTTACCATTTTTGAAATTTTCTATTTTTTTTTTTCCAAAATTTGTACTTATACCCCTCCACTTTCCTTAATTGTAAAAGTGTCATAATTCTTTGAAAACTTTACAATTTCACCCTTAAAAACAACTTTCAAAAATTCTATTATGACACTAAAATAATTATTAAGCTCTCGTGCACCTACATGACCTTAGGATTACGTGTCGTGACCACCCATCGATAAAGGGCATTGATATAGCCGCAGAGGCAGAATCCAAAATCTCACTGCTGAGGCTCGGCAGAGCCCACAGGCTCGGCACACTCAGGAACTAGCCACGAACGCCCACACTAGAGACACTATCTGCGATCCCGGGAACGTTGATGGATATTATTTGCACACTGATTCACCTAATATCAGCAATGCGCATCAACATCCGAGGTGCCGAGGTCGGCGTAGCTGATCGAGACCGAACGGCTCGCCGAGGCCATCCGCCTCTAATAGTGAAGGCCAGGTTCGGGATTTCAACCTCGCGCCTGTGACGTGGTGAAGGGGGTAGCCCTCTCAAGCGCCTTCCTTTACCTAGTAGGGGAGGCAAATCTGCCCCCCGAGTACTAAAGGTTAAAAAGAAGAGGGCAACCGAGCGAGGTGTAACGCACTGAACCTGGGCGAGATTTTGTCCTTTGAGTCCGGCCCCTAATCCACCCAACCCCGAATCTCGAAGAAGGACGGGAAGAGGAGATGACGAGGTTACTTGACCGTTATGCCTCCAAGAAGCGAAACTGTGAGGGAAAATGTTGTGCTGGTCCGACATTGTTTCCCCGATCGCCGACGGTCAAGTCGGCCCGCAATCGGGCGTAGTTTGAAAGTGCAAAAATTATTCCGCTCGCCTGAGACCTGATCCAACGACGCTGGATATGTGGACGATGCCTGTGGGAGCCTGGGAGACCGCTCCGACTCCACCCGCTCTTCAAATGATCCCTCCTCTTAAGTTGAAGTCGACCGCAGTCCGAATTTACCCGCACCGAATAAGAGGCCAGCCCCGGGATCTGGATACTAACGAATTCCTATCTCCCTACTCGCGGCTCGGATCCTTCGAAGGAGGAGGCGCCGTACTCGAAGCCGAAGACGCACACATTGTCCATCATCGAAGCTCCTTAATCTGACTTAATCCGCGCAATGATCGCCTAAACGGGGCCAGATCCGCGATGCTCGATGCCTGGGTGGATCACCGCTAATGGTGGGCGAAGATTACCTCAGGATCGTATCTCTGGCACTAACAAAGAAGATCTATAGCAGATAATTGATGATGTGATACAAATCCGCAACCGCAACTACATCCAATCATCCGAATCAAGATAGTGAACCCTTATTATAACACCAGTATCGAGTCACGAGTGCCGATGTGTTTCCACATGTTTCCTCAGAGGCGCCACGCCATCCAAACATGGCCCTCCAACATCATGACTTTGAACTCCGGCTGAGAGACGCGGAGAGGCTTCGGCTGTTTGTCTAGTCGAGGCTTTCCGATCAGGAGACGCTGGATGCCTCTTTGAAGGAGGCTCAACTTTCTTCCCGACAATGAGCGGCCAAAGAGGCTACATGGAAAGGGTGGTTCTGGCCCAGAAAGAGGACGCTGCCCGACATGGCTGCCATGGCCCGCTAGAGATCAAGCAATGAAATGTGCCCGGCATAGGTAGAAGCCAGCCGCCCACATTCGGCCGTGTCTTGGCAAACTACCGAGGATGCTCGCTTGGAAGGCGGATTCCATGACGCCCCAACAAGCTCGTCATCATGAGGAGGCCCGCGAAGGTCGAGGAAGAGAACGGTCACTAACTGGATGAACGACCGCTCGGCTTCATGGAGCTAGGGGGCTACCGAAGACGATTTTTGCGGGTTTTTCTGAGAATATTTCAAGATAGAAGATGGCAATGGAAGGAATTGATGTGAGCAATGTCGATGCTCCCAAATGGCGCCCGGGTTTCGACTGATGCCCAAGAGCAACAATAGCTCACAATGAGGGGCGCCTCGATTTCGCGAGTGCCCCGAATGAACCTTCTAAGGTGCCCGGCCCGGATTAATCTTTCAACCAAGAACTTCAGGCCTTGACAATGATTTGTTTCATGGCCATGGTCCCTATGGTAGTCACACCTCAGAGACTGATTGCGTTGGTCCTATGAGGGAGTAACTCTGGCCAAGGAGATGTCGAGGGGGTGAATCGTGGAGGTTCCTTCTTTTCACTATTCTCGGGGCTACGCTTTAACCCTTAGTTTCAGCTTCCTTCTCTGTTCGGGGCTAGTTTCTTTGGCGGCGCCTTTGCCGCCTCGGTAGTTATCATCACTGTTTGTGAGGTGGCCCGGATATTATCCTCCAGAGTGGAGTATTTTTTTGCCCATCGATACTTTCTTCCCATGGCTATGTGGACTAAGGGAAGGGATTGAAAGAAAGGGTAGCCTACTAAAGCTTATGCGGAAGTTCTGTAAGACCGCATCCATATTGTAAACATCAATTTGTTGGACGGCTTGTCCAAATCTCCGAGTGAAATCCCGGATGGATTCGTCGTCCCGCTTTAAGATGGATTGGAGCAAGCTGATGTTTCCTTTCTGCCGAACGGAGCACAGATACTAAGAGACAAACATAGCCCACAATTCGCCAAATGAGTTTAGAGACCCTCTTGGAAGCTTGTGGAACCAAGCCGTAGAGGACCTTCTTGAGTTAGCTTCGAATACTTTGAGAGTGGAAGCCGAACATTCCCTGACGCATGATCACTTCCCCGTTGTGCAACATAAGGATCATATGGATTAGAGGAGTCATCAGACATGGCAAACTAAGTGGTATGATGAACTGGCGAGGAGGCTCAGAATCCAAAATATGTTGGCCTACAAGGAAGATAGCATGTCGTCTGGGTTTCTGGACAGGGGATAAGATGACGCGGCGGGGCCGCTCAATGGGTATTGGCGCAGTAGAAATCAAATATACCCCAACAGTAGACATATGCTAGGCCACCTCGGTCGGGTCCTGGTCCTCGTCTCTTTCGCATCCAACGACGCGCACCACTAATAGCCTAGCTGGACTGGCGAGGAGGTCTCTTTCTAGACTCCTAGCCAGATTGCAGGCGTAGAATCCATAGGGGGAGTAGAGAGCCACACGGAAGATAACTCATCATCCGCCTAAGGATCACTATGGTCAGGCAGGCGGGCCTTTTCTCACTCTTATTCGTCCGGGGGGTTGGGGCATGTCATGCCAGGGTTTTCGCCTTGTCGGGCTCAAGAGGTCCGCGCTCGCCTTCCACTATGTTTCGCTTGCATGCTCACGTTAATTCCTACCATCGTTCCGGCCTATTCCTTCTTGCTTCGCCTCTATCTCCTGACGCAAACGGAGAAAATGATCTTCGATGGGTTGGTTCACTGGGTTGCTAGACATGGTGATAAACTCCGACGGTCCGGTGGGATGAACGAGAACTACCAAAACTTCAGGTAAAGAAAGATCACTTAAGAGCGGATGAACCCAGGCTCTCACGTATCACCTCTGAGATTTCCTGCTAGGCGTTTCCCACAAACAACGTGATTCGTGCCACAGTAGGTGTTCGGAATCAACAAAATTTATATCCTAAATCCTAACGCCAGAGTCAAGCTACTCGCAAAAGATAAAGGGTCTAGGGTCGAATTACGTGGATGGGTTTTCTTGTACAAATGGGATTTGGCAAAGGGATTCAAAATGGTGAATTTAAATTCTGATTTTAAGGCTTTGGTAAAAACAAAGAGCTGATGCGCATTAAAATTAAAAATGAAGAAAATAAGAAAAGTTAACTCCTCAGTCTCAAGCCACCGGGTTGGGGTGGTTTTTGTGGCAAACCGACATGTGCTCCTGTCTTTATCCTCATTGGGAGCATGATATAGTCATTTCCCCGAACTCCATCTTCATTTAGCTTTAAACTTAGACCCTTAGAGTTTTCCTTGAAAGATGGCATTTCATTAGGCATAAATGTCCCTAACAGTGAAAACACATCTCAAAAACACTACCCCACGATAACTAATAGGAGACAACTAACTGGGCCTCAGTGGATCTAGTGAAAGTATCCACTGAACTCAAAAAGCTTGCCAAATACACATTAAAGAGAGCATGCTTAAGAGATTTTAACCTATGGTGAGAAACAGGAGCACAAATACCTTAAACAATTAACATGAAGAGCATGAGAACATGCAGCCTTACTCTCAAAACCAAGACTCCAGCCGCCTTCCCTTCAAGGATGGGGAGGTTTAGCTCGAACATCCTTTGATTTGTCATCATCAAAGAATGCTTAAGTACCGAGAAAATAGCAAAGAAAATGAAAGACAGTGAAGCAAGGAGGAGAAGCTGGGCTGAGAGCAGAAGCTTTCGCTGACCGATTGATTGGAATGATTTGATATCTTTCTTACAAGCATGGCTGAGCTTACATAGCTCGCAAAGGGGAAATTACAAATTGTGCAAAAGAATCAAAATTACATAAGGGCAACTTTAGATGGAAAACCACAAGATCAAAAAGCAAGAATCTGGAGAGGTGAGTCACAGTGGTAGGTGCCGGTAACCTCGCGAAGACCAGAAGGTGCGACTTCAAGATGCCGCGAAAAATCTCAGAACCCCAATTTCGCTAGATCGATCCTTCAATCTTCAATAAATTTGTCTAAAATTCTCCTCGAGTTAAACATGAGTCTTCAATTCAAACAGTTCAATGTGTTCAAGTCCAATTGAGGAATTGTGAGACATTTAACCTACAAACCACTCCAAACAACCTACAAAAATGTAATCGCAGCAAAACCGAGATCCTAATGCAATAATCGGGTTATCGGGTTGATCTGCATTAACAAAAAGCATATAAACCTATGATAAACAAGGCCTAATATTACACTATTTGGGTACTAATCACTCCCCCAACTAAGATATTTAGTCCCTTTAGCAATGTGATAAAAAGAAGGTAAATCATGCAGAAATGGGCCATTAAAATGTACTGTCTGTTCAAAAGGTATATGCAATTCATGTCTAACCTTTAGTATGATGAATTGGGACACTGTATAAGAACCATGTTAGGAGAACAAATGCCATACAGGAATAAGTTTCGAAGTAAGATCAATTCTTAAGGAATCGGGACTGAATTTCCACCAAACTCTATGTTTTGAATGAACGCGAATCAATAAGCCGCAAACTACCTCCCCCCAACCAAATCACGCTTAAAGCTTTAGACATGCGGCAGTAATTGGACCCAAATAGATCTCACCACTTATTTCATACTTTTAATGTATCAGGTGCAATGTCGAAAATTCGACTTCACCAAAGTCCGTGTATGGGATCCAATTGATGACTCCCAACCAACTAAGGTTTAGGGCATCAAGTCAAAAGGATCTTTCAACCACAAACTCTACAGGTTTCACCCCGGACTTCGAATGAATTCGAGAATCCAACACCTACAACTCGCTAAACTCCACCTATCTACCCGCATAGCGAGCACTAAGTCGGTGACTCCCAACCAGTTGGCTTAGGGCACCAGGCTTTAAAGGCTTTCGCCATATACCCCTCGAACCGTACTCGGGTTTTAAGGCAAAGTGCCGCGACTTTACTTAACTATTTTCTTTTCCTTTTCTTTTGGAAGACACATTGGCCTTCAAACATAAGGAACTCTAATCTATTAAGAGTTGTCAACTAAGCTAAAGCTGGCTTTGTAAGGTAAAAGGAGAAAGCAGTTTCTTAACCCCTTGAAGAAAACTAATGTGAATTGTGTGTGGTTAGAGACTGGTGGAAGACAAGGAGACTTTACTCGTGGTCATCAACCTACCAAACCTCATCATGCATGAAACCATTCTAGCACGGTATTACACAAAGGCTTCAATTCTTCAATTTACAGGAAAGGCACAATCACAAATATAGGGTCAAAATGAGATGCAAAAGTATAGAAAATAGATTTGTATTATGTATATCAAGGTGAATTTACAAAATTTTCGACTTTTGCAAACATAAATAAATAGCAAGCCTCCATATAAACACAAAAGGCTTTGCTGGACATGAAGTATAAGTAAAACTAACATCGTGCGAGAAATATCACTTCCACCACTAACTGTCCCAACAACAAAACGAGAAAGTTAGTGGAGGAAGTGGTACCTCAATCGCTGGCCGGAGAAAGTCTAATCCTCACCAGCAGCCGAGGAGCCGTCGTGGGAGAAGTGGCCGATGCCGCCCGCTTTGCTAATACATAGAAAACAAGTCACCCAAATGACTACAACTAGACTATTAACAAAATGGAATTTTAAACAAGACCAAACAATTAAATTTGTGGCTTCTGAGATACTATAAAGAGCTAATCCTTACATGCATGCGACGTAGGGGCTCAAGGAGGGTCCAGAAGTAGAATTTCCTCCCTGTCTGCACTCTACTGCACAACATAAGGCTTCACCCTTTGTCCATTGACCTTGAATATTTCCGCTATCATTCTAAGTGGCCAATGATCATAAGTGTCTCGGGTAGAGAGCAACACCTTCGCTATAAATAGAACCCTATTTTCCACAATATGTCAATACTCTCGAGCGAAGGAAATTCTCCATCAAAGATGCTCCAACACTTATATGGATTTGTCAAAACGCTGAATAGCACGTTGAACAAACTAGTTTCAAAGGCGTGATGGATGACAACCAAAGTGGGAAGAGTTTTCACCTGTACCGATACCGTAGATGCCGATGCTAGTATGACTTATGCAAAGTAGAGCGAGGAAAACTCGTTATATTATTGAATGTAAAAGTGCTATATAGGCTATTAATGCAAAGCTAAAATAGTGCATAATGCATCCTAACAAGAAGCAAAGTGAATGGGTCACTTCCTAAATAATGCGAATTATTTAATTAAGAAAACTGTCTACCACAACTATCACTGAAGAAAGACTAAGGTGGCGTTTGTTTTTTTAGATTAACGTCGAATATAACTTCTTTTTTTTCAGCCTACGCTTAATAAGCACTTAATGGAAGATTAAATATTAAATCGCTTGTTTTTTAACATTATAGAGCGAGTAGGCTACAATCGATAATTATTTCCGTGGCCTCCCTTCCGCCGCTCTAAAATGGTACATGTTTAATTTAATTTAATCGGGTTTTTAACGAGTTTGGATTTATTTTCTCAACCGAGACGGTTCGTGTATTGTTACTCAGAAACCCGAGAAAATTATAATGTTCAAAAATGACAAAATATTAATAAAATAATAAATTGCCATAAGGGTTCAGTGAAGTCTAAGAAATTTCAGATCCTGATGACTAAACGTACTCACTGCTAAATCTGCCTCACAAATCTGGGAATGTAATCTTAAAAGTTTCGTTTAATTCTAAGACAAACCCGGGAATTCTTCCGATTTTCTCAGCGATGTTAACGACTAAGGACGAGATTTTTACGAAAATCTCGTGAACTCCGTGAAATAGCGCTAAGCTTCATTTAAAATAAAGTTTAACCGAAAATAAATAAATTGTTTCGAGATTTAACTGAGTCAACAGCTTAACATGAACTATAACCAAAATAATAATAATAAGTCATCCCGATTATATTTAAAAATAATTTTTTATTATTTTATTTTTTATAATTTAATATAAATAATAATTATTATTATAATGTTTTAATAAATATTTTATAAAATCCATTATTTATTTTATGAAAGATGCAGATAAAAATGAAAAGCAAATATAAAAAAATTAAAATTAAAAAAATAAAAACAAAAAATAATATGTAGACGGGGTGAGTTTGAGAATTTTCTCATCTCCGCCCCGCCCTGTTTAATTTTTTTAAATAAAGCATGTTTCGAGAATCGAAAAATAAAACGAGCTTCTGGTCGAGACGGAACCGCTCTGGCCCCAAACCCTCCCATTGTCATCTCTAGTGATTGTGATTACAAATTTTCTTCTTGTCGAACAACGACAGCTTTTTCTTATTTTACTGAATGACTTTTCTCAATGTAGTGCCCAAATATTTTCACTTTTCATCTCGTAACTTTAAAAAAAAATCGTGCCAATAAGTCATGAAATTTAAAAAAAAACAAACAGCTTAATGCCGAAAGCTATTTAGCTTCAACATTAAGTCAAAAAACAAACGCTACCTAAGTCTACCACAACATTGATAAAATTGATTCCAAGAAGACATCTTGGCTTTGCAGCAAAAGAGACAAGAAAAGATTTTAGAACCATAAACGTTTCATTTTCTTTATTGAAGATGTTAAGAGGAAAAATCAACCATGTGTTTTAAACTAAATGCTGGTGTTTTTATTACTGAAAGTATCGGAAATGCTTGAACTCAGGCTGAGAATAAGTCACAATGGAGCAACAGGGGATCCCGCCGGTGGCTCGAGGGATACTCCTTACGGAATATCTGCCGGGGCCTGATGGCCCAATCGGGCTGGCTCTTTGGCTAGCCCAGGCCCAGGAGCCGAGGTCGGGCTGACACCGATAGCATTTACAATAAGAATATGATATAATTTTTATTTTAAACATTGAAAATAATATATAATTTATATAATTTTGTATTCCTCTAATAAAAGTCAGTACATGGTGGGGGACAAAGTCAGTCCAATTTTTGGGTATTGGGCTGCACTGTTTTGGAGCCAATGGTAAATCTGAGCCATGTGGGATGCCCTCTTATGGACCTTTTTATTTTTATTTTTAATGATGGAAACTATATCATCGTAATTTTACAAAAACGATTAGAAGATGAATCACGATAATCTTTAAAGCTAATCATAGTATTCGACCACCAAGTTCTTAAGTTTATAATACTAATACCTTTTTTAGTTAGATTTGCTTCTTTATAGACATGATAAAAACTATAAATATTTAGATCTGAGGATAACTTTTAAATATCCTTCATTAATATCTTAATAAAACAAGGGACATTAATCCTCCTATTGTAACACCCATCACTATTTTTGAATCACCTTTAATTCATAAGCTTAAAATGCCATTGTCCTTGTAGCTAATATACCATCTCTAAGGTCATACATTCCGTAACAATTACTGAGTGTCTGTTTAAATGTCCACAAGCAGATCGTTTTATAATACCATTAGAGTCTCTAATGGCCCACCCTCAAACATTCTTACTCTATACCTTCGAACCATCAAAATTCAATTTGAACCTACCATTAAGAGGGGGAATTCGTCGAATCCATTTTCCAACCCTTTGGAAGGTTTACATCCTTTATTCTGAACATAAGGATCACAAAAATACTCTTGAAGATTTTGAAAAGTTAAGGTGGTTTTCAATAATGAGAAAGGGCTTGATTGAACCTTCTTAAACACAACTTGATTTATATGTATCCAACATTCCATAAGATTATGCTAATCTTTTCCATTGTTCAACAATTTGCAATTAGTTTTGTAGTTTTTATACACCATTTCTAACCAAGAAAAGGAAGTCACCCTCGTAATGGAGTGGAGTAGGATAATTATATTAAATATGATCTCATATACTTTGAATAAAATGGCAATTCTTAAAAACATGCTCGACATTTTCAATAGACTGACATAATAAATGACACTTTATCGGGAATATCTATCCTTCTAGTAGAAAGAAAATCACAAGTAGGAAGGGTTTCTAATAACCAACTAGCGAAAAATTTTATTTTTGGAAGGAGGTTTAAATTTAGATCCATTGAAGGACCTTTGGATCTAGGATGAGTCAAACGACTTTCCTAATGGGCCGGGTTGATGATTTAAGAGTAAAACTAACATCTCGGGAGAAACCCCAAATAACCATATCCTCTATAAGGGAGGAAGGGATATGAACTTAATTAATGTCTGCTAAAACATTAGAGGGAAGGAGAGAAGCAACAAAGTTGAGATTCCACTCCTTGTTGTCTTGGTCTATGTGCTGGCGTGCACTTTGGCATGCAAATTTATATGATGCAAATCATTATCATCCACTTAAATAAATTAAAGGTGTCATATAGACCCAATAGTCTATCCAAAATGGATCTTTCCACCATTTCCTATGTACTATTTTAATCATGCTCCTATATATTTTCTATGATTTAAAATTTCTTTTCAGACAATGGAATCTCCCTCTTTTTTTGCGATTCTAAAGAAATTGTGGTTTTTAACATATTTATCTCTCATGATTGTTGTCCATAAACCATTACTATCTATAAGGATTCTCCATCCCAGTTTGGTAATTGAAGCTTTATTAACATCTTCATTTCTCCTAATTCCTAAACCTCCTTCAGCCTTAGGTCTACAAACCTCATCTCAGGCGACCAAAGGAAAACCTTTGGCTTCCTTGGACCCAATATTTGAGGTTCATAGGAACTTCTTATTAATTTTATCAAGATCCTCATTGTTACTTTTTATAAGTTTAAAGCAATTCAGAGCATAAAGAGACGAGCTAGCCAAGTTAGCTTTTATCAAAACTATTTTACTAGCTCTCGAGAAGAAATATACTTTCCAAGAAGCCAAATTCTTTTGAGATTTAAGAACGATTTTAAAAAATGAGCTTTTTTTATTCTGCCCTGAATAAATGGGCATCCAAGGTATTTACTGATGCCATTGGATAAAGGAATACTAAGAGCATCTCCTAACCTCCTTTTGTACCCCTTGCATATTGTTAGAAAATTGTACTACAAAGAAAATTCACAAGTTGGCTATATAAAGCACGAAACTCCTGTAAAATTCCCTTAATGTTATTACAAGCATTTTGGGATGCTTTCGCAAAAATAATACAATCATCTGCAAACATAAGAAATAATACAATCATCTGCAAACATAAAAAAAGGTATTCTAGGACCACTTCGATGAGTAGGGATACCTAAATGATTTTTAGGGTTCTCTGCATGTTTCACTAATTCCCTGCCTAGAAACTCAATGTGGTGATAAGGACCATGAATTTAGGACCAAACTGTCCATTACGGGCATTGAGCCTTTGATCCCTCCCAAATTTTGTTTGATTTTTTTCTATTTTATTTGTTTCTTGTCCGTTGTCACCATTTATATGATATTTGCCTTATCTCAAATCTTATGAGGAATAGCTTTGTATAAGAAGATGAAAAACAGTTACGAAGTTTTCAAGAAATATTATAGAAGTAAAACGATGATTTAGTTGATAATGAATCAAATTCATTAGTTTTGAAAGACTTGGGTATACCAATTTAATTTGATAAATATTGATTTTATCTCTGAATTTTTATATTAACTTGCATCATAAATGTCTTTATTTCTACTAATTGAGTATACCCATTAGTGCTTAACTAACATTATCTTATCTAAAGTTCTATATTGCCTTACGTCATACTGCCTTTATTTCACTTTCATAATACTCTTCTTTAATGCACTTTTGAATAATTTGAGGGATTGTTTAGGCTCAAACTTGTTGCATAAAATGTATGTCTATAATAAGTGCACATATCGTAACACCCGTCCCGAGAGGTACGTATGTGTAACCAGAAGCCGTTAATTCTCGTGACTTCTTAATTATTTTAGTGCCATAATGTAATTTTAAAATTGGGTTTAAGGCGAAATTATAAGTTTTCAAATAATTAAAGTGCACTTTTACAATTACAAAGTAGAAAGCACAAAGTATAATTAATGGAAGTTTAAATAAGAAAATAATAACACAAAGTACCAAAATAGTTCAGTGGGAAGTTCGGAAATTCTCTAGATCTCTGATGACTAAACGGACAGCGCCGCGGTCTGCCTCACAAATCTAGTAACTCCGGAAGAGTTTCGTTAAATCTTCGAGACAATGGAATATTTTACGAATTTCTGCGCGACGTTTAAAGTGAAAACTCAAAACGGATTTTAGAAAAATCTAAAAAATAGCAAATAGTTAAAGAATATTCCATTATGATAAATAAAATTTTTCGATAGAAATGGACTTAATGGGGTAATAGAAATTATTTATCTAAATAATAAAAAAATAATATTTAAAGAAAAGGAATAAGAATTAGAAAAAAGAAAACAAAAGGATAAATATCAAATGGCGTGAGGCTGACTACAGAGCTGAGGAGAACTGGTAGGACGCTTGCTTTTTTATTTTTTTCTTGATTCTTCGCATTTACTTTAAATCGGGACCGCAGCTTTCATCGAGCAGTATACAAAATTGACTACGCAAGAGCTACGCGATACAGTACCAATATCTTAGCCTTTGTCAAACTTTAAAAGGTAGAAAATTTGCCTATTTGTGTTATTTCAAGCCTAAAGGTTATATAATGGCTTGAAATTTTCTAGAGACCAGAAAGTCGTGAACTTCTACCCAAAATTTAGACCAGTTTAGGAATTTTTAGGAATTTTTGGGACTGTGTTCGGACAGTCAGGGCTAAATTTTGGGACTGCTTATACGCTTGACTGAATTTCGGTGATTGTGAGTCGATAAGTCTGGACATAATTTTCGTAAATGTTTCGGTATTTTTAGATTATATGGAAGTCCCTTAAGTCAAAAGTCGACTAAAAACAAGATAGTTTTATGGGGACATTTAATGGGTATGGACATTTTGGTCAATTTCACATCATATTATCGACAGTTCATATCGAACGACTAGCACGTAAAGTTTTGTTAGAATCAAGCTCGCTCGATGTAAATATTTCAAGCCTCAGGTATGTTTTATGGTTAAACGCTAAACCGGCGGCATTTTCGCATCAATGAATTGTGGTAGGCGATTTGAGCATCCTACTTCCAGAATCTAGAGTGTCGACAAGACTAAAGAAATTGGGCTATAAAAGAAGATCAAAATCATTTTCTAAAACGAAAGTGTTAACATAAGTTTGTAAAGTGCTTTGAAAATATAGATTTATAAAGCATTTTATTACCTCCCACCATTCATTAAAAGTTTGATTTCATTTAAGAAACAAATTTGGCCTGCTTTAGCAAAACCCCTAGATGGGCACAAACCGCTTCCACGATGTATTTCGATCGTGTACTGCAGCATGGATATTATGACTTAACTATATTCGTCTACACTCAGGCTGGGGACGGCAAGATATATTTATATACTGAATGCCTCCGCACATTCGAGTATATATAGTTGAACCGCCAATGACTTAGTACATAGCGATGAGGTGTTGGTTCCGAGGTGGTTCCATCATCGAGCATTTTGTCCCGAGGTTCATTATGCTATATAGATCCCGGGCCGTAATTACCTGATTCATCTAGCCAGAAGGTTCCGAGGTTCACTACCGATGCCGTGTTCAGGTTCCGAGGCATCACTTCTAGTGGTATTTAAAATGTCACGTTGGCTGGTACTTGATTTACAAAGAGGCACTTTCAGATATTAACTTCACCACTCGAAACAAGCCACAAAGAGAAATAGTTTTCGTAACGTATTTCAACAGCTGTATCAGTTTTCGCATCGCTTCGCCAGCTATAAAACGCCAACGTAGAAATAGTTTTCATAACAGCTTTTCGTGAATGGTTTTCATAGCAAAACTTCAGTTTTCTCATAAATAGTTTTACAAACCATTTCGTACGTATTTTCATATATACAGTGTACAAACAGTTGCATGCCAGCATTTAGAATCTTATAAGATCACCGAAAGTCTGCCGGGTTTGCCAGCTGCTTTTAAAATAATTTTTCAGTGCAGCGCCAAGCCGAAAGACCTTTCCCAAGTGATCCTCCCCAGACGCCATGCCAGGATTATATATAAGATAAGGTGTACATTAAAATCCAGTAAACTTAAAATGTGACATTTTGTATATGTAAATATTTTGTGAAAAATATGCACGCATGGTTTGAGAAAAAACAGTCAAGGAGCAAACTTATATCGATTGATCCTTATCTTATATTTTTGATGAGGACCGTGAGGTCCTTATCAGTTAGTCGGATTGGGGAATTATTTAGCGTATTTTTATATACTGTGTGATTTTGTATTTTGGGTCAATTACTGCAGGCCAAGTTATGTCGCCTGATTAAAATTTAAAGGTGTGATTTTGATAGAAAAGTGAAAAAATTTTATAACCCATGTTTTCCAAATACGCTTCAGCAAAGCACTTAGCTTAGCTTCATGGTAATCATTACCGAGCGAGTCATTGGAGGTTACCAGGAGTTGTCACAGATTTCCCGTCACTAGAAGGGGTCCGTCAACTTGGTATCGAGTGCTTTAGGCGATAGTTCGCCTGTTTTTCTCACGCTTTTCCACAAGATTCTATGCACTGTTTCTCTTATAATGATTTTTCTATCGCAACCTACATTGCTTTGCTAATCCTCGTACGCACGATATTGAAAAGTGTCACTGAATCTTTTAATTTTGAAATTCACAGCATTATGTCTGGACGAGGTCGTAGAGGTCGATCTAGGACTTCCGCACCGGAGGCACCACCAGAGAGATATGTCGAGCACACCCCTAGATCTGAAAATGCTTCAATGAATCAGCCCCCAGCAGAACCAACGAGGGTCGCAGACCCAGGTGGCGGTACCTTGACGATGGATCAGGTCATACAGATTGTTACAAAGAAATAATTGGCTGCAGACGGAGCCTCCGTAAGAAAGAGGAGCAAGACGATAACGCGCTCTAAAAATTGTGGGCTAAAACTTATGATGGCATCACAACGAGGCAAAGATACTTATGGCTGTATTGTGGTTAGTGAACTTATACAGCCGAATGGGTGTTCGATGAGCGTAAAGTCCTATTTCTTCGTGGTTCTGATGGCAATCAGTGGGCCAAGGACCGGTGGAGGCCATTAAGAGAGACACTTACGTATCACTTGGGACCAGTTCCGACAGACATTTACAGACAGATTTTACCCGCGTAGTTATCAGGATGCAAAAATAGAAGAATTCTTCATGTTAGAGCAAATGATCCCGATGTGATGTAATGAGAGCAGAGGTTTTCGAACTCGTGAAATTGGTGCCTGGTGATACAGAAAATGAGGAACATAAGTAAGCGATTCACGGCCGCCTCGAACGGCACTAAAGTTCATCTAGCCCCGCATCTCAAAATAACTTCGGGAGAGCCGGGCCGAGGCCGCACTAAGGGTAGAAAGGACAGCTTCAGCCGAACCCGTGGCCACCAGACAAGAAGAGAGGTGTCCCACACTAGCCACCTGTGCACCCGCCTCGCCTAGTAGAAAGAAAGGAAAGAAGTGGACTGCAATGCAGAGGCCTCAGATCTAGGAGCAAAGATCTAGCCGTGTGGATCCGCTCGAATCCCGTTGAATCTGAGGTGGTATCTTCGTGGACTATATTTTTCCACAGCTCCTACATGTCGAGGAGGCATCTCTTGAGCCAGGATGAATATGACAGATGTTTCCATCATGCGTGAAGGTCACTTTATCCGAGATCCCACAAGCATAGTCATAGAGACTCCCGAGGTAGGTACAGAGCACCCACCCCAGCACTACCGTCCTGGGGCCGCTCTGCAGGGGTGGTTCAGCAGAGGTGGCAGCACAAAGACCGGTAGAGGTCGCGGTGGGGGCGCAGAGGCGAGGCAAGACACTCGACAGCCGTGATTCGCAGTGGTACTCGCATCAGCTCCTGGTATTTACAAATACACGCCAGAGGCGTGATGCATCACCGTATCGCAATATCGGTATGATTTTATTTACGATCATGATGCATATGCATTGGTGGACCCAGAGCCACTATTCATTTATTTCAAGACTATCTAATCGAGAGGCACCGATAGAGTCCCACCATAGATGGTCGGGGAGGTGTTTCCAGACTAACTGGGGATACTACGACATCCGAAAGGATAGTTCCGGTGTAAAGATTGCGATCCGTAATAAGAGTTTCACAGACTGAGCAGTGTTAGGTATCCATGATTTCGATATAATCTCGGGTATGGATCAAGTTATCCGTGCATGTAGCCACCCAGACGCTATAAGAAAGAAGTAAGATTGGTCTCTGGGCCAGAGGAACTGTGCATGATATATTTCTCGGAATCAAGAGAGATCGCCCTAGTCTCATTAATGCCATGACCGCATCAAAATGCTTCTGAAAGGTCGCTGTGGTTATTCGCATTTGCAGGGGATAGAGACAAGAGGGATTACCTACCGAAGACATCCTATACCAAAGAGTTCCCAGATGTCTTTCCAGATGATATTTCAGGTTTACCCCCGGATAGAGAAATTGAGTTCGTTATTGAACTAGTTCCTGTGGATCGGGAGCTAATATCCATTCCTCCATACGTAATGGCGCCAAAGCAGAGTCAAAGAATCAAGGCACACCGAGGAATCGGCTTACAAAGGGCTTCATTCGACCTAGTACTCACCGTTGAGCTCCAGCCTCTTCAGAAGAAGAAAGATGGAAGCTTACTGTTGTGTATAGACTATGTGATAAACTCGAATTCCAAGACAATACGCAAATCCAAGATCCGTCTCGTATAGATGAGCTTACTCGACCAATCGCATGGATCTCGTATATTCTAAGATCGACCTAAGGTCAAGCACTATCGCCGAGGTCCGAAAGAGAATGATGTTTCTAAGATCGTCAGACGGTGATACTTACACAGGAGTTCCTAGTGATGCTATCTCGATTGACTAATGCCCCAAACATGCTCATGGATTTGATGAACAGGTGTTCAAATCTCAGATGATAAGTTTCAGGATCGTATTCATTGATGACATTCTAGTGTACTCAGGCAGTTCAGAGGAACATGCAGAGCATCTTCGGACAGTATTGCAGATTCTTAGAGAGCGCCGCCACGCTAAGCTTTAGTAAGCCGCTGGGCCGGGACAGCAGCTTTCGGGTCATGTCATTTCGGCCAGGTTATATTAGTGTGGATCCTCGAAGATTGCCATAAGAACTGAAGCCGCCCACAAATGTTTCTGAAGTTCGCAGTTTCCTTGGATTGGCAGGTTATTACAGAAATTTGTTGATGGATTTTCAAGATAGCAACCCCGTGACCAATCTATTGAAAAGGATCATAAATTCAAGTGGTCGATACCGCCACGATAGTTTTGAGGAGCCGAGACGTAGATTGACGATGTACTCCAAGATAGCACTACCGCCAGAAAGGACGGTTATGTGGTATATAGTAATGCCTCCGCATGGCATGGGGGTTAGGTGTTTACGCAGATGGTAGTGATAGCTTTGCGCTTCCCGTCGCTAAAGAAGCAATGTTTAACCATTCACCCATGACGAACTAGTAGTTAAAGGCACTTAAAGATCCGAGACATTATCTATATGGTGTTCCCCGCGATATTCACCGATCAGTAAGAGCCTCGCAGTATATCTTCACCCGTAAAGAGCTAACTTAAGGCGCCACGGCGGGTTGGAGTTGATTAAGGATTATGATTGCACGATGTAGTACCATCCAGTGGAAGGCCAATGTAGTGGCGATGCCTGTCGGAAATCTGGAGGGTTCCTATGCTTATCCGGTTTCCATTGTTGATAGAGTTGAGATCTTTGGGAGTTCGCCATGTGTCAACACATGTGGACACTGCTGGGCATCATTTATGTTCGTCCCTCTCCGTGGATCAGATCAAGGGAAGGTCGGCAGTTTCGTGAGATGATTAAGCTGAGGGCGATATTGAGTAGAAAACCAGAGTCCCAGACTGTGAGATCGATGGCGTAATAGTTAGAGTGGAGTCGAATGTGTACCCGAAGAGGTGAACTGGGGTAAGGAAATCTTGGAAGAGGCCTACTTTCAAGATATGCCATGCACCCCGGTAGCAATTCAAGATGTATCATACTCGAGGGAGCATTATCGGGTGGAAGGGCATGAAAAGGAAATTCGCGCATTGATCCGTGATGCCTAACCCGTCACAGGTAGCGCAGCACCGTAAGCCCCGCAGAAAGATACGTACCCCTTCCGATTCCCGTATGGAAGTGGATAAGATTACTATGATTTTGCACGTGCTTCCGAGAACTCCTGAGACAACACGATGCCATATGGGTGATAGTGGATGTAATTAACGAAATCACAGATTTTCTCCAGCTAGCAATGATGTGACCATTGGACAAGCTGACTAAATTATATGTGGAGGAGATAGTTAGATCAAGATGGTGTCTTCATCGATGGGGCCTGCATCGAGACCCCCGTGACCACATCCAGATTTTGGTCCACTTATTGTGGATGCCACGGGGACTGATTGCACTTTAGCACGTTTTCCATCCTCGGGACCGATGGTCACCGTGAGAGAACTATTCGGGACGCTAGAGGACATGGGCTAGAGCATGCGTGATAGAGTTTGGCGGAAGTCGGGATACGCATTTATCTCTCGATGGAGTTCGCTCTACAACAACAAGTCAATCCAAAGATAGTAATGGCTCCATTTGAGCGATTGTAATGGGCCGGGAAGGTCGTGACTCCGTGATAGCCGGGATGAAGTAGGAGAGAGGAGACTGATAGGCCCGTAGTTGGGCACAGACACCTTAGATAAGATCCGCATTGTCCGAGACAGACTCAAGATAGCCCCGGATGCATTTAAAAGTTATATGGACAAACGCCGAGGGATCTACAACTATAGGATGATAGGTCTTCCTCAAAGTTTCCTTGGAAAGGTGTCCTCGGGATTTGGAAGACGGAAAGCCGAGGCCCAGATACATAGTGCCATATGAGATTATTGGCATAGTGGGACCAATTGCATATAGATTAGACCTTCCTCCGTAGCTTCGTTTAAGGTTCAATGTGTTTCACGATCCATGTTCGTTATACATTCCGCATCCCTCCCATGTACTCAGAGATCAGCCAGTTGAACTAAAGGATAATTTGACCTATAAGGAGCAGCCAATACAGATAGTAGATCGCAGAGAGCAGATTTTGCGGAATAAGGTCATTCCGTTAGTCAAAGTTTTACGGGGAATCACGGGACAAAAGAGGCCACACGGGAGCCGAGGCCCGCATACACATCCCCGCTTGTTCACCGACAAGGTATCCCCGCATATTAGTTTTGTTCATTTCGAGGACGAAATGTTCTTGGCGAGGGAGGATTTGTAACACCTGGCCCCGAGAGGATGTACTAAGATGTGTAACCGTATGCACCAAGGACTCTTTAATTATTTAAGTACATAATAGAATTTTTGAAAATTGGTTTATGGGTGAAATTATAAAGTTTTCTAAATAATTGTGGCACTTTTACACTAAGGAAAGTAGGGGTGAAAGATAATTGATTAAAGTTTAAATAGTAAATAATACACAAAGTACCAAAATAGTTCAGAAGTTCGGAATTTTCTAGATCTCTTGGATGATTTAAAACGGATTGTGCCATAAGGTTCGCCTCAAGGAATCTAGTAACTCAGAAAGCTTCAAGTAAATTCGAGACGCCCGAATATTTTACGTAATTTCTAGGCGACTAGTTTAGAGTGAAACTCGAAAAACTGATTTTAGAAAATTTCAAAAAAATGGCAAATAGTTAAAGAATATTCCATTATGATAAATAAAATTTTTCGATAGAAATGGACTCGAATGGGGTAATAGAAATTATTTATCTAAATAATAAAATAATAATTAAAGAAAGAATAAGAATTAGAAAAAAGAAAACAAAGGATAAATATCAAATGTAAGGTGGAGGCTACCTGCAGAGGAGGAGAACCGAGAGACGTTTTGTTTTTTTATTTTTTTCTTTCGATTCTTTCTCAGATACACGAAATTGACCAGAGGTTTCATCGCAAAGGTATACAAAATTGACTACGCGAAGAGAGCTACGCATAGGTACCAATATCTTAACCTTTTGTCAAACTTTAAAAGGTAGAAAATTTGTTTATTTGTGTTATTTCAAGCCTAAAGGTTATATAGTGGCTTGAAATTTCAGAGACCGTAAAGTCGTAGAAACTTCATCCCAAAATTTTTAGGACTGAAGCGAGGAATTTTTAGGAATTTTGGGATCGTGTTCTGACGTATAAATTTTGGGATCACATGGACAGCTAATAAATTTCGTGATTGTGAACGATGTTTCTGACATAATTTTAAATGTTTCATTTTTAGATTATATGGAAAGTCCCAAGTCAAAAAATACTAAAATGTGATAGTTTTTATAGGACATTTAATGGGTATGGACATTTTGGTCAATTTCACATCATATTATCGATAACTATATCAATGGGACTACACGTAAAGTTTTGTTAATCAAGCTGCTCGATGTAAATATTTTGAAAGCCCCGCGTATGTTTTATGGTTAAAACGTTAAACCGAGGGCATTTTGCACGAATGAATTGTGTAGGCGATTTTGAGCATCCGACGAATCTAGAGTGCTGACAAGATTTGGAAAGAAATTATGGCAGGCAGTGGTATTCAAAATCATTTTCTAAAACGAAGCGTTTAATTACAGTTTAAAGTGCTTGAAATATAGATTTATGAAGCATTTTTGTTACCTCCCAATTGGTTATACTCTTATTAAAAGTTTGATTTTCAGATTTAAGAAAATGCTTTGGCCTTGCGAAGAAACTCCTTGGGATGCAGATGTACTCGCTTTCCACGATGATGACGCGCATGGCAAGGTTATGGGATATTATGACTAACTATATTACTCGGTCGGCACGGGGGTTAGATCTAGCATATATTTATATAGTGAGTCGCCGCACATTCGAGGTATATAGTTAGCGCAATGACTTATACATAGCGATGAGGTGTTGGTTCCGAGGTCTCCATCACCGAAAGCATTTTGGTCCCGGTGTCCACATGTTATGATAGATCCCGCCGTGTTCACCGACTATCTTAGGTCGGCAAGGTTCCTCGGAGGGTTCACTACCGATGCCAGTTCGGTGTTCGAGGCATCACTTCTAGGGTATTTTAAATGGGCCACATGGGTTGGTACTTGATTTACAAGATAGCACTTTCGATATTAACCACCACCGAAACAAGCCAAGAGAAATAGTTTTCGCACGCATTTCTCAAGAGCCAGAATTGCTGCATCGTCAAGAAGGTAAATGGGGCCAACAAAGCCAGTAAATAGTTTTCATAATGGGGCTTAAATGGTTTTCATAGCAAAAACTCAGTTTTCTCATAAATAGTTTTACAACCATTTCTGTACAGATTTTCATATTGGGAGGTACAAAATGCTACGCAGCATTTAGAACTTATAAGACTAATTGTTCGCTTGCCTACGCCGCTTTTAAAATAATTTTTCAGGTGCAGGCCGGGTTTAAAGACCTTTCTAGGATCCTCGTCCTAGACGCTATGTTGTGATTATATATAAGATAAGGTGTACATTAAAACTAGTAAACTTAAATGACATTTTTGTATATGTAAATATCTTTTGTAAAATATGCATGCATGGTTTTGAGAAAAACAAAGTTGCAATAAACTTATATCGGATTGATCCCCTTATCTTATATTTCATGAGGACCGCAGGTCCTTTATTGTTGTAGTTGATTTTGGGGGAATTATTTGGGAGGTATTTTTATATACGTGTGATTTTTGTATTTTGGGCTTGACCACGGTGCACAAGCAGGCTACGGATTGCAAAATTTAAAGGTGTGGATTTTGATAGAAAAGTGAAAATTTTATAACCCATGTTTTCCAAATACGCTTCGCTAGCTTACGGCTTTAGCTTCATGGTAACTTGTCACGAGCGAGCTTACTGAGGTTACTCGTGTGGAGCTGCCGCGCATTTCCCGGTCACTAGGAAGGGGGTCTGTCATATCGCCTCAAGTAATATAATGAAGTGTAAAAGTACCATCTTATATACAAAGAATTTATGATACTAAGTACTAAAATCAAACTAACCCTAGATTTATCTAGATTAAGACAAACATGAAATTGAAATTAACATCTAATTGAGCAATTCAAAATATGAACAAACACTATCCAAATCAACTAAGTGAAGAGGTGATGAGATGAAGGTCTATGGTTTTGATTTCATTTAATCAATCCCTATTAATTAGGCATAATTTTCCCCCAATTGATGTTTGAATCCTTTATTAATGGCTAGTTTCACAATTGCATGAGTGGATATTGATGAGTATCTTAAATACTCATTTTATCCCTATGCTTTAGTTATTTTTTCTAGTGTTTTTTATGTTAAATAAGTGCCCTAATGCTCTAAAAGTTCATACTTATGATCAAACATCCATTTGATGGAATTGCAAATTGGTGGAAACTACTGGGCTGTATAGCTACCGTATTTTGACGTTTTCATATCATATGAACTCCACTCAAGATTTATATGTATGAATTTAAACTCAAGAGCTTTCCATGGATACCAAGAACACAAAAATTGGAGTTTGAACAAAGAAGTTATGCAAGTTCCAAAACTTGAAGAAAATCAGCAAACATTGCAGCACCTTTAGCAGGAGAGGATACTGTATTTTGACGTTTTCAGAAATCATATGATTCATATTGCATCGTTTAATATATGGATAGATTCTACACTTCAAGAGTTTCCAACGGTACTACAAGAATGACCCCAAATCTAGTTCATTGTGATGACAAAGTTATGACCTTACGGTTGGAGCAAAACAGGGATCGCAGCAACGTCGCGACGTTGAGAACCAACGTCGCTACGCTGCAGAGCCGCATCGACGCTGCGACGTTGCCAAACAACGCCGCGACGTTAGGGGTCGATTCGATGGATTTTTAGCCCATTTGAGCCCATAATGGAGGATTTAAAAGCTCAAACCATAGGGATCGAGAGAGGACGATTTTGAACGGTTTTTTGGACGTTTTTGAAAGGGAGAAGCCCTCTCTTTGGGTGGAAACACCTCAGTGGCAATACATCTCAAGTGGGAGCAAAGCCAAGCAGTTAAGATTGGAAGAAGAGGAGATGGGGCTTTCACCAAAATCGCTTATTTCGATCCCCTTTTTTTCTCTTTCTTTTTTGATGGCTTTCCACATAGAGATGTTCTAGGTTTCGTTTCTGTGGTTTTGGCTGGAAACCTAACTCCACTTGTACCTGATTAGTTTAATTTTCATTTTGGCCATTATAAGTATGATTTTATCACTTGCTTTATTTCTCAATAATTACATGTTGGGTCAGCCAACTTTGGTATGCCATTGCTAGGAGTCCGAGATCGAGAGATGATGACTCCAGGGACATGAATAAAGCAAATAATTGGTTAATCTGGGAATAGATATCTCTGGTTCCAACTGGTGGGTAGTATTGTGGTTTATACATTTAAGCTGCTTCTGGTCGAGGGTCAAGGCAGATGCAATACACCCACTCGGCGAGATAGGCGTATATATCTCGAGAGAGAATATCTTGTAGGCATGATCAACTCCGCTAGCGCAAATCATATGAAATATTAAATAAATAACTTATTTAGGTTAAAATTCATCAAGTGTGTGACAGGTGAAGGCAAAACCCTAGTTTTCATAATTAATTGATTTAACGAATAACATAGGATTAGTTTTTCTTTTATTAATCGGAATTTATTACAATTTTAGGTCCAGATAATATTTAAAGCGCAAAGTCGCATCATCACACTTCTCCTCGATCGACATCCAGACTTAGGCACACTATATTACTCAGGCGACGCACTACAAGACACAGCGCACTCATTTATACACACCACGCTTTCGGCCTATCAGATATTTCTCAAGAAACCACTATCTATCTTCAAAATCATGTCATTTTACATATATACACAAACCCAAGATTTTAAAAAGCGCATTAAACCCAAAACTTGGTAGCTACATAAATCTCTATGAATATATCTATTCTATGATGAATTATGACATTTTATCCATGGTCCAAATCCACTAATTATCTCTCTGGGCCATAATGGGCCACTTTATTCAAGTTAATGGTGATCAATCATCAATGAGCATTACACCCAAACAAAACATTTAATAAAAATATGGTTCAAAACTTCAACCGAATACAAATCAATATCCTAATTCAATGTTCATGATCAAACTATATCAAAACCCTATATTAAGAGTTTAGAACATTCTAGAGAAAGAGAGAGACGTCCAAATACAAGAAAACATAGAGAGAGAGAGAAGAAACTATAAAATTGATGGAGATCTTCACTGATCTTCTTCCTTTCAGATTCAACTATAGAGCTCCTAGGTCACCTCCTAAGTCTCCAAGAACGAACCTCTTGTGAATTAGGGCATCATTGCTTTTATATCCCGCAATTTCATGCTCAATTTAGGCATAAATGGGCTGGACTTCAAGCTAGAGATGGGTCGACGTCGCAACGTGAGTAAGCCACATCACGACGTGCAAGGTTTAATTGCTTCATCAGACTCGACCACATCGCAACGTCTTGGTTTGCACATACAAAGGCGGACCTATACCCCCCCTAAAAAAAAAAAAAAAAACTACAAAAGGGTTTGAACCCTTGACCTCAAATTTGGAAGGTAAAATACTTAACCTCAAATTTGGAAGCTAAATTTTCTAGGGTCCACCATCACAAGACATAAGAATATTGTTGTTGCACTTTGTGGAGACTACTCAACCACACCTTGACGCGATTTCTCACGTCGCGACGTGGCAGCTGGAGCTTCATATTTTTGCTTTTCTAGTCTTGTCTACAATATACTCCACCATGCTTCTAGTCACCCCAAATGCCTTTAATGTCTCTAATCCCAAACATAAGCAAATAATGTGTTAAAACACCGAAAGAAAGTAATGTACTGTTTCAATGAGTATAATGAATACTCATCACACCTCAAACTCAAATC
>JAEQBH010006373.1:0-149164 GCA_016808115.1 Tetrastigma voinierianum
CCAGTTTCAATAGAAAGAACCATCGGTTGCGTCGTTCGGCCCGGAGCAGCGTTCCTTTACAAATCAATTGATTTCTTAGTGATGGTATTGACTGAAACATGAGCAAGAGTCACGCCAACCCAGGGATGCAAGACTAACAGGCGACATTGATAGCGAGCTGACCAGGAGATGCTCTTGGAGCTCTTCACGATAAAACAAAAGAAAGCGAGATGGAGGCATCCATCTAGTCATTCAAATCTGCTAAGGAAGCTGACAAAAACTCACGAGAGAAGAACCGCGCCCAGAAAATTTCTTTCATAAGCCTATAAAGGCAGCAATACCATTCCACGAGAGCAACAACACCTCGGCGCCCCCTGAGACGTTGATGGAGGAGGAGAAAATTTCCGAACCAAGGAGTATGATCCCTACATACCCCCCGGGGATGGTCACAATGAGGGGATGCCTGGCAGGAATGACGAAGGTGATGAGCCAACCCCTTATCAGAAGAAGAAGGGAGAACAATCTTGGGAGCAGCGGTTCCAGGACATCCAAATAGAGCTCTGACCATGAAGAGATACAAAGGTCGAGAGCCCTAGTCTCCATGGATTCTGCAGTACGAGGAAATGGAATCACGTTCACGATCGGGTGCTACTTCCCTAATCGGCGAAATTCAGGATCTTTGTGGATTGAGGCCTTTGACGGGGACAAGGATCCGTGAGCCACCTCGACCCACCTCTGATATTTAGAGGAGTTGCACGGATACTAGGACCAGGTGCGTGTAGGGCCTTTTCTATCACGCTAAAGGCTCGACATTGGCACAAGTTCCTTGAGGCTCAGCCGACCTCAATCTCATCCTTTAGAGGCTCTCTATCAAACTTTCGTATCCCACTTCATTGGAGCCGGACGTACATGAGTTGAGCTACCACCCCTGGCGATAATGTGAGGCCCATAAGAGGAAGTGAGGTCCTACGTCCATAGGTTAAACTCGGGTCATTAAAGGTAGACGGCCTAAGGTGAAATTTTCCCTCACATGCATCGTTGGGCTGGGCATCGGTCAAAGACCTAATGTTCTCGATCTCGAAGAACCCTCGAGCAAGCAGCGAGGTGCTGCAGAAGTAGAAAAATACATCAACGATGAGGAGGCCCTTATGTCTAAGCGAGGGAGCTCTTCCACTCAAAAGGAGAAAAATAAAGACGAGAAGAAACGAGACCAAAGCCCCAGAAGACGAAGAGACCGAGACAAATCTCCATGGAGGAATAGAAAAGGCAGAGATCGATCTCCAAAGCGAAGAGGTAACGTCAAGGACTGCTTGGGTCCAGAAGGACCCAGCAAAAAGAGACATGACCAATTACTACGAGTTCCACATAGATCATGGGCACCAAACATGGCGTGATGGCGAAGAAGAAACAATTCCTAATCCGACGGGGACATCTCCGCCGTTACGTGGCTCTAGAAGATCGGAACCAAACTCCTCCACCACCTCGTGAACCGACCTCGGCCCGGCATCAACGACTACTGGGGAGAGATCCAGTGTGATTTTTCGGGTGATTAGGTACGATGGTGGGAATCCCGAATCGGCCGGGAAGGCTCACCTACTCTATATCGGATCGGAGACCTTTGGAGGGTACAAGCTAGTGTCCAACCTCCCGCGGTTAGATACCACCTGAACCTTCTCGGACTCATGGAAGGCTTCCAACATCCTATGATGACCCATTGGTAATAAGGGTCGTCGTGGCCAACAAAATAGTTCTCAGGGTCCTGATCAACAACGTGAGCTCAACCGACATCATTTTCACATCAGCGATTGACAAAATGGGCATCGGAAGGGAGAAGCTGGAGCTAGGGTCATCTGATTTGGTACTCACTTTGGAGACCCCCATTACCGAGGGCCACGATGACGATAAAATTCCCTCATAATGGATGCTCATGAGGTATACAACATATTCTTTGGGTTGGCTTTCTCTCAATGCCATAAAGACCATCCCTTTAGCTATTATATGGTTTCAAATTCCCTACAGGAGATAGATGCAAATGGTTCGAGGGCAAGCGGAGTGGCTAGGGAGTCTTAGATTGACGTGTAGTGAAGCGAGCGATTGACAACATCCACATGGATGACTCGTCATGAGAGATGAGTGGACACCAACCAACACCCTTAGAAAAATGGAACAAGTACAACTTGGCGACCAGCAGGAACACCTTGCGCACATTGGATCAGGTGGACGAGGACATCAAGACCTCATAGTCAGCTGCTTAAGCAAAATGGGGAAATGTATTCTCTTGGGGCAAAGAGGACATGGGGAGGAATTGACCCAGCGGAGTTATCACACCCTGAGGAGGCGAATGTCACTCCCTCCTTCAAACCAGTTAAACGAGAAAATGAAGTTTACGAGAAAGGCGAAGGTGATCAACGAAGAGATCAGCAAACTCCTCAGGCTCGAATTTATCAGAAGTAGATTATCCCAGACTAGTTAGGTAATGTTGTTCTCGTCAAGAAGGCAAATGGAAAAGCGACTACGCATTGAGTTTACCGATGTTATCGAGCTTGCACGAGAAGAATGGCTTTCCACATAGGATTAACCTCACAATGGAAGCTACTTGCTAATACGACTCCTCGGCTTCATGGATGCTTTCTCGGGTTTATGTCAGGATAAGAATGGACTGACGACCAAGAAGACCTCATTCGTGACGGGAGCCGGGAGCGTCTTGTTGTGGAGTGATGCCTTTTGAGTTTGAAGAGACACTAGGGCCTATCAAGGTTAGTAAATAGAATGTTCCAAAAACATATTGGAGTAACCATGGAGTATACATAGGCGACATCGCTGGTGAGAGTCCCGGTCGAGGCAGGCTCCACGTAGACCACCTACGAGATCGTTCAGTGTAAAGGACCTAAGATGAAGTTAAACCCAGCCAAATTGTGCCAAGGGTCTCCGTAGAGAAGTTCTTAGGATTTATAGTCAGCAGTCCACGGAATAGGGCCAAATCCGGACAAGATAAAGGCATGCTGAACATCTGACCAATCTCGAACATTAAAGAAATTCAGGCGCTAACGAGAGAGAATAGCTGGGCGGAGTGGCATTGTCGAGATCCGGTGACAGGTAACCCCTTCTTTCAATTTACGAAAAAAAGAGCCCTCCACTTGAGATACCACTATGAAGAGGCCTTCTACTCGGTGCTAAAACATACTAAGCTCCCCTCATGATACAGTAGCCCCTCAGGGTGAACTCCTTACGCTCTGCTTAGTGGGTTCGGAAAAGCTTCTCAACTAGTGCCACCTGATTAGGAGGAGCGGGATGGGAAGCTCAACAACTTAGATCTATTATTACAGCCCAGAGCTACGAGATGAGGCGGAGGAAGGTTTCCAAGATGGAAAGCTGGTTCTAGCATTTTGTGACCACAGCTAGAGGCCGCGTAGCCTTGACCTCAATAAGAACCCAAGAGCTCGGATATTAAAAAGCCACGTAGCTCAGTTCGTCAAGAGCCATGTAGCTCAGTTCAAAAGAGCTACGGAGCTCAGTTTTTAAAAGCCTAGCAGCTCAGAGAGCCACGTAGCTCAGTTAGAAGCCAGAGCCCAGTAACTCGGTTCGTCAAAAACATATGCTTCAGTTCAATAAGAGCCCAGTAGCTCGGTTTATTAAGAGCCATGTAGCTCAATTCAATAAGAGCCACGTAGCTCAGTTCAATAAGAGCCCGGTAGCTCGGTTTGTTAAGAGCCACGTAGCTCATTTCAATAAGAGCCATGTAGCTCAGTTCAAGAAGAGCCACGTAGCTCAGTTCAATAAGAGCCACGTAGCTCAATTCAATAAAACCCCTTGTGCTTCCGGTTCGATAAGAGCCCAGTAGCTCGGTTCGTCAAGAGCCCAGTAGCTCAGTTCTATAAGAGCCCAGTAGCTCAGTTCAATAAGAGCCCAGTAGCTTAGTTTGTTAAGAGCCATGTAGCTAAGACGCTAAGCGCACAACAACTCAGTTATTAAAGGAGATGAATGGCCTAGAAGCCTCGCAGCCCAGGTTGTAAAATAAGATGGTAAAGAAGACGAAAGGTCCAAATGGTATAAATGAAAATATTAGATCGACAAAATTGGTCGACATTATAGAAGTCCAAGGCTCGAGCTCGAAATTTAATAGAATAAGCGAAATTATAGGGAAGAGCCTAATTTGACGGGACTGAAGAACTGGTTGCCGGACATTCGAACCATGTAGAGTCGAGAGGTCGAGTCAGCAATAGAGGTAGGAGAGATAGCCCCTTGTAAGAGCCTCAATCTAGGGTTCACCGGGGAGAAGGAAAGAGCTAAGGGCATCCCGAAAACACCACGGGGTTCAGCTTTGTTATTAGAGTCGGATCTTACGCCTTCCCTCAACAGGAACGAGAAGTTGAAATCAAAACCGGGGAAAACTTTAGCAACCTTCTTGTTGAGAAAACAAAAAAGCCTGGGAGGCCATAAGGTAAGGTCACGTCTCTCGGCTAAGTCAATGCCCCTTCCTTCTAATGACCAAGGCCTCACGCCTTTGAAGAACTCCCGCGAAGTCTGGCATTCATAGTTAGGCGCTCCACGGGCTCATGGCTTAAAGCCTCTTCAGTTGACTCGGCTTAATGTCGTGGCTTTGATGCACATCGTCTGAACTCATGTGCTTCGTCCTTGTGCCACACAGCTTCGATCCTTGTCCTTTCATGGCTCATCCTCGGTAACCCTCAACTTGCCTCTAGCCTTCTTTTCTTTATCTTTGTCTCGTGCTTTCGCAGTCGTGGTATGCTTCAGATCAGATTCATACTTCACAACATCCTCAACAAGGCATTGGATCCGAGCTCAAAGGTCGACCTTCTCGGAGGTCAGGGAGGCAACCTCAGTTTTATACGCTTTCACTACTCTAGCAGAGCCCTCAACATGACTAATTCATATGTTCTTTCCACTTAATTTTCAAGTACATAATCAACCTCTTGACCTTAAAACATTCTTTTGATGGTCTATTGTCTTTGTCAAGGTTAGTTGTTTTCCTTGTTGAAAAATTAGGTTATTTGGAGTAAATTTTGATGGATCAATTATACTAAACATAATATTGAATTTTTGGATACATCAATGCACACACCCTCACCAATCCATTAGAAATGGTTGAAAATGCTAGGAAGCACAAAGTGAGCAGGGGAGACACCAAGTAAATTTGAACAAAAAGATTATTGGCATTTTTGCACTATCATAGCCTTATAATTTCAAACCCTTCCCCATTTCACTAAATATGACCCAACTAGTCTCAAAATAATTGGTCAAACAGGTAACCACATATACCTTAGTGGATTTGAAGAACTATAGTGAAGATGTTAAATGAAAAGATTGTGCTTTTGGGCAATTGTGTAATTGTCTTTGCTTTCTATCGGATAAATGAGGTTAGCTGAATAAAGTAAGCTCTCGAGGGCGCCAAGTGGAATTCTTGGTAGGTATAGAAAGGGTGGATTGATGTCATGTGAGAGAATGTCAGTGGTACTTTGTTCGAGGAGGTTTGATGGAAATTTATGCTCCAAAAGTCCTCATGGTTTGAATAAGATAGGACGAATTATCAATTAATAAGTGTGGACAATATCTAGTGGTATGAGGCCCACAGAAGACTCTCATAACAAAAACCGTAGAGCACTATATAATACAATTGTGGGAGGGATAGATTCATAAGTTTCAATAGTAGTCATGCTTTAGGTTTATTTATAAAGTTGACACCCCTAGGGATTCAATAATTGTTACTATAGGGTGTCTTGTGGGCAATTAAATAGGTTCAAGCAGGAATATCCTGGAAATAGCTAGTACTAGGGATGGTTTGTTCTCTCTCTCTCTCTCTCTCTCTCTCTCTCTCTCTCTCTCTATATATATATATATATATATATATATATATATATATATATATATATATATATATATATATATAGACACACACACACACACATTTGTATATATATGACTTGGAAAAATGTATCTTATAAAATAAAGCCTAGATTGGTTTTTTATAGCTTAATTAATGTAAATTTTCTTCTCTTGTCTCCCTTAAAAAAATGAGTTAATTTCTTATACAAGTTATATCTTGCTAAAATATTAACCTAAAAGGGTTTTTATGAGCATTTCTAAGTTACAACTAATCAAGTATGATTTTAATATCTCGAATCTAGGTCAGATTGTAAGGAGTACTTTGACTAGTATGAAATATTTCTTCCATAATTTCTATGCATTCTTTATTTTTATTTTTTGATAAAGTTCTCTTTGCTTAAGTGGTATATGTAGTGAAAATCAATTCCCTTTTATCCCTTTTATAATTTTTTCTTTTTTATAAACTGAGGATATGATAAAGACATGGAAAGTACATTGATAAGAAATAAAATAGGATATCTAAATAAAATAAATAAAGAAAAAAGATAACTCCATAAACTAAACTTCCTTATCTCATACTTGTTTAATTGTTAATGATGTTGTACTAATATTTATAGTGAATCAATGAATGAAATTCTTAGTGAGTCTATAATTTCATAGTGTTTTTGAGTAACAAAATGATTTAAAATTTCATTACAACAATAGCTTGGTGAAAAAAATTGATGAAGCCTAAAAGAAGAAACATGCATATGGGCCATAGCATAAACCAAGGAAACAAACCACCAACAAGGCTTAAGGTGGGCTTAGTGGGCAGGCTTGGGCGAGCCTAGCGTGAGGGCGCTCGGCCCATGGCCAATTATCAGTCACTTCTAAGGCGTGAGCCCAGGTTGGAAACTAAGCCCGCCCCGTCAGATAAATAGGTAATATGGATGGTCCTGATCCGCAAGCGGGCATTAAAGGGAAGTACCTAGGTCTCGGTCAGGCTCCTCGCTCATTGAGGGATGAGAGAAGGATCTCTGCGATCCTGGGCCTAATTATCCTTTAATATTTGGTTGACAATAAGGAAGGGATTCCCTACCTAGTTGGGAAGATGTCGTATCATAAGTCTAACAAGGAAAGTCATCGTGATCACCCACGAGTAAATACCGAAGCAATTCCATAGAAAGAAAGATACGCAATCAAAAACTATCAATAGTGATATTTTATTTGGCAGAAAAGCCCGGCAGAGCATCGGAGGCTGGCATTCCCCTGTCGGACCACCCTTTATGTGCAGTTTGTATATCGATCCGGCCCGACGAACGGCCCAACGACTCCAACAAGCTCCAGCCCGGTTTCAATAGAAAAAGAACCATCGGTTTGGCGTCGTTCGTGGGAACGACTGTTCCTTTACAAATCAATTGACTTCTTAGTGACTAATGGTATTGACTTGAAACATGAGCAAGAGTCACGCCAACTTTGAGTCTGAGACCAATAAGGCGGCGTTGATGCGAGCAAGCGAGGGCGCTCTTGGAGCTCTTCGTACGTATAGCGAGATGGGCGCTCCATCCGTCAATCGGTGTCTGCTAAGGGGTGACGGAACTCACGAGAGAAGAGTAGCCCACCAGAGGCTGTAGGCCTATAGAGGCGACAATACCATTCCACAAGAGGCAATGACACCTCGGCGCCTAAAGGCAGTTGATGGAGGAGGAAAATGGCCAGAACTGGGGGCATGATCCCTACATACCCCACAGGGATGGTCGCAATGAGGGGATGCCTAGCAGGAACGACGGAGGTGATGAGCCAACCCCTTATCAACAGAAGAAGGAGGAACAATCTTGGAAGCAGCGGTTCCAGGACATCCAAAGAGAGCTCGACCCACGTGAAGAGGCTGCAAGGTGAACCTAGTCTCCATGGATGCTCTAGTGCGGAAATGGAATCACATTCATGTTCAGTGCTACACTTCCTATCCCAGGTGAAATTCGAGAATCTTGCGAGATCGAGGCCTTTGACGGGACAAAGGATTCCGTAGACCACCTTAACACCTATAAGACTTAGAGGGAGTTGCACGGATACTAGGACCCCGTGCGATGTAGAGCCTTTTCCATCACTCTAAAAGGCTCAGCATTGGCCTGGTTCAACAGGCTCCCGCCAGCCTCAATCTCATCCTTTAGAGAGCTCTTCATCGCTTTCGTATCCCACTTCATTGGAGCCCGGACATACATGAAGTTGAGCTACCTCCTGCTGATAGTAAAGTAAGGCCCATAAGAGAATCTGAGGTCCTACGTCCATAGGTTAAACTGAGGTCATTAAGGTAGGCATCCCATGAAATTTTCCTTCACCACCTTTATCGTTGGGCTGAGCATCGGTCAAAGACCTAATGTTCTCAACCTTGAAGAACCTCGAGCAAGCATGCGGGTGCTCGTAAGAAAAAATACATTATGATAGGAGGCCCTTATGTCTAAGCGAGGAAGCTCTTCCGCGCAAAGGAAAAACAAAAACGAGAAAAAGCTTGAGACCAAAAGCCCAGAGAAGGCAGAAGAAGACCGAGACAAATCTCCACGGAGGAATAGAAAAACCGAGATGTCGATCTCAAGGCGAAGAGAGTACTTGTCGGGGACCACTAGTCCACCCGGTGGCTGGCAGCGCGGTACCACCTCGTGGTTCACTGATGGCCTCGGTGTCTCAAGTCGTCTGAGGTGCAACACAGAAATTTTTAAGGTGGCGTCTTAGATGAAGGCGAACCCGGCAAAGTATGACCAATAACCCGGAGTTCCATAGATCATGGGCACCGAACATATGACTATATTATCTTGAAGAAGAAATCGAGATTCCTAATCGGCGGAACATCTCCAGACGTGGCTCTAGAAGATCGAACCGGGCACCTCCTCCACCACCTGCGTCAACCGGCCTCAACCCCCCGGCATCAACGACCCACAGGAGAGATCAATGTGATTCGGGTGATTAGGTCGATGGTGGGGGATCTGAACCGATCGGGAAGGCTCACACTACTTTACCTTGGTCAGGGAGACGGAGGTACAAGCAGGTATCTAACCTCCCTTGGTTGGATACCACTAGAACCTTCTCCGACTCTGACATGGAAGGCTTCCAACATCCCTATGATAACCCGTTGGTAATAAGGGTCATGCAGAGTGAACAAAACATTCATGGGGTCTGATCGACAACGTGAGCTCAGAGCATCATCTTCACATCGCGATTGACAAAATGGGCATCGAAGTGAAGAATTTGGGCAAATTAAACGCCCACTTACTTGGATCCTCTAAGAGAAAGTGCTACCACAGGGTCAATACATGGTACTCACTTTGGGGACACCCCATTCCAGGCCACAATGATGATAAAATTTCTCATAGTGGATGCTTATGGAGTATCTGACATGTTCTTGGGCGGTCTTTCTCTCAATGCCATAAAGGCCACCCCTTTAAACATTATATGGTTGTCAAATTCCCTACGGAGAATGGAGTAGGAATAGTTCGAGCAGGCCATCGGGTAGCTAGGGAGTGCTACTTGACGTTAATGAAACCAAAAGTAGTTGACAACATCCACATGGATAAGCTCGTCATGAGAGATGAAGCTGGACGCAACCAAACACCCTTAGAAAGAAGTGCTGGAACTGAATGCAACTTGGCTGACGACAGAACACCTCGCCTACATCGGATCCAAACTGGCCGAGGACGTCAAAGACCTTCTCATCCACTTCTTAAAACAAAATGGGGATGTATTCGCTTGGAAGCAAGAGGACATGGGAGGAATTGACCCAGCAATTATCACCCACAAGCTGAATGTCACCCCCTTCTTCAAACCCGTTAAACAGAAAATGAGAAGTTTAGCCCCAAAAAGGTAGATGGTGGGCTTAGTAAAATGGGACAACATCCAAAATGAGTCTCACGGTTGCATAAAAGAAAAAGGAAATGAAAAATACGTGTGTTGGGTATAGCAAGGGATAGATACTCCCTAGGGTGAAAAACCCGGTATTCTTGGTTTGGCATATGTATCTAGCGATGAAAGTTCGAGATAAAGTGTGGGAAGGCATCAGAAATAACTGATGAAGGCCTCGGAAATTTTCTACACACAAAAACACATAGGACTTAGTAAAAACAAGTGAATATCGGAGTTTGTCCAATGGAGTTTTATTTATAAAACAAAATATTTTGTTTAGGAAAAATGGTCATTGATGGAGAATAAATGACGGTTTTGACACTTAGCATATGCATGTGTGAGGGAGTTAGTGAGGACTTAGGACATGGGAAAGGGTGAGTCCACAATCCGTAGCATGTAGACATTTGAGTAGGAATGTGTATGTTTACTTGGAGAATGTGTGAAATGGCATTGCATTTATAAGGTTGGGAGTAGCCTTGTAGGAATTATTCTCTATTGGGCATTGCTCACCCTGTAGTGGGACCATATTTTAGGTGCAGAGTGGTGCCTTGGAGGATCGTGCTCCATGGGGCCGTGATTTTGAAGGATGCAAGGATGTGTATTTTGAAGTAAATATTTTTGTAAACTACATTAGAACAAGCTAGTTTTTTTAATATATGTTATGTATAAGAGTGTTGTAGTAAACTCTTATAGGACTATTGTGATATAGTTGTATATTGTGAGATGTGGACGGATGGACCACATTAATGCATTACTATACATTGAGACCTTTGATGGGTCATGGATATATTCTTATACAGGTTATATATTTAATTATGGCCTCATCGAAAAAGGGACTCGCCGATTTTTGTGAAAATATGGATCCACGATAGAAATGGGACTTCAACAGTGTGAGTATCGGGTTGCAAATATCCACAGGAGTCGATGGTTGATGGGTTGTCAATCGGACCCCTAGGTTTTAAGGCGTCACAGCTTGGTATAAGAGCTTAGGTAAACGATTACCTAGGGAGCTCGGGTGTGGGTATCCACAAGTATGGTCTTGATACTAGTTTGTCTTAGCTAGGTATCAAGAGTCTAGGTACACGAATACCTAGGACTGTTGGGCATGGGTTAAATCATTGCATGGGTGCATGGGGTGCATTATATGTTTTGTGTTCTAACATGCTCCGTGTTTGTATTTACAAATTGTGTGAAAAAATATGCATAATAGGATGTATATAGTAAGGATGGACACTAGGGTTAGAGAACACCTTGTAGATTTTGGAAAATAAATAGACATGATGAAAGTTAGGGAACTATGCTTATTAGTGTTTGGCATTATGCCACTAACGAAATAAGAAAAGAAATCTCAATTTGCTATTTGACGTAATGTCGATGGCAAAGTTGAGGAAGGAAGCGTGGGGTTTCAAATAGATGAGAAAATATTGGAGGCTAGTGGAGATCACCTCAATACCACAAAAAGATAAGGCAAGCGACATTCAACTAGAGGGTGAATCAAAGTATGGTGGGATTGGAGTTAAGGCCTTAGAGGACATAGAGGCAATGACATGGGAGAGTTCCATAGGCTCTCCATGGGCATTCCAGGCAAGCTGCTAGATATCTGCAAGACTCGAGAGTTCTAGAGCTAAAGGAGGAACAATGGCGGTGTTGGTAATAATGGCTAAGTTCACCGAGGTTAGCCCGTTTTCTAATGACTATGTGGCCTGGAAGCATGGCCAAGGTGAAATTTGATGTGGTCTGAAATTATCCATCGGGAGCAAGATTGTGGGATTATCCTCCATGAGATTCGACTCCCATGGTCGGGACCGAGGCTTTGGCCCGCGAGAGATAAGAAGATTGATGACACACGGAGCATCACGTGATGCGGTGTTAGTCAAAAGAAGAGAAATCAGGTCTTCTTCTAGCTCGAGAATAAGTGAGGACACGCTTCATGAGGTTTTAGGGACAGGGCTAGCGAGGTTATTGGGACCAAGGTCAGAGTCGGGGGCATCTAGCCGGATGTGGCGGAGATGACATCTTGTCTGACCTGCCAACCTTGACACATGAGATGGGATTGCCTATAGAGGTAAGGATCCTAGGGTTATGGGACACCTCAGTCCCAATCATCAGTGGGACATGCACATACACAGTTTGTCTCTCCTTACCCCGGCGCTGGGCCCAGGAGCCGATGTCCGGTCGAGGGTGTGCTTACGAGGGCATAGGTATTCAGTGAGCAGGCGAGAGGCGGGGCATGGGTGGTCGGATACAGGGGCTCATAGGTCGGGACTCCGGGGACCCAGGGGCATGTCTACACCATTACCTCAATTGACAGGCGGATCGATCAAATTATTCAAAGGTATGTTTCTATATCACACCTATGGGCAAGAGTATCTTTTAAAAATGGCAAAGATGGTAAAATTGCCAAAATGGATCGGAAAGCTGAAAATTGTTTAGATCTCGGATGATCGCGGACTTCACTAGTTGGATTAGGTCTCGCAAAATCTAGTTACCCGGATGAACTCATTAAGTCAGAGACAACCAAATTTTCACGATTTTCGAGGCGGCGCGGGTGCCTTATGACCCAAAAAATGGGATTTTTGAGAACAATCTTGAAAGTAGAATAAATAAATTAGGTAAATTTCATTTAAAATAAATTGAACTTGAACTGGGATGGAAATAAAATGTTCAGAGCAAAAGCAGGAGACAAAGGGTTGCGAACACGTGGTGCAACGTGGGCCTTATCTTTAAAGCAGGATAAGTTAGAAAGGTCAAGTGGAAGAGCATGAGGGGATTTGCTATTGAAAAAAAATAGAAACGTGAAAGAAATAAAGCATTGGGTGTCAATGTGTGTGCTCTAACATGTTGACATGAATGAAGCCCCATTTTATACGATAGCCATTGCATGAAAACGCTATTGATAATCGTGCTTGATCCTTAGAATGACATGTTGAATGTGAATGTCGAAATATGTGCAGCCATGATAGGTTGACATGAATAAAATGATTTATGGAAGTCATATGCAAATGATGTGATTGTCCATGACATCGGTAAGTAGTGTGGATTGTGTTGTTCATGTAGCATTCATTATGCATGTGACATGATATAACATGCAATGGCATGTTGCACTGCATAAGCATGGGGACATCGCATTAAATGGGTGTGAGTGCATGATTGGTAAATCGACATATTGTGTTTGGTGTTCGATGGTGGGCTGTTGGAATGCAGCAGCGTCAAAAATGAGTCTCATGGTTGCATAGCAAAGAAAAAGGAAATGAAAAATCGTGTGTTGTGTATAGCAAGAAAGGATGGATACGCACTCGTGTGAAAAACCTAGTATTCTTGAAGTTGAACATATGTATCAACGATGGATTTGTGAAAGTGTTGGAAGGCATGTGAAACCTACGGTGAGACCCCGAAGAATTTGCTCTACAAAAACACCACGGGACTTGTAGTAAAGAAGTGAATATTAGAGTTTGTCCTAGTTTTGATTTATAAACAAAAGCTTTTGTTTAGGAAAAATGGTCATTGATGGAGCATAAATGACGATTTTCACACTTAGCATATGCATGTGTGAGGGAGTTGGTGAGGACTCGGGACATGGGAAAGGTGAGTCACATTCTCATCCATGGGATGTAGACATTTTAGTTGGAATGTGTATGTTTTTACTTGAATGTGTGAATTAACATTGCATGTGCACTTAGGTGGGAGTAGCCCTTGTAAGAGGTATTCTCTCTTGAGGCATTGCTCACCGGAGTCGATGGGACCATATTTTAGGTCACAGTAATTACACCCGGAGGGACGGCGCTCTTTGAGGTCGTGATTTTGAAAGAAGCCAGGATGTAGTTTGATAAATATTTTTGTAAACAATATTAGAACAAGCTAGTTTTAATATATGTTCTGTATAAGAGTGTTGTAATAAACTCATATGGACTATTGTGATATAGTTGTATAGTGTGGATATGGGCAAATGGACTTTGTGAGACACCCGCTACCAGTCAGGCATGATTGAGCGGATCAGAACTGATAGAGTGCTTTCGATACCACTAACTTGTGACACCCCTTCCTGGTCCGACCTAATTGGTGGGTCCGAATAGGATCCGGGATGCTATGTTTTCTATAACTTATAAACTTTAAGCTTTTCATTCATATAATGTTAAACATTTAACTTGAACCATATTCTGTAACGGCGGATACAAAATACATAGACAAGCTCCATATATGGAAGTGTTCAACATTTACATTGTTTACAAAAAGGCATATCGTTATACCAAAAAATCTTCGGTGGACCCCCTAGTGATGTGTTGACCTTGGCTGCTGATGTGGATCGTCTTACCCTCTGGTTTCCTCTTCTGTATGTACACGGATGAAACACCCGTGCTAAGCTTATAGCTTAGTGGGAATTTACACATATGGACGACCTCTAACAAGGGTCATCCCACTTTAAACGTATGCATATATTTATGACACATATATTTATCCATTTCTCATGTCTACTTTCTTTTCTCATAACAATTTTCTTTTCTTATCATATTTCATATACTTTTCGTGTCATTTTATACTGTATTTCTTGTTCTTGTAACTATATATTAACATCGTATAGGAGTGTTATGCTTCTCATATCATATACTTTATACATTCCTTTACATATACTTTTCATTTTCTTTTATGTTCATGTCTGCAAATACCACAAAAGTGGATACGGGGAGATAACTGTATGTACCCGAAGGTATTATCATTGTATGAGACAGTGATCTCTGTTGATTAGTGCTGAGTGATATTTTTGAGCCATGATTTATCGCAGTTTAAGAACTTTGTGTACTAATCCGCGTAAATTAACAATTGGCACATCAATATGGCTATACTACTAATCACATTTTATTATTTGTTTTTATAGTTTTTGCAAGATAATCAGAAAAGTTCAAGCCAATCAAGCAAGAAGAATCCAAGCGAACTTGTAGCTCACGCGGAAGTGGAAGGGAGTGGGCCATAGGTACGAAGAAAATTGGAACACTGTAGAAATTTTGTAGGGTTGTGAATTTTCGCAACCTATGATGCCTCAATTTTGACCTACAGTTGGCCTTTTTGTGACTTTTTCCTAAACGACCCCCTATGTATTTATGGTAGTTCTGACATTTTTGTAATTTCTCTTGACTTTGAGCAGTATATAAGCCTCAATCAAGCTCTGTACAAGAGGACGGGATGTAATAAAATTGGCGCCAAAGCTTTTAGTTCTCCCACTTTTCATCTTATTTGATTTTCTCCCTCTTTTCCTTCATTTCTCACCTGTAAACACCCTTGGGGATGACAACTCAGGGATGGTTTGCAAATCCCATAAATCCTTGAAGAGGAAGGCCACTAGCCCAATTTTGAGAGTAATGGTGTCCTCTATTTTTTCAACGCATGCAAGTATGATCATTTATGTCTTTGTATCTTTGCCACAAAGCCTTAAATTCTTCGATGTACCACACGATTGGCGTGCCAGCAGATTTTAAGGCTCGGTGGATGCTTACCACTAGATCAGCCCCCGAGAGCTCGCAGATTACCATTGTTGCCTGCGAGTTAGGTCAAGGATCATTTCTTTGCTTTGAAACATAAATGACCAATAAATGCTCTATCTCAAGAGAAAAACTTTTAGGTTCAGTTTTATGGCTAAATGAAGATCCGGTTCGGGAAATGATTATAGGTCAAATCTGGCGAGAAAAGGGCACGAGGACCCCTCGGTCACCCTAAACTTCAAACCCGGTGGCACGAGACTTCAAGGAGTTCGTTTACATTCTATTTCATTTGTTTGAAGTTTTCAAACCACCAATCTGTTTTAAAAAAGCCCCAAATCAAAGTGAAATCACCATTTTTCATCAAGCGTGAATCATTTGTGCAAAAGCCATCCACAGGTTTGACCCTAAAACCACTATACTGTAGTAGCTTTGCTACGACTGTAGGAATTTAGGTTACAAATATTGTTGATTCTGAGTACACCTACTGCAGCACGAATCATCTGTATGATCCAAACGGGGCCGCTATAGTGATCCAAATGGGATCTATGTCATTTACTGACGAGGCCCTCGATACATGTATTTGTATCTTTGTAGCCTTGTGTGTCCCTAGGCATGCCTATCTACCCCGACTACGGTCATAGGGCAATTAGTATTGATATGTTTTCTTAATAATCTTTCATGTATTAAAAGATATCTCTATACATGAACTATCTTGATATCATGTATACTTAGGAATGTGGTATCAAATATTTATTATACATGTTGAAGCTGTGCTTTTCATATAACAAATTTATCTACTTATTTTTACTTTTAATAGAATTATGCTTGTTTAGGAACTTTATCTATCATGGGCATTAAGTTTGCCCACATCAAACACGCCGAGGTACAGTGCGTTTTTTTTTTTACTTAGTTTCACTCTTATTTGAACCCTCATTAGTCATTCACTAGGGTTCCTATACTTTTGGTGTATGAAGTTGGGCTTAAAAATGTCAAAATACAAGAAATCCGGGCTACAAGGAGCAGTGGTATCGATACCACTTGGACCGGTACCGGTACCGACTCGGTTCTAGTGAGTGGTACTGATACCACTTTGGATGGTACCGGTATCATTTGGTCTATGCATAAGTGGTACCGGTACCACCCTGTTCTGGTACTAGTACTAGTCGCGGAAATTGCCCAGAAATGGCAGATTTTCCCTATTTTACTCGCTTTTCTTCCATACTCTTCCTCTATTCCATCTTACTTCAAAAACCTATCATAATTCCTCTAAACAACTCTAAATGGGTCATGTACATTTATCAATAAACATGAAAGATTAGTTAGGGTTTGTTATAAACGAAACTCAATTACTAATAATTAAACCAAAATCTATACTCAAAGGGAGGACTCCATGCTCAACTTATACAAACTAGAGGTTTTATCAACCCCTACCTCTGACAATTCTAGGGTTAGGATATAGAAATCTAACTAAACCTAAGTTTAGGCAAGCTTTATTATCCATACACAATTCCATGGAAATCCATACGATTTCATGAAATCCAACCTAAACTTTAGAATTCCATACAAACCCTACTAATTCATACCTTTGATCTTCCATTAAACTCCCTCTTCTCATTCTCTTTTTCTTCTTCTTCTTCTTCTCTCTTCTCTTCTCTTCCTTCCACTTCGTTTTTGTTCTCTCCTGAATGAGAGAACAAACTTGATCTTATCTCTTTTTTATTGATTTCACTTTCCTTTGTTACTCATTAGTCTCTCATCTTCATTTATTTGCAATTCAACTTATACTATACTCTACTTTGGCGTCTGATCTTATGAGATTATGACCCTTAGGTCTAGGTGGTAAATGACAATTACCATTGTCTTTGCGAGATAGTCGGAAGCGAGTTTGGGCTAAAGTTTCACGATTGTTTGGAGATGATCGAGGCCCGAGTTACTGAAATTTAATCTGGACTATATCGAGGGATTTGTAGTTTTGATCCCTAGACTGATGTCTTTAGGTTTGTGGTGTGTTTGGTATCCCAATGGTGTTGTGAGCGAGTGAAAGGAGATCGGCCAGTGTCCTATTTTATGTCGGTCAGAGATTTAAAGACTCATTTGTGTGTTATTGTTGTAAAATATTAAATAACATGTTGTTGTGTGTAAAAATCATGCTAATATATGCTAGTTGATGTATTAACATGAATTGCATAGATGTAAATTATATGTAAAAATTATAATTGTCCATGGTGTATTAATGTTTCATGTAGCACTCATATATACATGTAACATGAAGGAAAATGCATTGGCATCATGCATTTCATATGCATGGTCACATTGCGTCGAGTGGGTGTGGGTGCATGGCATTGAGTATTCACCGGTGTTGGTGAATGGGTCGTGAGCTCGGAAAATGGAACAAAGTCCAAGGTTGAGACTCACGGAAGTGTAAATTGATCAAAATGATAAATTACATGTTTTGGGCGGAGCAAGTTGGGGTAGATCCCCCCCAAGGTGAAAGACCCAAATGTTATTCGCGGTTAGACATGATTCCCAGCAATGTAAGTTCGAGAAAATGTTGGAAAGGCGTGCAGCGTCCTGCGGTGAAAACCCGAAAATTCGTGGCCCACAAAAGAAAAGAAAATCATGATTTGATAAATTAGAATTGGAGGGTTGTCCAATGGGTTGAGTCGTGGGTTAAAGCTTACCGATGACTTGTTTTTCACACTTGGCATTTCAGGTGTGAGGGAGTCGGTTGGGACTCAGGTTGTGAGTATGAGGGGTCGCATCTCATGCATGACGCGGAACATTTCATATAATGTTGTATAAATTGTACGAAATGTGATTGATGTTTATGTATGCCATTGCATGTACATTTTAGGTGGGGAGTAACCCTTGTAGGAGATTACCACTACTGGGCTTTGCTCACCCCGTCGTGGGACCACCGGTCACGAGGTTCGGTCACGGAGTGGGCGAGCTCGCATATGGGATGAGGCTAGATATAGTTCATGTATACCTTTTGTTGTATAAAAGGACGTAAATGGAATTTGATGATTAAATAGTCTATCATATATTTTGTATATTAATTGAATTAAAATATGCGGGAATAGAGTCTCATATTGAGACAAATGAGTGTGATATTGGGACACCCGATATCCACAGGTTTTCCCAGGTTGACGAGTTGTCAACAGGACCCCCGGGATAGGGGTGTCACAGGAGCCATCCTGTACGGTGCCCTAGATATCGGGACTGTTCCTGGCATAATTTCTATGGCTAAGTCCACCTCCCTCTCGAGTGGAATACTGGGTAACTCTTAAGGGAATACATATGGAAATTCCACCACCCTAAGAATCGTTTCTCGTCGACTTGACCTACTCTTGAGTCAAGTATCATGACCAGAATGTAATCATCCTTTAGGTCATAAATCTCTAGCTTTGCATAGCGGAGATCACATTGGACATTACACTTGTTCTAATGCCTTGTACTATCACCTTAGTCTGGTTAGAGCATCTTAACACTACTATCTTTTGACCACAATTAATGATAGCTCGGTACTTAGACAACCAATCCATTCCCAGAATCAAGTCAAATTCTCGAAATGGTAAGGGTATCAAATCAGTTAGAAACTCTCTTGCTTGTATAACAATAGGGCAATTTCTGTATACGCTATTTACACGAATACTATGCCCCAATGGACTAGTCACATGCATGTCATATACTAATTTCTCCATCGCTGGTATCTTATCAAATACATGTTCAATGCATACATATGAATGGGTAGAACCAGGGTCAATCAATGCATGCATCTCAATATCATATAGAGAAAATATAACAGCAATCACTTCAGGAGCATCCTGATCCTCACGAGCCTTTATCGCATATGCTCGTCTTTGGCACTCGAAAGGCATAGGACCGATCCTACGTCTCGACCTTGTGCCTCCTGTCCTCTATGCGGCTGGCCTCCTGACCTCTACCTCTATCTCTGGTCGACCAGCGTGTCGTGGGGACCTCTCTCTACTATTACTCCAGGGATTCCTGTGTCTCTTGACTCTGGGACAATTTTCCATCAAATGTTAGGTCTTCCACATCTGAACCTCCTGTCAACAATCTACAAACCTAAAAACGAATGCTACTCCCACACGACTCGTCACAGGTGAGCTCGCCACACACAGGCTCATCCCAAATGAGCTTGGCCTGCGAGTCAGCCCATCCTGGGAGGGCTCAGCCGAGAAGAGGTCAGCTCATCTAGAGAGCTCGACCCGATAGAGCTCAGCCACATAGCTCATTCTCTCAGTTGAACTCGACCATACAGCTCGCCCTCTCAGACCCTTCCAAGTAAAAATTTCATAACTTGGGATGTAGAGGTCCGATTTGGGTGATTCGAAAGCCCGTCAAGCCTCTTGGCGAGAGACTCTGATATACGAGAGGACCCACGGGGCCAAATTCTTTTCTGCCCGATGAAAAACAAATCTTAAAGTCATTAGAAATAACAAGGTAGAGAAAGCCTTTGCCAAATTGTATTAAACATATGAGCGAGTTTATTTAATTTATCTCACAATATATCTACACAAAAGCGGATAGCAGTCCGATTACACATAACAAAATCGGATTTTCTTGAGACTTTACAAAACACATAATAAGCCATGCTTGACACCTTCTTCTCAACTAAAGCCTCATGGGAATTACCTTCCCTTGGTGCACCTCAGAGTACACAAAAATGTTTTCCCACGACAGGGGTGAGCTATCTTGATAGAAAGTCTCTTACAAGGGCTACTCCCACCTAAGTGCACATGCACAATGACATAATTCATAAATCATTCACACACATTCATATATAAAATATACATATCTCTATGAATGTCTATGTCTGTCCTGGATTTCAGGAGTCCTCATGAGCTCCCTCACATCATTTTCATGTATGAGAGCTGATTTTCAAAACAAAGCTTATTTTAAATCCACTGGACCACCTCAGTATCAAACCATTGGACCATCTCGAAGAGAAACTCTTTTATTGGACAACCCTCCTAGTACCATTTTATTTATGCACTCACACCCAGATTTGCGATGTACAGTGCTCAGCGATGATAATGTCCTTGCATAAAATCTCATGTACATACATAAAAAACTATTCTGTGATTATATTCATGCTTCATTTCAAGCATCATGTTAATATATCAAGCATGAGTATATCAACATCAATATTCACACAATCTGCATGTTATTCAAACAAGCAATAACACACAACAAGATCATCAATATCAGATTCACGTATCAGTAGCAAAATCAGTTCCAGAATTGTAATTCTGGAAACTACACAAACACGGACCCAGAAACCGGTCCCCACCAACAACAGTTTCTATCGAATTGTTCTTTGAACCAGCCCATCACCAGGGCTACACCTCATAGCCATGTCATGACTCTGAAATGATGATTAACCAGAGTAGGAGAGAACCCCTACCTCTCGAAGTGCGAGATCCACTCTTGTTTGCAAATGCTTAGTTTGTTACAAATCCTAGAACTCTTTGTTCTCTTTTCCCACTTTCCCACTCTTTCTCTTCCATACCACCCCACAGTTTATCTGGGGTGGAGGACTCCTAGGTGTAGGACACCTCATGCTTCTCTCCTCATGACACATAGCATCCCACATGTCATCCATACCCTTTTCTTCCCACTAAATTCCTCATGCAAAGCTATCCAAGACACCTAGCATCATAACATTTATCCTCCTTACAAGACCACTTTCTTTCATGCATGATTTAAACTTGACACTTGGCACATGGCCTCACTAATGTGCCAAGTGTCCCTGCCCTCAAGTTCCACCACAGGCATGCAATCCACTCAATACCACGTGTCACTTTTCTCGTTCGTCCATTTACCTTGAAATACGTGCAAAATTCCAGGCTATCTAGATTCCAGCGAGTCGGTATTGCCTAAGATTTGTGAGGCCAAGACTCAGCGATGTGATCTGGGTGTGAATCATCGAGGACTAGAAAAATTCCAGATTTTAGCGAGTACCATTCTTTTCGAGGAAAATTTGAATTAGGGGCTTACATTCTCCCCTTAAAGAATTTCGTCCCGAAATTACACATATGCATACAATCACATGCATATGTAACTTGATCATTAATTCAGCTGACTAATCACGTACCTTAGATCTGAAAAGAGGAAAGGATATCACAGTGCCGCATCGTGTCCTCATGCTCCCCATGTTGCCCCTCTTCCGGCTCCTCGATTGCTTCCACAACACCTTTGCTAGCCACCTCCACGGGTTTGCGTCGCAAAACCCGCTCTCGACTATCCATAATATGCCTGAGTCCCTATTGAAGGTCCGTGCATTAATAACAAGCTCGCTCAGTCCACCACATGAGCTGGATGCAGGTGTACTTAGACATAGAGACATGGAATACCTCATGGACACTGATAAACTCATTTGGTAATGCTAATGTCGATACAGTTGCCCCACCCTCTGAATTACCTCAAGGCCCAATAAAGCCTCGGCGATAGTTTCCCTCACTTTCGAATGGCCCTCCTCTTTTAGGCATCTCACTGCTAAGAAGACATGATCTGACTCGAACTCGAGCTCGTGTAGCATCGGCATAACTCTTGCAGTAAATCTGGCGTGAAGACGTTTACGTATCAGACCCACTTTCTATGTGTCTCGAGATCAGGAAATCGGGACCGTGGTGGAGCTCTCTCCCACCTCCGTCCAACAAATCGGTGATCGACATGGCCTCCCATACAGTGCCATTTGTATGCTTGCCTGATAACTGTTGTTGTAGGAAAATTCTACCAGAGCAAATATATTTCCAGCTACCATGAAATCTAGGACACATGCTCGCGGCATGTCCTCCTAAAACTGTATGGTCTCTCAGTGACCATCATGCACGTGGATGGCGGTGCTCATCATCAAGCTGTCCCCATGGCCTTACGGAAACTTTTCCAAAAGTGTGTCGTGAACACAGGATCTACGTCGATCTGATGGATACAGGCACTCCATGTAACCTAACAATCTCGTATATACGACTGCTGGAATTCACTCTAGTGTAAGGTCATCCGCACGGCTAGGAAATGTGACAATGGTCGGTCCACTACGACCCACACCGCATCATGTCTACGTGATGTCTGTGGTAAGTGAGTCACAAAGTCCATCGTGACATGCTCTCACTTCCACTCCTCTACCTCCAATGGCTGGAGTAGCCTAGTAGGCCTCTGGTGCTCGGCCTTTACCTGCTGACATGTGAGACACCGTCGAACAAAATCCCTAACATGTCTCTTCATCCAGCTCCAATATCTGTGAAGATCTTGATACATCTTGGTACCACCTAGATGCTGCTAACGAAAGGAGAGCAATGAAACTCCTTAGGGGATCTCCTATCTCAACTCAATCAGCGGGAACCACTGCAGTCCTCTATCTGAAGACTACCATCCGAGTGGACGGTCCAGCCCTCGTCACTTGTACCTGACCGTACCCGGTCCCTGATGGACACTATCTCCAGTCTGCCCACGAGGACTGATCACCTGTTAGGTGGGAAGGCATAGCCACTAAACTTCCCATAACCCCTAAGCACGCTCATTTGTGCGTAACTAAAACATCCCTGAGTCTGAGCATCCGCCACTCCCGGGAAGCTATACTAGCCAATGCTCCTGTGACTTCAGCGAAGTGCTCTGACCACCACAGCTTACATACAGGATGGTAATGAAAGTAAGTCATAATCCTCAAAGGAACTCCATCCATCTACGTTGCCTCATATTGAGTTGTTGTGTGAAAAATATACTTAGGACTTTTATTAGTGCAGTACACCTCGAACTTCTCGCCCAGTATGATGGCCAAATCTTCAAAGGCGAAGACTAATGTGCCTTGACCATGTCAATCGTGGGGTAAATTCTGCCTGGGATTCTTCAAGCGAGAACCATAGCCACTACTCTTAGGATGAATCAAAACACATCCCGGTCGTCCTTTGAAGCACATCACGATTGCGAAGGTACTCTGTCCCTTTGGGACTACGAATAGGAGGCTGAAGTAAGCCTCCGTTTCAATTCTGGAGTGCCCTCTCTACGAGTCATTCCACTCAGAAGCAAACCTCCTTCAGATTGACTTAGTCATAAGTCTTTCTTGCTTGGAGAAATTCTCAATGAACTTCCTGTAATATCCAGCCAATCCAGCTGCGTATCTCAAAAGGCCGAGCTTAGGCCTCTCCCAACTCATGTGACCTCAACCTTCTCGGGGTCTCTTGACACACACAGGCAGAGCACGACGTGTCTGAAATCTCACCTCTGTGGCTTGAGTGCACTTAGTTTTGTGCACCTAGCCTGATGGTCTCAGGTGCGGAGAGCGACCCTCAGTGATCCTCATGATCCTCCTTTGTCTCGGGTAGATCAAAATATAGTCCAGCTACCACTGACCAGTCTAGTAGGGTTGGAAGACCCTATGCATCAGATCCGCATGAATGCTCTTTAGTGCATTAGATCAATCAGAAGGACATGGCAATGAACTCAAAAATGCGTACCGTGTCTGTTACGCTGTCTTAGGGATATCTTCCTCTAACTCTCAGCGGTGGTACGGTGGAGTCTATCTTAGAGTACACCACGCCCCTCTCAGTGATCAAACAAAATCATCAATCCTTGGTAAAAGGATACCGATTCATAGTGATCACCACAGTGCTATAGTGAATCAATGCGGTCGAAGGGTCTTATCCTTTCTTAGCAAAACGAGAACTTGGGCTGCACGGTGAAGTGCTCGGTCTAATGAAACCCTTGTCCAATAATCCCTATATCTGGACCTTGAGGTTCACACCAACTCAAGGCTAAAGGCGCCGCGCCATCTATGCGGAGTCATAGAAATGGGCGACGTACCAGGGTTTAGCTCAATGACAAAGTCTACATCCCTCCGGGGAGGTAATCCCGGTAACTCGTCCGGAAAAACATCCTCAAACTCACATACCACCCGAGGTAGACTCAAACTACTGTCTGCCTCGTCCTCGAAATTAAGGCTTGCTATTGACCTAATGTTGTCAGTGCCATCTACAAGTCATACGGCCCAGGAGTAAACATCATGCTTATCACGAAATGTAATCTGAATACCATCCTCTATGTAGGCGAGTAACCCTCGATCACAATCAGCTGACGACCCGATTGTGCGATCAGCGATCCATGCCAAGGGCTGACATCAAGAGTCGATATGTCCATCAGAGATCCATCGTGAGTAGAATCGAGGAGATCTCTAACTCACAATTCAGAACTGTCGATCCAATCCTCACCTAACTCCTGGGGAGGAGACTCATGTGCGGCTTTTCCAAGGGTTCTTTAAGCCCCAGAAACATTCACACACAAGATGCGTGATAAAAGAATGGGATGGACCGAATCAAAGCTGATACTCTTGCCCATAGGCGCGGTAAACATACTGTATAAGCGCCCGGATATGTGGGCTCGGAGTACGTAGTGTAGCAGTGGCTGCGCCTGGGTCCCTGAAGTCCCGGCCTGTGGCCCTTGCCCTCAACCTCGACCGTAGTCGGCCTCTACGCCTGTCTGAAGCATTGGTGCCGTTTCGCACCACAGGGTAGTATCTGTTCCCCTGGCCCATGCTAGGGTAAGAAGGAACATGTAATGCAGTGTGTCCAACGTGGTTGGGATGAGGTGTCCCATGACCCTGGGATCCTTGCCTCTGTGGGCAATTAGTCTCACATCCGAGTGATGGCAATGATAACGTAATCATAGGTCTGATAGGTAGGAGCCACACGATCGCTTTGGCCACAGAAAGCCATGTACTGTGGAAAACCCTCGTGGAGCGAGAAGTCCTTGCTTCTTTCACAGCGAGGTCGAAAGAATGACCCTCAGCTAAACTATCACCAGCACCCGTATCTCGAATGCTCCAGGCATCATCTATCTCTCTCTCTATGGCCAAAGTTGTCCTGACCATAGAATCCATGTCTTGCATAAGAATTCCCACAATCTTGCCCCGGATGGACAACTTCAAACCATCCTCGAACTTTTTCACCTTGGCCATGTCTGAGGCCACATAATCATCCCGAAGCGCAGCTAACTGCGTAAGCTTGGCCACTTGCTCAGTCATCATTGTCCTGTTTCAACTCAAGGAACTCCCGGGCTTTTGCATGTCTAGCAGATGCCGGGAAAAACTTGCCCATGAAGAGCTCTCTAAACTCCTCCCACATCATTGCCTCCAAATTTCTCGTGGCTTTAACCTAGTCCCACCATACCTGAGACTCACCCTCTAGCTGAAATGTAGCTAGCCTGATATTTGTAACATTGGAGGTGAGAAATCTATAGCCTCACAAACTCTCTCGACACCGCCGAACCAATGGTCGCCACCATCGAGTCCCCTCATCCCCTAAATCTTTGGAGGATGATGTGCTATAAGCCGATGAAGGTTGTTCGGTCCTCCTGTCCCCAAATGCACCGGCCTATGCAATGGCGCGGTGCTGCCAGCCTGCCAGAAGGCTCTTGATCAAGCAGTGGTATTGTGCCTGGGTGAAGACCACATTATCCTTCCTTGACTTGCCATCTACATATATCAATAGCAATTTATTTATTTATTTATTTATTTATTTCGAACCCCTAAGGTTAACTTCTCACCCTAGTGTTCAATACTCCCTGTATACTATTCACCAAGCATACAATTCACATAATATATAGCATAATATCATGCAACAATTCATCAGAATGCACAATGGATGCATGATCTAAACCCATGCCCATTTAGCCCAAGGTAATCGTGTACCTAAAATTTTTTTTTATTTTTTATTTTTTTTCCTGATACCTAACTGTTATTGTTAGTATCAAGTGTTCGCTCTAGGTATTATAAACCTAGGCTCGATGCAAAGTACAGCCAAACACCCCCCAGGTGAGGGGGTCTTTTTCCTATTAATTAAGGTGCACTTAGTGCAATGATAAATTTTTGGAATTATGTGAGCACCAAATGTAACCTCGGGTATATGGTTAGATTCTAGACTCGAGAGATCTTTCTATAGAGCCAGAGCAGCGCCAAAGCGGACGGATGAGGAAGTTTATGGTCATCGAGAAGTTGGCGTTGCCGAGCTCATTCCTAGACGAGGTCGGCTACGCCCAAGGATGTCGGCTCGGCGGGAAGAGGTCGGCTTGGCTATGTTGAGCACTAAGTCGTCCACGGGCATGTGGTCGGATTCTAGGCTCAAAGGCACCATAGAGTCTAGAACACTTGAAAGCAGGACCCGGACGGGAGATTATGATCGCCAAGGGCCAGGCGCTTCCTTATGAGCGGCAAGCGCGTGCGGCCCAGCAGGCACCTACCGTCTTTTGTCTTTTTCGAAAACCATATGAGCTCAGATTATATTGAGCCATATATATATGAATTCTAGACTCAAAGGGATTTCCGTAGAGTCTACGAACGCATGAAACAGACTTCGGACGAGAATGTTATGATTGTCCGAAGTTGGCTGAGCAGGCTCGTTCCTGGGCGAGGTCGGCTCATGCTGCTCATGCCGAAGAGCTCATGCGGCTCATGCGGAAGAGCTCATGCGGCTCATGCGGAAGAGCTCATGCAGCTCATGCAGCTCATGCGGAAGAGCTCATGCGGAAGAGCTCATGCAGCTCATGCGGAAGAGCTCATGCGGCTCATGCGGGAGAGCTCATGCAGCTCATGCGGAAGAGCTCATGCGGCTCATGTGGGAGAGCTCATGCAGCTCATGCGGAAGAGCTCATGCAGAAGAGCTCATGCGGCTCATGCGGGAGGCTCATGCGGTTCATGCGGAAGGCTCATGCGGCTCATGCGGAAGAGCTCGTGCGGCTCATGCAAGGCTCATGCCGGAAGGGCTCATGTGAGAGCTCATGCGGGAAGGCTCATGCGCGGAAGAGCTCATGCGGCTCATGCGAAAGGCTCATGCGGGGAAGAGCTCATGCGGCTCATGCGGGAGAGGGGCTCATGCGGAAGGCTCATGCGGGCCGGCTCATGCGGGGAGAGTTCATGCGGGAAGGCTCATGCAGCTCATGCGGAGAGCTCATGCGGCTCATGCGGAAGAGCTCATGCAGCTCATGTGGAAGAGCTCATGCGACTCGTGCGGGTGAGCTCGTCGCGGCTCATGCGGCGGTGCTCATGCGGCTCATGCGTGAGCTCCATGCGGCTCATCACGAGGAAGCTCATGCGGCTCATGCGGAGCTCATGCGGCTCATGCGTGAAATCATGCGGCTCATGCGTGAGCTCATGCGGCTCATGCGGCGAGGCTCATGCGGCTCCGGCTGATATGTCGGTTCGGCTAGATGGGCTCATCCCCGGCTCATCCTCTCGGTTCTCCCCAATTAAAAGGCCATAACTTGGGCTCACGGAGGTCAATTTGGGTGATTCAGGCCTACATCAAACACGGACGGGGGTTACAATTTCTATCAAGGATGCTAGTCAAATTCTCACTTTTCCTTGACCGAAATTCAGTCTCAAGACTAGATGTCGTAGGCTCCAAAAGCAGAATGCTACTCCACCGCATTTCAAATCCTGAAGTGAGCTCGGCCACCACCACGACTCATCCCGAATGAGCTTGGCACATAAGGTCGGCCCATCCTTGACTCAGCCAGAGTGGTCAGCTCGTCTAAAAGAAACTCAGCCAATAGAGCTCTGACCACACAGCTCATTCTCAGATTGAACTCGACCATCACAATTGCGCCTCTCGAGACCGCCAGAGTAAAATGTCATAACTTGGGTTTGTAAAGGTCGATTTGGAGTGATTCAGCCCACGTCAAGCTCAGCGGCTGAGACTACGATATACGAGAGGGCCACGGGGCCAAATTCTTTTCTTCCCAATGAAAAATAAATCTTAAAGTCCAGACTAGAAATAACAAAGAGTAAGAAAACCTTTACCAAATTGTATTAAACATATGAACTGGGTTTAATTACAGATTTATCTCTAATATATCTACAAAAACTGGATAACAGTCAGTACATAACAAAATCAAGTTTTTCTGCCCAGACTTTACGAAACATACATAACAAGCCATGCTGACCTTCTTCTCAACTAAAGCCTCATGAAATTGCCTTCCCTTAGTGCACCTCCGATTACACGAAATGTTTTCCCGATGGGGTGAGCTATGCCCGATGAAAGTCTCCTACAAGGGCTACTCCCCACCTAAGTGCACATGCAATGACATAATCCACATAAATCATTCCACAGACATTTTCATATAAAATATGCATATCTCTCTATGAATATCATATCATCATCCCGTTTCGAGTCCTCACCGACTCCCTCACACACGCCATTTTCATGTATGAGAACTGTTTTCAAAACAAAATCTTTTATTTTAAATCCACTGGACCACCTCCGAGTATCAAACCATTGGACCATCTCCGAGAACTCTTTTATTGGACAACCCTACGATAGAGTTCATTGGACAAACCTCCGATATAATTTATTGGACAACCCTCCGATATAATTTATTGGACAACCCTCCGATGTAATTTATTGGACAACCCTCTAATATAATTTATTGGACAACCCTCCGATGTAATTTATTGGATGCCCTCCAGTACCCATTTTATTTATGCACTCTCACCCGATTTGCGCGTGTACCCGTGCTCATGCGATAATCAATGTCAGCATAAAATCTCATATTTACATGCATCGCTGAAAACTACATGCAGCTTGATTATATTCATCTTCATTTCAAGCATCATGTTAATATATCAAGCATGAGTATATCAACATCAATACTACACACAATCTACATGTTATTCAAACAACACACAACAAGATCATCAATATTAGATTCACGTATCAGTAGCAAAATCAGTTCGAAATTGTAGTGCAGAGCTACACAAACACGGACCAGCTTAGGTCCCCACCGACAACGGTTTCTATCGAGATTGTTCTTTGAACTGGCCATCCCCTAGGGCTACACCTCATAGCCATGTCATGGCTCTGAAATGAAGATTAACCAGAGTAGGAGAGAACCCCTACCTCTCGAAGTGCAGATCCCTTCACTGTTTGCAACTCTTCCGTTTGTTAAATTTTAGAACTCTTTGTTCTCTTTTCCCTTTTTCCCCTTTCTTTTCTCTTCCATACCACCCCGCAGTTTATCTTGGAGTGGAAGACTTCTCTAGGTGTAGGACACCTCATGCTTCTCTCCTCATGACACATAGCATCCCACATGTCATCATACCCACTAAATTCCTCATGCAAAGCCTATCGAACACCTAGCATCCACTAACATTTATCCTCATACAAGACCACTTTCTTTCATGCATGATTTAAACTTGACACTTGGCACACTTGGCCTCCACTAATGTGCTAAGTGTCCTGCCCTCAAGTTCCACACGGCATGCAATCCTCATGCCACGTGTCACTTTCTCGTTCGTCCATTTACCTCGAAATACGTGCAAATCCCGACTGTCTCGAAATTAGCGAAATTGACATGTACCCTAGATTTAAGACGAACTCAAAAGTATGATCGTCGTCATCCGAAAATCTGAAAAATTCCAGATTTTGACGAAGTACCATTTACCTTTTTGAGAAAATTCGAATTTTCAGGGGCTTCTAAGTCGGGTTAGCGGGTTGTCAGACTGAGGTGCCAGAGCGTCACAAGCTGAACCATGGGTCGCATGCCAAAAGCGTGTAGAATGGGCTAGAACCTTGGAAATTAAAAAAAATATGCTACAAATTTTATCATTCTTAAAACAAAAATAAACAATATACAAATGTTTAACAACAATGAATACATAAAACAACATAACTATTTTGTAAATTTGGCTATTTTTATCAATGGAAAAAATATATTTCTCTAAGTGCCAGCAAATTTTGGAAGTGATGATAAGTATAATGATGATTTAATTTTTTTTTCGAAGTATTAATGGAAAAACCAAAGGTCAATTCAAAACAAATTTTTGTTTTCATGATTTTAGTAAATTGACAGTTTTGAATTCTTACAACATGATTTCCATTGGTGCATAATTTTTAAGCAAAAACTCATTATGTAGATTTAAGCTTTACATTGAGCTTTAGACTAATAGCCATTGGCTTAATTATAATTTAGATCTTTGTAGTTTGACATATATTTTATTTTATCTTTGTCGTATACTATTTCAAGCAAAGTAGAGATTTCTTTCAGTTAGAATCTGCTTAGATAAAGGGAACCCATATGAAAACCCTTACCATGCCTATCTAAAGTGAGCAAATTAATTTATTTAATTCTAAAATATATTTGACACATATGTGGATTAAAAGGATAAAACAGAGTATACATTTGTACCTGACAAAATGCTTAGGTTTAGAAGAGATTTGTTTAGGTCAAAATATATATATATATATATATATATATTTTAATGAATATTTAGGTGAAAATCTTATTTAATGCGAGTTTAAAATATTTAAAATAAATCATTTTTAAAAAACATTTAAATAAATGGGCCATATTTTGGCTAACCATGGGTAGTTTAATATAGCCCATCAATAACCCTAACATAGATATATAATGCTTTTATTTTAGCCCTAGGGTTTCTCTCCTCTCTAACCTTCTCATAGCCACTTCTATCATTTCTTCCTTCCCCAATTCATATTCATCTTTCCCTAGGTTTTCTTTAAGTTTAATTCTTGCTCCTAATCAAGTAAGATATAAACATTCTTTAGTTACAACTCAATCCATCTTTCTCGTTTTCTCTTTCCTGTCTACGGCTTATTGATAAATTGTTTTTAGATTTGGAGATTTTTTCCATGTTCAGATACGAATGGATTTGTGATCTTTATTATCAATTCGGTCCTCATTGTAGTACCATGGAAGGTAAGGTTTTTCATCTTTAATGTTGTAAAGAATTTAGATGGTGATCTTATAAGTTTCATTCTTTCCATATTAATATTATTGAAATATGTAGATGATATTTTTTCATGTGCCTATTTTAAGTTTACTAGTGAATTTATGTTCAAGTATAATTTTCGGATCCGTTCTAAAATTAATGGATTATTAGAGATTTAATGATTATCTTCAATTAAGGTAGACATAAGATGAGAAGAGAACTAAAAAATAAAAGTTTCATAGTTTAAAATATTTTAATATTTACTTAAAATTATGAAAGAAAGAAATAGATTTGAATTTGGAAAAGGTTATTATTGTTTGAATTTAAAAGAAATACTATTATTTATGAAACGTAAAAATGATCTGAAATTAAATATTTATTTTCTCTTATTTCAACAAGGTTCTAATGAACAAAAATAACAGTTCTTGAAACCTAACTTATATCAACCAACAATTCTCACTAAAAATGTATATCATCCCTAGTTTAAAATCCAAATTCATATTTTAATTATTATTATTATGTAATACATTAATTTAATTGTATTATCTATATTTATGAATTCAAGAATGACTTAATGCTGAGAGATCAAAAATAATTACTAAGCATAATAAAATATAGAACATATCATAAACCTCAAATTTCTTTCCCTTATTACCTTGTGTTTGTGTCATTTTTCCCATATCTTTAGAGCTTTAAAGCTATGTCAGTGCAACTAAAAAAGTTTATAAGCATAATAAAAAATAATATTTATTGAACAAAATGTTCATTTTTTTAATATCATTATGTAGAGGTAATGAAAAGAAAAAGGGAATTAAATATTAGATTTGATGAAAAGAAAAAGTAATAATGCAATCTTTTTAAAGATTGGAAAAGTTAAAAAAGCTTTAATTTTAATGTCTGGGGACATTAGGATAGCTGTAGTGAAATACTAATTTGAGCTTCTAATGAGTTTTGCTTTACAACTTGTTTTTGTAGAGTCATTTTCATAATTTATATATGTTGATAAGACAATATTAAAAATTAATGTAACTTTAAAGTACCCTTAATTAGTAAGATGAAATGTCAAGAACTATATTTTATTTCTTAACCATCTAAATAAGTACTCTTTAATTGCAAGATAAAAAAAATATGTAAAAATCCCTTATTCATTCTTCATGTGTCCTTTGTAAAATGGCATCGCCTTCCTTGAATGAGGTTGCATATCTAATGTGTTAAGGTGAAAATACTAGTAACTTGCATGAGACAAAAATAATCAAATTATAAAAAATTACATCTCTCTGCCTATTGGATAGGGAGGCGAAGAGCTGACCACCTTTGCCCACAATTATTGAGAATTTTAGGACCTGGCAGGATTATGATATATTATTCCATTCAAAATTAATAATGATCTATAAAGTAGTACCTATACAAGATTAGAAGAAACTCCTAAACACATCTTGAAAGCAAGTGAAAGTTGACAACGATTTGTTAGGAGTGTAAGTTCTTTGATCTTGAGTTAAAGATCTCAAATTTGCTTAGTGTATTATAAGCCGCTCTATTATGAAACTAACTGATTTCATGTGATTTTAGCTTATGATTTGATGTTGAAATAATTTAGATTAGAATAATGTTGCAATATACCAAGAAGCTGGTGATAAAAGCATTAGTTTATGAACTTCCAAACATATAAATTGTAAGCATAAGAGGCATCAAGTGTATGCACATATGTAAGATATCTTATGTTCATATTAAATTTTTTTTTCTCGAAGAAGACAAATATTTAGAATTTCTATTCTTCTTAGAAATAAAAATATATTTTTTTATTTTCATAATGTAGGTAATTCTAAAAGTTGTAACTACAATGGCATGAGTGGAGTAGGAAGAGGTAAATTTTTTAATGTTTTGATTTTATTAATATATATCTTATTCTTCATAGAAAGGTTGGCATGCACAAATAATTTTAAACATTATGTGTGTATACTTCTAGATTTTATTGACAATGACTGGAATGGTATTATCATAGCGGTGATTTTGAAACTTGCACTATACTTGATTATTCATATTCGTCGATTGACATTAACTTGTATTGGTGCTCCTTGATTTTCTCATTTTATTTGATCACCATACTCCTTTTATTCTCATAAACAACAAGCATGGCTTTTAAGAGTAGTGCAATGTTTGATTCCCTCAAGCTTTCACCACCTACCCTTTGCCGGCTTTGAGTGTGACTCCTAGACCGGAGTTGGCCTTAGGATGCTAGGTGTTAAGGCCGCCCATTCGAACCTAATTACTCCAAGGTGGGAAATTTACGACACCAAACCTACTCAATTATGGCTTTATTTACTTTTTCTTTTTCTATTTTATTCTTTTTTCCTTTTTTTTTCATCCACTTCAACCAATCCACAAAAATCAACATAGCCCTTAATATTTGATCCAACAAGCACATAAGCTATGGGTAAACCAGGTTTTGAATGAGAAAACATATAAAGTGGACATTCTTGGTTCTACAAAATATAAAGGTTCATTAGGCTTAAAAGGGTGACTACGGATATAAACATGTACGGGTTGGCAAGAAAGGCTCAAGAACCTGATCCAAGGTTGGTCTAAATAACTTCTTATTTGTTGTATTTGTCCTAGGTTTTTCCGTGAGAGATAAATTAAACAAGTTCTAGAGTTGTTATAGATCAAAATGATGGTGTTCACATAACTCTTCTCCAAACGAAAAAATTGATTAAGAGGAATGTGACTTGTGCTTTAAAATTATTTAGAGTTTATAGCTAAATAATAACCAAGAGGGCCACACATGTAGTTTTGAAAAACATACCTCTTATTTTCCACATTCTATTAGAGTTCATCAAATTTTCATCATCATTTTTGAAATACAATCAAACCAAAAGTCACTCAACTTGTTTTTATTCATGTTTTTTGAAACTTGAATGTTTTTATTCCTCAAAACAAACTTTAAACTGAAAACAACTAAAAGAAAAACAAACACACAACTAACACAAAGAAACAATCAGCCCATTGAACAAAACCCACTCAAAGGCACTACTAAACTAGGCGAGCATGCAAAGACATAAGACATTCTTTCACTTAATTTTCAAGTACATAACCAACACTCTTGATCTTAAAACATTCTTTTGATAGTCTCTTTATCTTTGTCAAGGTTAGTTGTTTCAGCAATTAAAGAATTAGGTTATTTGGAGTAAATTTTGATAGATCAATTATACTAAACATATTGAATTTTGGATACATCGATACACATACCCTCACCAATCCATCGAAATGGTTGAACATGCTAGGAGCACAAAGTGAATGAGGAGACTTAGCATAAATTCGAACAAATAGATTATCAGTAATTTTTTGCACTATCATAGCTTATAATTTCCAAACCCTTCACATTTCACTAAATATGGCCCAACTAGTCTCAAAATAATTCTTAGTTAAATAAGGTAACCACCTATACCTTAATTAATTTGAATAACTATATTAGAAGATGTTAGTGGTGTGCTTTTGGGTAGTGTATGGTGTGTGCTCTGCTCGGATGGCGAAGTTGACCTAGATAGATAGCTCTCAAGGGTGCCAAGTTAGGTCATTCTTGGTAGGTATAGAAAGTGGATTGATGTCATGTGAGAGGGAATAATCAATGGTACTTTGTTCTAGGGAGGTTTGATGGTATGTGCCCAAAGTCCTCATGGTTTGAATAAGATATATGGCCAATTATCAATTAATAGTGTGGACAATATCTAGGTGGTATGAGGCCTTTTAGAGGGGCGATAACAAAACCAAGAGAGCACTATATAATACAATTTTTTTTTAGGGAGGGATAGTTTCATAAGAATTTCTAATAGTAGTCATCTTTAGGTTTGTTATAAAGTTGACTTCAGGGATTCAATGGTGTTGCTATGGTGCGTGAGAAATTAAGAGGTTTCAAGCCAAATATCCTAAAAGCAGCTAGTACTAGGGATGGTTTATTCCTCCTTGGATATTAATTTTACCATGCATATTATTTTAGAAAAAATGTAATACATATATATATATATATATATATATATATACACTATATATATATATATATATATAGACACACACACACACACACATTTGTATGTATATGAATTGGAAAAATGTATTTTATAAAAAATAAAGCCTAGATTGGTTTTTATATCTTAATTAATGGCCAGATTTCTTCTCTTGTCTCACTTTTAAAATGAATTATTTCTTATACAAGTTATATCTTGCTAAAATATTAACCTAAAAGGGTTTTTATGAACATGTCTAATTACAACTAATCAAGTCTGATTTTAATATCTAGAGTCTAGGTCAGATTGTAAGGACTACTTTGATTAGTATGTCTTCTTCCATGAATTTCTATGCATTCTTTATTTTATTTTTGATAAAGTTCTCTTTGCTTGAATTGGTATATATGATGAAAATCAATTCCCTTTTGTCCTTTTTATAATTTTTTTTAAAACTCAAGGATATGATAAAGAAGACATGGAAGAAGTACATTGATAAAGAAATAAAATAGAGGATATCTAAATAAAATAAATAAGAAAAAATATAGCTCTACACACTCAAAACTAAACTTCCTTAGATATCATACTTGTTTAATTGTTAATGATATTGTACTATATTTATAGTAAATCAATGAATGAAATTTCCTAGTGAGTCTATAATTTACCGTAGTGTTTAAGTAACGAAATGATTTTAAATTTTAATTTACAACAATAGCTTGGTGAATAAAATAAATATTAACTTAAAATATCTCAATTTGGCGTAAGGATCTTGTATGGGATTGGTAAATGATATTTTAGAACATCAAAAAGTAAAGAATTTCTACCTTCTTTTAACAATATGCTTCATATTTTCTAGTTTAAAACCCATGAAATGAAAGAATAGATGTAAGATAAAGTCCAACTGACACGCCTGGCAAGGGAGATTTAGTTTTTGTGAACTTCCTTCAAAAGAACTGAAAAGGGGAAGGAAAGCGGGTTATGCAGGGTTGAGGGAATCCGAGAGCAAAAACATTTAGTCTTCACATAGTTCATTATCATCATTACATGATGACCTTAATCCAACTGAAGAAACTAATGAGTACCTAGGGTTTAACTCCGAAGGCAGGGAAGGAAAAGACAGAAAAGAGGAAGGATTTCTATAGACTGGAGGAATTTGTGCTGGGGAGACATAGTGCTGGGGTGGCCTGAGCTGTGATTGACCCGATGTTTGAAGCACCAGAAGCAGTGTTGAGTTCTTAGTGTTGCTGATGCAATTGTTTCATGTTTTTGGATATTCAAAATGGAAAACAAAGTTAATAAATCATTCTCCTGATTTCATTAGTTCAGAAACATGCATTTTCAAATTATTTTACATTTATGTTGAAGAGTCAAAACAAGTAGATTGGGTTAGAAATAGTGTATAAAATTAATAAACATAACTTAATTATTTCCACTTATTTTTATTTTGTATATTTTGCCTTTTATTTTCTTTCCCTTTATTTTTCTCTACAAGTGCTTTCTAAGAACTAAACATAGCAATATTTGTACCTGAATGAAAGCACCTATGAGTAATAAGATGAGCAATATATATGACAAAACAGTTAAGAATGTCAAATTCGGTTTTCAAACAGAGTAGAGATGAACACCTTGAAGGACAAGTAGGAGAACAAGATTGCCTGCAAGCGACAACAATTGAGGTGGGAGCTCAGTATCCCAACAAAGTGATAATGAGACTTTATTAGGAATGTGCTTGCAAGAAATACGTTGTGTCAAAATTATTTGTCATCAAAATAGTTTTGAACATGTCTAATATATTAAGATTATATATACATATATATAGACACACACTTACATAAGTATAAGGAATAAATATATCTTTCCCCACTGATAAAATTGTTTTTTTTGACAAAATGTCTTGTTGCATATTTACATACTATTGTATTTTACATGTTTAATAACATAAATTAAACAAGAAATAAAATTGACATTAGAGCTATACATATTGTCCATGACGTACACATATCATTATAATAACATTTACCATTTAATACACAAAGGGGCAAAAACAATAAACACATTTAAATTTTGGATATGATTTTTTAGGATTAATTTTTCCTGTAATTTCTAGTTTAAAATTTTAACTTTTCAATTGCCATAAGTTTCATATTTTCTTGAACCCATAAAACATCTGGCTGATTGTGTTTGGTGTTATAGCCTAAACCTTGAGATTGTATGGTTCTCATAATTGAACTTAATAGCCCAAGGTAAGGTTAGCGATCTAGAAGTAAACCACTAATATAGTGGTTATCACAGTTATCCACTAGGACCGAGTTCAATTTAACTGCACGAATGGTGTAAGATCCACGGTAAAAGTCAATTTTATAAAATTGGGGGAATTATGTTAAGGGTGCTACAAAGCACCCAAAATGTATAAAAATAAAAAGCAAAGTTCTCAAACCACCATGAAGACATGGGACATCTCCGACAAATTAAATAAAAATGCACTAAACAATAACCCTTTTTTTAGGAATGAAATACTCCTTAGCCATTTTATCTTGTGGGCCACATAGGAGAGAGACACAATTCTACCTCATCATCACTAAAACACAAAAAGGAAAAAACCGATAATCCCTACTCTTTTGTCGCTTTCTGGCTGAAGATTAAATCACTGCAAAATCAAGGTTGTCATCCCCTATTTATTTTTCAGGGCCCTCCATTTTTTGTTGAAGACAAATCCTTGAAAATAGTGTGTGAGCGTTTTCTCATTTCGATGTTTTTCCCATCAAAGTGGAAAGATGGCCAGGGGTTTGTTTTGAATCACTTGGGTGGTGTTTATTGAACTTGGTTGTGAAATTGTCATTTTCTTGGTTGAAACACATTTTCAGGAATATCATCATTGTAATATGATTGAAAAGGCATTGTGGATGTAAAAATAGAACCAAAATTTGAATTATTTGCGTTGAGGTAAATCTAGGGCGAAGTTACATTAGGAGAACTCTATTACATTAATGTTGTTAGCATATTATTAGTGTTACAAGTGTGTTATATTAAGCTCAAAATATGTTTTTTAAAGTTAGCTCAAAGTTTTTCATAACTTGAACATGGATTTAAAATGTTACTATATATTTCAATCTTTTTATATGAATAAAAAAAAAAGGTGTTACATTGTTCCAAACAATAGACACGCCCCTTGAAGAAGTGTTAGTTCATTTGGTGGATTAGGAAGTTTATTTTTTTTTTTTGTTGTATTTTAAATGGTTTTGTACATGAATGTTGAAAGATGACTAGGGTTTCCTTTAGGAATAAAGATTGTTTAGTGAGCGTTGTTGTGACCATAAATGGAAGAAATAATTAGAAATTATTCATGTTCGAGTTAATCTTGACAAAGTTGTAGCGCCCCAAACCCGGGGTGTCAGTTGACTACCTGACCCTTGAGTAATCTCTACATGTCTACGTCATGAGACCCATACATGTGTAAAGAAACATTTGACTCAATAATATGCTCGCACATCCATGTCTGAAAGCGCAATTATATATTTTTATCTGAAAATGATTTATTTACAATTGTGTTTAATTACAGTATATACAAAAAATGGGTCTCTTACTTGTTTTTCTACAAAATACAAGATAGGGCCGGTTTGGCCATTTCTTCGCCCTGGAGCCCAGAATCGTCCCATTCCAAGTGCGTCTTCGGTCAGGAAGTATATATTCCCTCGACCAGGAATTGAACAATGCCCAATAGTGGAGATTTCCTACTTGGGTTACTCCACTAAGTGTAATGCAATGACACACCAACATTCAACATGCTAATATATATCACTCATGCATATATTATAACATAATTAATTCCATAAATCATGTAATTCAATTTACAAGCAATAACTAAGCTTAAACTCCATGGGCTAAGGCACAATCGATAGTTCATCTTGGGCGCCTCAAAATCACAATCAGCATGTTATTCCTTTGTGACGTAACACAACATCACCACCAAATCCACCTGGCTTGATCCGTGGACCGTCTATTTTTCTCGAGTTTTCCGCCGGTCCAAATCTTGCGGAACGAAACCAGCCATCCAGGCCTCAACAAATCCCATTAGAACACATGACCCTTAAAGCGAGTAAAGCAAGTAGGAGAAAAACCCCTATACCTTTCGGAGTTTGTCGAAACTCCCCAAAACTAGTACCCACGTGTAGTCCCTTGGAGTAGGGGAGCTGGCTTCAGCTTATTAACAAGTCGGGCTGCTTCCGGTCCAGTCGCCGGGAATTTAGAGAGAAGTGAGAGCTTCTCTCCCTAAAATCCCACACTTTCCCTCTCTTCTATTTTGCTCTTTTCCTCTCTCTTCTCATCTCGAATCCATTTGGTCAATATTGGGACAAGAGACAAGTCCTCCTCAGCGCCCACAATATCAAAATTCCTATTGGTTGAGAGGGATTACACCTTATCCTCTTATCCAACCACTTTAGATTTCCCTCTAATGGCATGATGCCATGTAATCATGTGAGCCCCACTTGAGCTCAATGTTTGACTCATACACCAGCTGGACACGTGTGGCCTCTTAGCCGCAAAACATACCCAGTATCTACATCCCTCTCTCGGTGCCTCGAAAAGCGTGAAATCCGTCTCGGAATTCGATGTAAAATTCGACAGTAGTAGCTAGATTTCGCGAGACGATTTCAATGGTGAAGTCCGTTTTGTCAACCAAGATCTAGAAAAATTCTGGGTGACCGAAAAATTACCATTTATCTTCATAGAAAACATGGATTTTCCGGGGGTCTCACAAAAGTTATATTGAGGTTGTAGCATCATTAGAAATTAGTATTATAGTGTGTTTATTAATTTATATATTTATTTATATTCGGTGGGTGTGCCTTGCCAGAAGAGTTGCACAAGTGCGTCTTGCACCTCGATACTGAGACTTTGTGCCTCTAATTAAACTACGCCTCCGAAGCCTTCCCTTGAGTTACTAAGAAAAAGAGTGAATATCCTTGGCCCCTTTATTTTTTATTTTATTTTGATAAATCTGTGGCTTGATGACTAGTCGACTTCTCAGCTCTGAATGCAAACACAGTTGGGCCAGTATAAATTGGCCGATGTAGTAATATTCTAACATGATATTCATATTAAATAACATGTTGTTGTGTGGAAAAAATCATGTTAATATGTACTTTACGTGATGTATTAACATGGAAATGGTGATAGATAAAAATTATATGTAGAAAATATATTTATCAAAATTTATAAATGTTGCATGTAGCTCTTGTGTAAAAAAATAGCAACATGACATACCATGCATATCATTTCATATGCACGGGGGACATCATAATATTGGGTTTATGTGCATGGGGGTATGGTCATTCATCATGGTGTTGATGAATGGGTAGTGAACTCGTACTTTGGACGACGTCCAATAAATATCTCACGGTTTAAAACATAAAGTGTAAAATAAAATTAATAGAGTGTTGGAGCAAGTAAAGTCATTAATCCTCGGGTGAAAAGCCTGAACTTGTGATTGTAAGAGACCGGTGTGATCTGAAAAGTTACGTATGGGTGTAGAGATCCGCGATGTAAGCGAAAGGGTTTAGTGCCCAAAGAAGACACCACGAGTTATAGATTTATCATAGACTTAAAGTTTGTGTGATTGGTCGGGATTGACTTGGGATTAGTTGCTGTGTCACTTGCGTTGGGTCTTGGTGGTAAAGACCAATGAGGCTGGGTATATGTGTGTCATTAATTGCTACTGAGTGGCGATTGTCACATGGCATAGGCATGTGTGAGGGGTGGGTGGGGGCTCGGGATATGGGCATGAGACATTCCATGCATGACCATGCGACATTCATATGGAGCATTTTCCTTGGATGTGTATGGGTTGGACATGAGCACTTAGGTGGGGAGTAACCCTTGTAGGGGATTATCACTACTGGGCATTGCTCACCTTGTCACGGGACCCCCTTTTCAGGTACAGGGGTTTATAGGAGGCAAGCTCCTACAGAATGATTTGTGAAGAAGTAGACATGTGGCCTTAAGCAATACTTTTGTAAAAAGTATTTATGCTAAAAATTGTAGTGAATTCTTACGGACTATTGTATAAATGGTCGGATGTATGATTATGGTAAGGGCCGTGGTCGGACTCTTATGGATTATATTATTTACTCTTTTTCTATTTTATTCTTAACTTTTCATTTTTTTCATCACTTCAACCATTCACAAAATCAATATAGCCCTTAATATTTGATCAACAAGCATAAGCTATGGAGTAAACTAGGTTTTTTGAATGAAGGAAAACATATAAGGGGTAAGGACCATTCTTGGTTCACAAAAAATAGGGTTTGCATTAGGCTTAAAGGAGGTGACTACAGGATATAAACATGTCTGAGGTTGGCTAAGAGAAAGGCTCAAGCGGTCCAAAGAATGGTCTAAAAAAATAACTACTTTTTGGTTGTGTTGTCTAGGATTTTTCATGAGGAGATAATTAAACAAGTTCTAGAGTTTTATAAGATCAAAATCACTTGATGTTCACATAACTCTTCTCAAGCCAAGAAGAAATTGATTAAGAGGGTGTGGCTTGTGCTTTCAAAGTGCTTTGAGAGTTTATAGCTAAAGCCAGCAGCCAAGGTCACACATGAGAATATTTGGCAAACATACCTCTTATTTTCCACATTCTATTAGAGGTTAAATCAAGTTTTCATCATCGGCTTTTTTGAGAAACAATCAAACCAAAAAGTCACTCCAAGTTGTTTTTATTCATGTTTTAAAACTTTAATCGACATTTGCTCAAACAAACTTTTAAAACTAGAAACAACTAAAGAAAAACAAACACACAACTAACACAAAGAAACAATCAACCTTTGAACAAAACCCACTCTCAAAGACACTACGAAACTAGATGACCAGGCATGCGAGAAGACATAAGATATTACAAGACATTGAAACTATATATTTTCAAAAAGAATGATGACTCCCAAGGCTTAACACATGCATTTGTCTCGATGTGTAAAGGATATTAAAAGTAAGAATAGAATTCCCAAGGATGATCAAGCGGTTCATCGGCTTTTATGCGGATGAACTCTCCCAATCATATAATCAGCTCCAAAGTCTTGCAAAACACAAAAAAAAAAACCAAAATGAACAAAAAAAAAAAAAAAAAAAAAGATCAATATGCAAAAGATAGTAAAAAAACAAAAAACAAACAAAAATAACAAATGGATAGAAATCCTTGTATTATTGGCTTGGGTTGCCCACCTAAGAAGTTGTAAGGTTTTAGAGTCCAACTTGACTCTATGAAGTACAAAGAGTTTAAGGTTGGCCTATTATCCATCATGGCCAATTTTGTTTGCCGAACAAAGTTTCACGTACATGACTATGCAGATTGAAGACCTTAGGTATGATACCACTTATTTTGAAACTTATGGACCTAACTATCCTCAACATTAGTATAATAGTGTTATTTTGGGACTCCCACAAAAGACCACCTCAGCTACCAATTGGATATTGTCCATACTTGTTAACATCCTAATTCTTGCTATATTTACAACCCATATGGGACTTTGGGTGAACACTTAAAAACTACGAAAAAAAAAAGGATTTATCATCACTAATCATTCACTCCCACATTCATGAGATTTGAAACTCAAGTCATTAGCTTATTTATACTTCAAGTCACTTTTTACATTTTGAGACATTATGATCTACAAAATAATAAACCAGTGATAAAAAACATATATTGATGAGATTTAAATGAACAAGGTATGTATCTTGAGGTTTGTGTAGTCTCATCATGGCTAATTCATATGTTCTAACTCCACTTAATTTTTTATGTGCATAATCAACCTCTTGAGAGCTTAAAACATTCTTTTGATAGTCTCTTCATGCTGTCCAAAGGTTAGTTGTTTTTCCTTGTTGAAAAATTAGGTTATTTAGGTAAATTTGGATGGATCATTATATAGCAAAAATATTAAGTTTTTGGATACATCGATGCACACACCTCGCAATCCATTAGAAATGGTTGAAGATGCTAGAAGCACAAAGTGAATGAGGAGACACCACGTAAATTTGAACAAGATTATTGGTAATTTTTTTGCACAATCATGGCTGCAATTTCAAACCCTTTATTTCACTAAATGCAATGACTAGTCTCAAAATAATTCATAGTTAAATAAGGTAACCACATATACCTTAATTGATTTGAAGAACTATATTGAAGCGTTGTGGTGTGCTTTTAGACAATTGTGTAATTGTGTGCTCTCCCGGATGAGGCGAGAGTTGACCTAGATAAAGGTGAAAGCTCCTCAAGGGGCGCCAAGTTAGGTGTTCTTGGTAAGGTATAGAAGTGGATTGATGTCATGTGAGAGAATAATCCAGTGGTACTGTTCGGGGAGGTTTGATAGGTATGTTGCCCAAGTCCTCATGGTTTGAATGGATGGAATGAATTATCAATTAATAAGTGGCGGACAATATCTAATTGGTATGAGGCCCTTTTAAGGACTCACTAACAAAACCATGAGAGCCTTATATAATACAATTGTAGGGGAGGATAGATTCATAAGTTTCAGCCAGTGATATCTTTAGGGTTTGTTATAAAGTTGACACTAAGTTCAATGGTAATTGCTATGTTGTCTTGGCCAAGACATTAAACTAGGTTCCAAGCCCAAGCATCATCTATAAAATAGCGTACTAGAGGATGGTTTTGTTTCATATATATATATATATATATATATATATATATATATATATATATATATATATATATATATATATATATATATATTTTAAGACAGAGAAATTCCAATTTTGGAATGAGGGCAAATGCGTATTTTGATTACAAAATTATAGTACGGTTAAAGTCCGTGGTAATTCTCTAGATCTCGGATGACGAAGCGGATTACTGCAGTTGGAATCGTTTGGCGGGAGATAAGCTAGCACGTAAAATTTCGTAATTTTGGGGTAGGGCGGTCGGGTCGGCACATTTTCGAGGGCATCACGTTTGGTGCGAAGTGGGCGGGTTACCCCGGTCACGACCAGAAAGTCTATGTAACAAGTAATCATGTACCATAAGTGGTATGAGTAAATGGTAAATGGATGGTAGAGATAAGTGTAGAATGTCATGGAGAAGAAAGAAGGTAATAAATCCGATTTAATTGATTAAATGAGAATAAAATGGAATTGTGAACGATTAGCTCTTCTTCATTAATCAAAGGGCAAAAGCGAAAAGCGAGTGGGAGGGGAGTTCCAACTCTGAGTGAGCTGCGTTTTGAGAGAGTTTTAGAGAGAGAGAGCGCTTCTCTCTATGTTTGCACACGATCCGACCGTTGGCGGACTTCGGGGTGAGAAGGGAAAACGATCTACGCGGAACAGGCTACTCGTGGACTCCGGTTTTAGTGGTTTCTTCAAACTCCTCGAGGTAGGATTTTCTCCCTACTTGGGTTTTATTCCCATTTTTAGTGTTTTTCGAATGTTTGAGTCGATTGAGGCCATTAGGTACATTGGGATTGGTCCCAGCATGGGACCAGAATTAATACAATTTTTTAAAACCAAAGTGGATTCAGCCCATTAGAAATTTGCTCCGCGGCTGATTTAATTAATGAGAAAAAATGGTATAATTGTGTTGATCATGCATATTGGCATGGTATGGAAAAAGTAGGGAATGGCTTGTGTGATGCGGAGTTCACCGGTAGGCAGTTAAGTTGTGATTTTTAGGGAATAGCGACCGAGGGGTTTCACTATTCAGAAGCGATTCTAAAATATATTTTGTGGAAATATACGTTTGGTCGAGTGATTTAAATTAAATTGCTTGTGTTTGATCATTAGCGAGTGAGCTAATTTTGATGTAATGAAATGTATAATTGCATAACATGATTGTGCGATTTAATTTATCTGCGAATATATTCATGTTTTATATATTTGCATGTAGTGAAGCTATCAATGGGCGGCATGTATTCCATATGCATTAGGACACCCACAGGATTATAGGGTAGTGCATGGGTGATCTAGAGAAAATGTGGTTCGGAGGGTAGTCTAAAATGTTAATCATCGGAGGAGTGGCCAAACTAATAATATATCAGCGTCGGGCGGCGGGGTTGATATATATTCATCGGGTAGTCCACAGAGTGATGCCATATCGCTGCCGTCGGACTGGCTTAATTGATATATATTCCTTCGGAGGGTAGTGCAAACAAATAATGTATCTCCATTAAGTACGGAGCGACCAATTGATATATATTCATGGGGTTGCCACTAATCAAAGCGAATATTCTCATACGAGGCTTAGGCGTGTGAGAGAAAAGTCGATCAGGGATTTCGGGATCTGAGTTAGTCATGTAGACATTCAAGTATGATCATGCATTTGTGAATGTGTGTTTTAAGTGGAACATTGCTTTTGCACTTGGGTGGTGAGTGGCCTTAGGGCGGGATTTCCTGCAGGCTTTAGCTACGCTGTGCGTGGGATCCTTTATTCTGGTGCGGGAGCGTCACGGGGGCGGCTCATCCTAGGGCCAGTTTTGAGAAGAAAGCCAGGTGTGGCTTTGATGGTTTTCCATATGTATTAGAATTTTCTATTTTGATATATGTTGTACAAGAGCCATTTACTAACTCTTAGAACTATGGGACATGGTTGATATGGTTGATGGATATTGTTTTATGGGCCCCAGAAGGCCACTTTTTATCCATGTTGTTATCCTGGCAGGATTATGATGGACTATTTGGGACAACAGGTAAATGCGGGTTTATACAAGTCTTGTTTTTTGGGTAGAGCTCCCATTACAAAGGAGACTCTGCCCAGATTTTCTAAAGTAAGGCGTCGAGGTGGCTTGAAGCCTCATGTATTCAGCGGGTGTGGGTGATCGCGGGATTTGAGTTTGGGAAAAGTCATGGCTTAGTATCGAGCTTGGGTATCACAGAATACCTAGGAGCTCGGGTTGGGTATCCATCACCACCAAGTGGGTTGATGTAGAGAATAGGTATATGGGCTTTGAGATGGGGCTTGGGCTTAGGCCATGGAAATGTAAGAACATAAAACAGGTGTGGTTTTGATGTTGAGTTTAGGTATGTATGGGGTTGCCTAAATCACGGGACAAAACTAGGACACTACACGTGTGTTGAAATGTTTTGTGTGATTGGATTTTTTGTGAAGTGTGCTTGCATGTGATTTGGCCGCAACATGAATTATTAAGTGTTATATGAGTTAAATTTATGAGTTATATGCTTGGTTGATAGCACTTAGGATGATGTGTGGGCATTTTAGGTGTTTATAGTGTGTAAACTTGGACCAAGGAATTTAACCAAAATAAATTCATAATTTATTTGGTTTAGTGGAGAAAGAAATATAATTTTAAGGTTTCTGAGTGTGTGAAGAATAAATGAAATAAATTTCTTAAATTTATTTATTTGGGATGTTGGAAAGTGATAAAGAGGAATTTTAAAGCAAAGAAAATAAATTTTTTAAATTTATTTGGATTTATATGAAGGAGAAAATAAATTTTCTAAGTTTTACAAGTGGTAAAATTGAAGAAAATGGAAGAAAATAAATTTTTTTATAATTTATTTGAGTGGAAAATTTTGATGAAAAAGCTGGAAAAAAGGAAAATAAATTTACTATAAATTGTGATTTATGAAGTGAGAAAATAATTTTCTAAGGTTTTTATATGGTGTAAAATTTAAGAAAATGGGGTTAAATATTTTTATAAATTTATTTGAGTATTAAGAGTATGGAAAAATGAGAAAAAAAAATTACATGTTGCAACTTAGGGGCTAGGCAAAAGTGGGGCGTATTTGTATCTGATGCCCGGCAAGCCACAATGCAATCCGCATGGCGGCGACACGGCGCGAGGAGGCGGCGACGGCGCGCGGACCGCGGCATGGATCGCGGCGGGCGCGGCGGCCTTGCGACGAGCGCGCGGGCGGCGGCTAAAGCGGCGGTGCGCTGGGCGAGGTTGGGGTTTGTGCACCACGGCTGAGTTTTTGGCCGGTTTGACTCCGATACATTCCACAAGGAGTCTTGCTAAATGAACTCTTTGGAAGAATTCATTACAAAAAATTTTTCGAAAAAAAATAAATATTTTAAATTCAATTAAAATCAAATAAATTTTGATAAAATATTCTAAAAATATTTTCAAAAATAAATTTTGAAAATAAAATTTCATTGAAAGCTGGCTATTTTAAGCGCTGCGAATTGATTGCGTATACAACGAGAGTTATGTTTGCAGTTAGTGTCTGAGTGTGGTTATGCCTTAGAATCTTTGTATTGGATTAACTACATTTAGTAGTGAATTTTACAGTGATTCTTGTACGAAATTATATGCGGTGTGATGCGTAGGAAAGGGTGAATGCTAAGGTTGGGAATTATGAACTTAGGGTTGGAGTCTTTGAAATGAACAAAGAGCCTAAATTTTTATAGAATTAAATGAATTAGATGTGGTTCAGATTTAGCACAACTTAGGAAAATAGACGAGGTTAGTTCGCGGTTGTCAAGTCTATTAGTGATCGGCCAATTGCATTACTAGTCCGCGAAATGAAAAAATTAATTGATTTTGTTGCCATGTGATTGTGTAAATGGGGTAGAGGGGCGGGGACGTAGAGGGCGTCCGCGGGGCCGCTGGTCAGGCACCATTGACGAATTGACCCGGCCTGTATTTGATCAACGGGCCTTCGTAGAGGCCGTAAGTGTGCGAGAAATTTGCTATTGCACGGGCTAGTATAGCGGTGGACGAGGAGATCCCTAGTAACCTCAGAGGTTTGGGGCGTATCATCCTCAGGAGCATTCACGGGGGGGAAAGATCCGATGGTGGTATACCATGGGTTTATGCGGGATCGAGAAAGTGTTAGAGGCTATGGAGTTACCTCGGCGACCAGTTAGGCTAAGGCTGCGTTCTAGCTAGAGAATGAGGCCAGTATGGTGGAAATGGGCAAGGACCTCTAGAGACCTTAGAGGGAGTCGTTTGCATGTAATTCTCCTAAGGGTTAGGGGCGAGAATAGGTACGATATGTCGAGGTTGTGAGTTAGAGATCCTCAGAGGGACTCCTACTGATATGGACACGAGGTTATGGACATGTCGAGTTCGGGTCTCATCCACGAGAGGATGGATTGGCTGATAGCTTACGGGGTCGTTATCGGTGTAAGCGTGGGAGGATTACCACCACCTACACGGGCGGGCCTCCTATGGTATTTAAAAGGGGACAAGCATGACATTTTGCCCCAGAGACGTTATCACGAGTCAAGTGTCGGGGACGGAGTTAGCGGAGTTGGCTCGCGAGCCTTACCCCAGAGACGAGGAGTGAGACAGGACTTAAGATCACACCTCGGAGTAGTTTGCGAGTTTGTGGATGTTTTCCGGAGGGCTACGGACTACCTCCCCTCATAGGGATGTAGACTTCGGTGTTAGGAGTTACACCACTGGTATTTGCCATCTCTATGACTCCGTAGGATGTGCCGGTTGAGGATTGCGGGGACTCGAGGAGTCAGCTACAAAGGGTTGTGGACAGGGGATTATTAGGTAGGAACGCACTTCATCATGGGGGAGCTTCGGTTCTAGTTGCGAAAGAAGAGGGGCAAGACCAGCCCCCGGTTGTGCATTGACTACGAGGCCGAGTTGAACGGGGCACGATTAGTCGAGTATCTGCTGCAGGGCGATGATTTGTTTGACAGGTTGAGAGGAGTGCGAGTCTACTCGAGATGAACGCCGCCTTGAGGTTACCATCAGTGAGGTTAGGAAGGCAGATATCCCTAAAACAGCGTTTAGGACTCGATATGGGCACTTTGAGTTCACAGTGATGCCCATTGGATTGATGAGACTGAGCTAGCGACATTCATGGATCTCATGCGTAGGGGATTCGGCCACATCTAGATCGGTTTGTTGTAGTCTTCGTGGATAACATTTTTGATCTACTCCCGATGAGTAGGGGGCATGAAAGGTATGCGAGTTGTTTTACAATTTGTTAAGAGACCATCAGTTGTATGCTAAGTTCAGTAAGTACGAGTTCTGGCTTACTGAGGTGAGATTTTAGGGACACGTGGTGTCAACACCAGGAGTGTCAGTCGACGCTGAAGGTTGGAGACGGTGATGAGTTAGCGAGACCGAATGCCAATCTTTGAGATACATAGTTTCTTGGGATTGGCTGGGTGACCTAAGAGATTCGAGAATGGGGTGAAGTTGTACATTCGGGCGGGATTATGGGATTTCGCCCTGGGACATGGACTCCGTGGTTGGGGCGGTCTGACCGCTAGAGAAATGTCGAGGATACTTGGAGCACTCGGGATACGGGTGTTGGTAGCGAGAGGGAGGATGACTTTCTCTAGTTCGAGGAGGCGAAGACTTACGCTTCGCACTAGTTCCCGGGACTAGGGCCGAGTTGAGCATGGTGGTTGGATTGCCCTAGAGACATGGATCCCAAGACTTTGGGACAATGCAGTCCCAATTAGCCGAAGGACATGAGAGTATACAGTTCATTCCTCCATACCCTAGTACGGGGTCGGAGGAACCCCGATTTCGGGTTCGAGGTGCTATGCAAGCACTTCCGGCAAGCTTTCTGAATGGAGACGAGAGGGCCCAGTGTGGAGTCGAGTAAGGGACCGATTTAGAGATTGCGGTGGACGTGGTGAACCTTAGAGATTGTTGAGACCTATTGGTCGTCAATGTCGGAGCTTGACATGGGTGAGATGTGCCAACCATTGGGTTGTCGATGGTGAACATAGCCGGGTTGTCATACTCGACCACGGCGTTGGATTCCTGGAAAAGCAGAGGTTAAGGCCTTTAGAGAAGCCCAGTATAAGATGTTCTTGCTGGGGTGTGGGGGGAGGATTGGTGGATAGGTCGGGATTATGAGGTGAGAGATCTACGAGATTACGCTCCTTGGTGGAGCAGGGAGTGGGTGCACGGTATGGTCATTCACCACTCATGGTGAGTGTGGATTCGAGTTATGCTTTAAGGACTCGATCGATAGGACTCGTAGTTGAATCGAGGGAAATGTAAGAGGCTCGAGTGTAGCAAGCAGAAGTTATGTGCAGAGATGAAAACACGGGGACATGGTTGTCGCGCGGAGACATAGGCGAGGTGATAGTCGGGGGTGACTCGAGGGTTGGATACCCTTTGGAAATTGCCTTGGTGTTGTTGGTTGTGAGGGCTCGGTAAATGGATGTCATGTATGACATGGACTAGATTGACGGTCCAGGATTGTCAATGATTGTGACCTTGGAGAGGTTAGCGCTTACACACCAAGCAAGAGTTGTGTAGGATTACGTGTGTATGGATTACATACGGGTGTTAGAGCATAGTGCGAACATGTGTCCTGGATCATAAGGGTAGAGGATAAATTGCCCTTGGTAGGTCGCCTCTGACAACAGTTGCGAGGGGCGGGGGTGTACGAGATGGAACCATATGAGGCGTGTATGGAGAGGCCATGTAGATCCCACCCGTTATGTTGGACCGAGGTGGAAAAGGCTCCATCACGGTCACGTCGATTAGAACACCATGAGAAGGTGAGCTTGATATGATAGCGTCTTCTTGACTCGGGTAAACCGAGAGCTATCTTGAGTGTGCGACCCGTCGACCCTTAGAGTCCGAGGTTGGTGATCGGAACTTCTTGAGGTGATGCCTAAGAGGAGTGGAGAGGTGGGGTTAAGAGCTGAAGCATCGGGGCGCCTCGGCAGAATTGATGGACCTTTCGGGGATGTTTTCCGAGGGGATAGGCACCATAAGCGTGCCAGGTTGGGTTGCATCACCCGACATGGCTTGGTGTCACGAGGTATTTCGTCTCCATGCTGAAATGTATTCCGGATCCGGCCCATGGTGGATTGGGGACGGATTGAGATTGACTTTGATGGGACCTTTGGGGGAGGCGAGGGTGTGTTTGTAGTAGTGATCGGGTTTGCGATGAACCATGAGGCTAGTGAGGTGCTATGACAACAGCGCGTGGAGTGGAGTCACGTGGGAGCGAGGACATGATCACGGGCCACCTATCCATTCTTGTTTAGGGATGAGGTACGTAATTTGATGGGTTTAAGGTTTAAATGATTAGTTTACATGCATGATAGAGTGCGCGTTGCATATGCATGTGCACGATTATGATAGTCTGAATTTACGGAATGAAATTCTTTAAGGGAAAGGGAGAATGTGGGCAGAAATTCCAATTTACGGAATAAGGGGCAAAATCGTAATTTGATTACAAAATTATAATTCTGATTTAAAGTCCGTAATTAATTCTCTAGATCTCGGACTTGTGAAGGGATTGCAGTTGGAATGTCTGCGAAATCTAGCTAGCACGTAAAATTTGCAATTCTTTGAGACAGTCGGTCGGCATACGTTTTTAGAAGGCATGGTTTGGATCTTTTAGTAAACGATTTCGATCTTTGACAGTCATATATAACAAGTACTCATGTACCATAAAGTGGTATGAGTAGAGGAAATGATGGAATGGATGGCCGAGATAGTGCAGATGTCAAAACTAGAGAAGAAGGTAATAAATCAATTTAATTGATTAAGTAGAATAAAATGAATTTGTGAGCAGTGCTCTTCTTCATTTAATCAAAGGGCAAGCTTGAAAAGCAGTGGGAGGGAGTTCTTTTCACGATGTTTGCCGTTTTGAGAGAGTTTTAGAGAGAGAGGCGCTTCTCTCTATGTTTGCACCACGGTCAGGAGCCGTTGGCGGACTTGAGGTGAAGGGGAAAGCGATCTACAGCGGGACGGACTGGCGTGGACTCCGGTTTAGTGAGTTTCTTTTTAAGACTCCTCGGGAGTAGGATTTTCTCCCTACTTGGGTTTTATTCCCATTTTAGTGTTTTTGAATGTTTTGCCTGGTCGATTGAGGCCATTAGGGGATGTTGGATTGGGTCCCGAAAACATGGGACCCGGAATTAATACAATTTTTTAAAACCAAATGGATCGTATTAGCTGCTCACGGCTGATTTCGAATTGGCCAGAAAAAATGGGTATGGTATTGATCATGCTTTATTGAGTATGGAAAAAGTGAGAATGGCAGTGTGATGCGAGTTAAATGCAAGTGAACCGTTAAGTTGTGATTTTTCGGGAATAGTAGCAGGGTTTCGCTATTCGAAGCAGTGTTCTAAAATATATTTTATTGGAAATATGTTTGATCGAAGTGAGTTTAAATTAAATTTATTGTGTTTGATCATTAGCCAAAAGTGAGCTAATTTTGATGTGATAAAAATGTATAATTGCATAACATGATTGTGTGATTTAATTATGCGAGATATATTCATGTTTATATATTTGCATGTGATTAAACTATAATGGGCGGCATACATGCATTCCACATGCATTGGGACACCCTAAAGTTATAGGAGTGAGTGCATGAATTAAATTCTAGAGAGAAAATGGTTCGGAGGGTAGTCACAAAATGTTAATCATGTCGGAGGGTAGTCAAACTAAAATAATATGTCGCGGAAATCGGATGACCGGTTGATATATATTCATCGGAGGGTAGTCCCGCAGTGAATAATATATCAGCGGAGTCGGAGCGGCCCGATTGATATATATTCATCGGAGAGGTAGTCCACAAACAAATAATATATATCAATCGTCGGAGCGGCCCGATTGACCATATATTCATTCAGAGTTGCCCATTAATAAAGCGAATGTTCACCATCTGAGGCCCAGGCGAGTGTGAGAGAGAGTGATGAGGACTCGGGATCGAGGTTGGTCATGTAGACATTCAAGTATGATCATGCATTTGCTTGAATGTGTGTTTTAAATTGGAACATTGCACTACACTTAGGTGGTGAGTAGCCAGCTTAGGGCGATTCTCCTCTTGACCCAGCTCCTTGTGTGGGATCCCCCTTTATTTCACAGTGCAGGGAGCGTGGGGGCGGCTCATCCTAGAATGAGGAGTTTTGAAAGAAAGCCGGGTGTGGCTTTGAGTGGTTTTCCATATGTATTAGAATTCTCCTATTTTGATATATGTTATGTAGGCATTTACTAACTCTTAGAACTATGGGACATGGTTGATATGGTTGATGGATATTGTTTTATGGGCCCAGAGACGTTTATCCATGTTGTTATCCTTAGGATTATATTGGGTACATTTGGGACAGTAAATGCAGGTTTTATACAAGTCTTGTTTTTTGGTGAGCTCCTTTTAAAGGAGACTGCAGATTTTCTAAAAGTGGCGTCGGGTAACTTGGGCTCCACTTGTATTCCTTCGGGTTGTGGGTAGTCAAGCAGTTCCTCGGGTTTAGGCGTCACATATATATATATATAGACACACACAAACACATTTGTATATATATGACTTGGAAAAAGTAGCATCTTATAAAATATGCTTTAAGATTGGTTTTTATAGCTTAATTAATGTGATATTTTCTTCTCTTGTCTCACTTTTAAAATGAGTTAATTTCTTATACAAGTTATATCTTGCTAAAATATTAACCTAAAAGGGTTTTTATGAACATTTCTAAGTTACAACTAATCAAGTATTATTTCAATATCTAGAGTCTAGGTCGAGGTGTAAGGAGTACTTTGATTAGTATGTCTTCTTCCACTTCAATTTCTATGCATTCCCTTAAATTTATTTTTTGATAAAGTTCTCTTTACAGCGAATTGGTATATATGATGAAAATTAATTCCCTTTTATCCTTTTTATAAATTTTTCTTTTTATAAAACTACGAGGATATGAAAGAAGACATGGAAGAGTACATTCATAAGAAATAAAATAGAGGATATCTAAATAAAATAAATAAAGAAAAAGATAACTCCACTCAAAACCAAACTTCCTTAGATATCTTTTGTTTAATTGTTAGTGATGTTGTCTTAATATTTATAGTAAATCAATGAATGAAATTCTTGAAATGAGTCTATAATTTCATAGTGTTTTTGAGTAACAAAATGATTTTAATTTCATTACAACAATAGCTTGGTGAAAAAAATTGATGATGCCTAAAAAAACACGCATGCATATGGGCCCCGGAGCAGCGAGACCCGAGAGACAAACCACACCAGCAAGGCTTAAGGTGGGCTTAGTGGCGGGCTTGGGGCGAACTTCCCGGCATGAGAGCTCGGCCCATGGCGGTATCTTGATCACTTCTGGCGCGAGCCGGTTCGAAAGCAAGCCCGCCCGGAGTCGGATAAATAGGTAATATGGATGGTCCACCGTCCGCGCTGAAGCGAGACGTGTAAAGTACCCGGTCTCCATGATCGACTCTCCACTCATTGAGGAGGAAGGATCTCCGCGATCACGGCCTAATTATCCTTTAATATTTAGTTGACGATAAGGGAAAGAGGGATTCCACGCCCGATTGGGAAGATGTCGTGTCGGCCGTCCCAACGAGGAAAGTCTTCGTGATCACCGGTAATCTGAGAACAATTCCCGCGGAAAGAAGGTACACAATCACAAAACTATCAATAATTGATCTTTTTCCTTTTCGTAAGAAAGAAACTGACTTAGGCATCAGAGAGGAGGTTGGCATTCCCCGCGGACCACCGCTGCGTGCGGTGTATATCGATCAGACCCGTGAGCGACCCGGCGACTCAATAGCTCGGCCCGGTTCAATAGAAAAAGAACCATCGGTTAAGCGTCGTTCATTTGGAGCAGTAATTCCTTTCTAAATCAATTGATTTCTTGGTGACTGATGGTATCGGCTTCGAAACATGAGCAAGAGTCACGCCTGACCCAGAAGGATCACCAGACTAACAAGACGACATTGATAGCGAGACAGCAGGAGGCAGCTCTTGGAGCTGCTCTGTCAGCCCAAAAGCGAGATGGAAGCACTCCATTCGTCATTCAAACTCGCTAAGGGAAGCGTGGCTTTCTGAGAAGAGGAATATGCAGAAGAAGAGCACAACAAGCTATAAGGCAGCAATACCATTCCTGAAGGAGCAACAACACCTCGGCGCCTGAGCGTTGATGGAGGAGAAAATTTCAGAACCAGAGTATGATCCCTATTCCCAGGGATGGTCACAATGAGGGATGCACCGGGAATGACGAAGGTGATGAGCCAGCCCTTATCGAGAAAGAAGAAGGGAGAACAATCTGGGAGCTTGACGGTTCGGGACATCAGGCGAGGCTCGGCCACATGAAGAAGGCTCTAAAGGTGAGCCCTAGTCTCGTGGATTCACAGTGCAGGAAATGGAATCCGTTCACGGTCGGGGTGCTACACTTCCTATCGTGAAATTCAGGATCTTTGTGGATTAGGGCCTTTGGCGGACAAAGGATCGTGGGCCACCTCGGCTGCTACAATATTTAGAGGGAGTTGCACGGACACTAGGACCCCGTGCGATGTAGAGCCTTTTCTATCACGCTAAAAGGCTCGACATTGGCCTGGTTCAACAGGCTCCCGCCAGCCTCAATCTCATCCTTTAGAGAGCTCTCCATCGCTTTCGTATCCCACTTCATTGGAGCAGGACGTGCGTGAGTTGAGCTACCACTGGCGATAGTAAAAGCGAGGCCCGGCGTAAGAGAAGGCGAGGATCGTCCATAAGGTTAAACTAGTCATTAAGGTGACATCCTAGATGAGAAATTTTCCCTCACCGCCTTTATCGTTGGGCACAGGCATCACGATTCGAACTAATGTTCTCGTCTCGAAGAACCTCGAGGCGACATGGCGAGTGCCAAAAATGAAAAATACATCAACGATGAGGGAGGCCCTTATGTCTAAGCGAGGGGGCTCTTCCCACTTTCGGGAGAAAAATAAAGGCGAGAAGAAAGCGAGACCCGAAGCCCCCGAAGAGCGAAGAAGACCGAGACAAATCTCCATGGAGGAATAGAAAAGGCAGAGATCGATCTCCAAAGCGAAGAGGTAACGTCAAGGACTGCTTGGGTCCAGAAGGACCCAGCAAAAAGAGACATGACCAATTACTACGAGTTCCCACATGATCCATGGGCACCAAACATATGGCGTATTCAAGCGAAGAAAAGTGAATTCCTAATCCGACGGGGACATCTCGCCAGATTACGTGCTCTAGAAGATCGGAGCAGCACCTCCTCCAGCATGCCGTGAACCTGACCTCGGCCCGGCATCAGCGACCACAGGAGAGATCAATATGATTTTTCGGGTGATTCGGTCGATGGTGGGAATCAGTCGACCGGGAAGGCTCACTGCTCTATGTGGTCGGGAGACGGAGTGCAGGCAGTGTCGACCTCCTGGTTAGATACCACCTGGGCTTTACCGGTTTCACGACATGGAAGGCTTCAACATCCTATGATGACCCATTGGCAGTAATAAGATTCGTCGTGGCCAACAAATAGTTCTCGGGAGGTCTGATCAACACGTGAGCTCATGGAAGCATCATTTTCACATCAGCGATTATTAAAATGGGCATCGGAAGGGAGGAAAATTTGGGCCAGGGTGTCCCGATTCAGTATACTTTGGGAGACCCCCATGCAGGCCACAATAATGATAAAATTCCTCCTCAATGGATGCTCATAGGTATACAACATGTTCTTTGGGTTGGCTTTCTCTCCAATGCCATAAAGGCCATCCGCTACTTTATTATATGGTTTTCAATTCCCTCACGGAGAATGGAGTCTGAATGGTTCGAAGCGAGGCGGCGGGTAGCTAGGGAGTGCTAAGTTGACGTGTAACAGTGAAGCGGCGATTGGCCGACATCCATATGGATGAGCTTGTCATGAGATGGTGGACGCGAAGCCCGACACCCTTAGAAAAGGTACGGAACAAAGTCTGACTTGACGACCCGACCAGAACACCTTGCACATTGGATCAGGTGGACGAGGACATCAAAGACCTCCTCATCCACTTCTTAAAACAAAATAGAGGAGTATTCTCCCAGAGCGAGAGGACATGGGAGGAATTGACCCGGCCGATTATCACACACAAAGCTGAATGTCACTCCTCCTTCAAACCGTTAAACGGAAAATAGGAAGTTTCGCCCCAGGAAAATGAAGGTGATCAACGAAGAGGTCGACAAACTCCTCGACTCGGACTGTAGAAGTAGATTATCTCCCAGCTAGTTAGGTAATGTTGTTCTCGTCAAAGAGGAAAATGGAAAAAGCGACTACGCATTGAGTTTACCGATGTTATCCCAGGAGCTTGCACGAAGATAGCTTTCCCCGCCTGGATTAACCTCCTGATGGGAAGCGCTGTGGCACGAGCTCCTCGACTTCATGGATGCTTTCTAGGGTTATAATCAGATATAAGAATGGACTAGCGACCAAGAAGACCTCATTCGTGACCAGACAGGGAACGTACTGTTATTAGGTGATGCCTTTTTGGTTGAAGAACACTAGGGCCACCTATCAAAGGTTGGTAAATAGAATGTTCCAAAAACATATTGGAGCAACCATGGAAGTATACATAGACGACATGCTGGTGAAGTCAGTCAAGGCCGAGCTCCACGTAGACCACCTACCTGAATCGTTCCAGGTCTTAAAGGACTACAAGATGAAGTTAAACCCTGACGAAGTGTGCGCGGAGTCTCAGTAGGGAAGTTCTTAGGATTTATAGTCAACAGTCACGGAATAGAGGCAAATCCAGACAAGATAAAAGGCATGCTGAACATGCAACCATCCTCGAACATTAAAGAAATTCAGCGCTTTAACGAGAGAATAAGCTAGATGCCCGAGTCGCTTTGTGTCGAGATCGATGACAAAATGTTAACCCTTCTTTCAATTTGCGGGTAAGGCCTCCTTTGAGATACCCACTATGAGGCTTCTCGATCTTAAAACATACTTAAGCTCCTCACTTGTCTGGTAGCCCCTCAGGGTGAACTCCTTCTGCAGCTCTACTTAGCCGGTTCCGACTGCCAACTAGTGCCACCTGGTCAGAGAGCGGGATAGAGCTCAACAACCGATCTATTATTACAACCGAGCTCTGAGATGAGCAGAGGAAAGGTTTCCAAAGATGGAAAAGCTAGTTCTAGCATTTGTGACCACCGCTAGAAGGCCGCGTAGCCTTGACCTCAATAAGAACACAAGAGCTCGGATATTAAAAAGCCACGTAGGTCAGTTCGTCAAGAGCCATGTAGCTCAGTTCAAAAGAGCTACAGAGCTCAGTTTTTAAAAGCCTAGCAGCTTAGAGAGCCACGTAGCTCAGTTAAATAAGAGCGTGCTTTCGGTTCGTCGAAACCATGTAGCTCAGTTCAATAAGGAAACCCGTGCTTCCGGTTTATTAAAACCATGTAGCTTCCAATTCAATAAAAACCCGTATCGATTCAATAAGAGCGACTTCGGTTTGTTAAAACGCGATATCTCATTTCAATAAGAGCCATGTAGCTTCGATTGAAAACCCACGTAGCTCGGTTAATAAGAGCCACGTAGCTCAATTCAATACAGAAACCACGTAACTCGGTTCAATAAACCCCGGTAGCTTCGGTTCAATAAGAGCCCGGTAGCTCGAGTTCTATAAGAGCCCGATGGCTGGAGTTGATAAGAGCCAGTGGCTTGGTTGTTGGAAACCATGTAGCTAAGACGCTAAGTGCGCAACTGACTAGGTTGATAAAGGAATGAATGGCACAGAAGCCTGAGGCCCGAGGTTGTAAAATAAGATGGTAAAGAAGACGAAAGGTCCAAATGGTATAAATGAAAATATTCGTAGATCGACAAAAATCAGGGTCAGCATTATAGAAGTCCAAGGCTCAGAGCTCGAAGTTAATAGAATAAGCAGAAATTATAGGGAAAAGCTGAAATGCACGACGGGACTACGGCTTAGTTTAGGAACATTCGAACCATGTAAGTCAGAAGGTCAAGTCCCAACGACCGAGGTAGGAGAGATGGCCACTGTAAGAGCCTCAATCTCGGGTTCACCAGGGAGAGGAAAGAGCTAAGGGCATCTGAAAACACCACGGGGTTCGCTTTGTTATTAGAGTCAGATTCTTCTGCCTTCCCCTCAACAGGAACTTGAAAGTTGAAATCAAAACCCGGGAAAACTTTAGCAACCTTGCGCTGAAAAGCAAGCCACCCGGAGGCCCATAAGGTAAAGGTCTCGTCTCTCAGCTCGTCAATCACCCCTTCCTTCTAACTGACCAAGGCCTACTGCCTTTGAAGAACTCCGCGAAGTCCATGGCATTCCTTAGTTAGGCGCTCCACGGAGCTCATGGGCTTAGAAGCCTCTTGGTTGACTCGGCTTAATGTCGTGGCTTTGATGCACATCTCGTCCTGAACCACGTGTAGCTAGATCCTTAGGCACACGCAACTCGTCCTTGATCATTTCATGAGCTCATCCTCGGTAACCCTCAACTTGCCTCTAGCCTTCTTTTCTTTATCTTTGTCTCGTGCTTTCGCAGTCGTGGTATGCTTGGTCGATTCATACTTCCAAACATCGACAAGGCATTGGATCAGAGGCTGAGTGGAGCCTTCTCGGAGGTCAGGGAGGCAACCTCAGTTTTATACGCTTTCACTACTCTAGCAGAGCCCTCAACAAAGTTAGCCCTCCTTGCTAGGCTGTTCATATAGGTAGCCATCAATAGAGACGAGATAAAATTAATGGATAGTTTGAAACAACGGTGGAATGAGCAAATAAGGCGATGCGGACGCTCACGGTGTTTTGCTCCACTGACGATAGAGGCCAAAGCCTCCTCCAACGAACATGACATCAGCAGCCCTCTTGAGGTCAGAGTCCCGTATGATGGATGATAGAACCCCAGCGGCAAGCTTCGAGTTAGTAAGGAGTGAGTCCTCATCCCCCTTAGTTCCAAAGCAATCCCTTCCTATGATTCAAGTGAGGAGTTGGGGAAATCATAGGTTTTGGGTTTAGGAAATGTCCTTGGGACTTCCTAGTTTCTTCTACACTCGAGGTAGGAGTTCTTCCTACTTTGGTTTTATTTTCCATTCTAGGGATTTTTGGTGGAGTTTAATGTCCTAAGGGGGCTGTTTGGTTGAGTTTTAATGCCCCTAGGGGCTGTTTGGCAAAATAATGGGTTATGGGAATAGTGCCTTGTTTTGACCCTATATGATGTCCAATTTTTGGGGCTGATATTTGGTTATAAAAAGGAGAATTTGGACTTGTATACTTCAAGGAAATTGTAGCCCTATTTGAGAACTTGATGTTAGGTTTTGGATATATAAATGGACCTCTATATCTGAGGATTATGGTTCGTTTTAAGATTGCCATAGGCTGCCTGTTTTGGCCGAATCTTGTCAGATTTTGGGACTGATTTTGGTTGGTAAAAAGTGAGAATGTGGACTAGTATTATCCTTCCAAAAAAATTGTAGCTCTATCTAAGAACTTGTTGTTAGGCATTTGAATCACCTAAATAGAACCTCAATATCTCAAGTTATGGTCCATTTTCCGTGACTGCTATAACTTAGGCTATGTAATGGTTTGTGTCCAGATTTTGGGACTGTTAAGGGACTAGTTTTCTCGAACTAAGTCCGGCATCATTAAGTGGACTATGATGGCTTGTTGTGTGGAATGTTTTTTAAAAATCTCTATCTGTGACTAGTCTTGGTCCCGAAGTGTCATTGTGACTAAGAGTGGCGTGTTTGGGGTGTCAATACGTGTGATCTAATATGTTGACATGAGATCAACTGTTATGTGCAATGGCCATTACATGGCTTACTTGTGTGTGTCATTACTTGATCATAGAATGACATGTTGAATGTGAATGTTGATATATGTGCATGATAGGTTGACATGAATGACATGATTTATGGGCGTCGTATGCGGAATTGATGTGATTGTCACGTGACATCGGTGAAGTGGTGTGGATTGTGTTGTCCATGGCATTCATTATGCATGTGACATGATATGCGCTGACATCTTGCATTGCATATGCAAAGGGACGCCATTAAATGGGTGTGAGTGCATGGTTGGTAAATCGACACCGTGTTTGGTGTTTGATGGTATGTCGTGAGTACATTGTAGGTCGACATTGTGTTTAGTGTTCGATGGTGGGCTTAGTAAAATGGGACAACATCCAAAAGGAGTCTCACGGTTGCATAAAAGAAAAAGGAAATGAAAAATATGTGTGTTGGGTATAGCGGATGTCTCACGGTGAAAAACCGGTATTCTTGGTTTGGCATATGTATCTAGCGATGAAAGTTCGATAAAGTGTGGGAAGGAATGCGAAGCCTGCGATGAAACCTCGGAAATTTTCTACACACAAAAACACATAAGACTTAGTAAAAACAAGTGAATATCAGAGTTTGTCCAATAGGTTTGTTATAAAACAAGCTTTTGTTTAGGAAAATGGTCATTGATGGAGAATAAATGTGGTTTCACATAGCATATGCATGTGTGGGGAGTTAGTGAGGACTTAGGACATGGGAAGGGGTGAGTCACATTCTCATCCATGGCATGTAGACATTTGAGTAGGAATGTGTATGTTTTTACTTGAATGTGTGAAATGGCATTGCATTTGCACTTAGGTGGGGAGTAGCCCTTGTAGGAATTATTCTCTACTAGGCATTGCTCACTCTGTAGTGGGACCATATTTTAGGTGCAAGTGGTGCATTGGATTTGGGTGCTCACTTCGAGGCCCCGTGATTTTGAAGGATGCAAGGATGTGTATTTGATAAATATTTTTGTAAACTACATTAGAACAAGCTAGTTTTAATATATGTTATGTATAAGAGTGTTGTAATAAACTCTTATGGACTATTGTGATATAGTTGTATATTGTGAATATGGACAGATGGACCCTGTGTGGTCATTACTACTTCTGTTGAGACCCTGGATGGGTCATGAATATATTCTTATACAGGTTGTATATTTGGTAGAGCTCTTTGAAAAAAGGAGACTCTGCCCGATTTTTGTGAAAATATGGATCCTGATAAATGGGACACAACAATGTGGTATCGGGTTACCCGAAATCCACGGGAGTGAGGTTGACGGGTTGTGTCGGACCCTACAGGTTTTAAGGTGTCACGGCTTGGTATAAGGTAAATGATTACCTAGGGGCTCGGGTGTGGGTATCCTGAAGTATGGTCACGATACTAGTTTGTACCCAGCTAGGTATCAAGAGTCTAGGTACCACGAATACCTAGAGATTTGTTGGGCGTAAGGTTAAATCATTGCATGGGTGCATGGGGTGCATTATATGTTTTGTGTTCTAACATGCTCAATGTTTGTGTGTTACAAATTGTGTGAAAAATATGCATGACGGGATGTATATATTGAGGATGAACTGAGGGTTAGAGAACATAACCTTAGGGGTTTGAAAATAAATGAACATGATAGTTCGAGGCTGATACTTATTAGTGTTTGGCATTATGCACCACTAACAAAATAAGAAAAATCTCAATTTTCTATTTGACATGTGTCGATGCGAGTCGAGGAAGGGACGTAGGGTTCGATAGTGAAAATATTGGAGGCCATGGAGATCACCTCAGATGCCGAATAAAATGACGACATTCCAACTAGAGGGTGAATCCAAAGCATGGTGGGATTGGGTTAAGGCCTTAGGGGACATAGAGGCAATGACATGGGGAGAGTTCCATGAGCTCTCCATGGGCATTAGACAAGCGCTGAACATCTGCGAGGCAGAGTTCCTAGAGCTAGCGAGGAACAATGACGGTGTTAGAGTATGTGGCTAAGCTCAGGAGTTGCCATTTTTCCCTGTGACTATGTGGCCACCCGACATGGCGAGTGAAATGGTCTGAAATTGTCCATCGAGCAGATTGTGAGGATTCTCCTCCATGAGATTGACTCTATGGTCAGGACAGCTTTGGCCACAGAAAGAGAGATTGATGACGCACGGAGCATCCGTGATGCGGGTGTTAGTCAGAAGAAGAGGGAGAATCAGTCTTCTTCTAGCTCGGGGAATAAGTAGAGGACTTCTGCTTCATGAGGATTTTAAGGACAGGGCTAAGCAAGGTTATTGGGGCCGGAGGTCAGTCGGGCATCTAGCGGATGAGGCGAGATGACATCTTTATCATTGCAGAAGCCTTGACACATGAGATGGGGTTGCACATAGAGGCAAGGATCCCGGAGGTTATGGGACACTCATCCCGTCATTAGTGGGACATGCATACACGGTTGTCTCTCCTTGACACGAGGGCAAGGGAACCAGTATCAGTCCCAAGGTGTGGCATAGGCACCGATTATTTCGTAGATAGGCCAGAGAGGCCAGGGCATGGGTCAAGGTCGGGTACAGGGCTCATAGGTCGGGACTTCGGGGACCCAGGGGCATGTCTACACCATTACACCTCAGGCGGGCAGACGAGGATCAATCAATTATTCAAGGTGTGTTTCTCTTGTCCACACCTATGGGCAAGAGTATTGTTTGATTCTGTAGCATATCAAATAATGATTGTGTATCTTAGTGTGTGTGAATTCGAGACGAAATTACGGTAAGGGGAAGAATGTAAAACACGGAAAAATTTAACTTTAGAAAAATTGCAAAAGATAGTAAAAATTGCCAAATGGTTCAGAGAAGCCTAGAAAATTACTCTAGATCTCGGATAAGTGAAAGGACTTCACCGTTGGATTAGATCCTCAATCTAGTTACCAGAATGATTGAGTGTTAAATTAAGACAACCAAATTTTTCACGATTTTTCGAGGAACCTTGGGTGCCTTATGGACCCAAAAAATGGGATTTTTGAGAACAATCTTGAAAGTAGAATAAATAAATTAGGTAAAGTTGATTTAAAAGAAATTGAACTTGAACCGGGATGAAATAAAATATTTGAGCAAAGCGAGGAGACAAAGGGTTGCGACACATGGTGCAACGTGGGCCTTGTCTTTAAAACTTCAGGATAAGTTAGAAAAGGTCAAACTGGAGAGAGCGTGAGGGGATTTGCAATTGAAAAAAAAAAAAACAAAAACAAAAACGTGAGAGAAATAAATAAAGCATTGGGTGTCAATGTGTGTGCTCTAACATGTTGACATGAGATGAACTGTTTTATGCAATGGCCATTACATGGCTTTCTTGTGTGTGTCATTGCTTGATCATAGAATGACATGTTGAATGTGAATGTCGAAATATGTGCATGCATGATAGGTTGACATAGATATGAATGATTTATGGAAGTCATATGCAAATGATGTGATTGTCCATGACATCGGTAAGTAATGTGGATTGTGTTGTTCATGTAGCATTCATTATGCATGTGACATGATATAACATGCAATGGCATGTTGCATTGCATATGCATGGGGAAGTCGCATTAAATGGGTGTGAGTGCATGGTTGATGTCGACATATTGTGTTGGTGTTCGATGGTGGGTTCGGTAAAATGCAACAACGTCCAAAATGAGTCTCATGGTTGCATAAAAGAAAAAGGAAATGAAAAATACATGTGTTGTGTATAGCAAGAAGGGATAGATACGCACTTGTGTGAAAAACATGGTATTCTTGGTTAGACATATGTATCAAGCGATGAAAGTTTGTGAAAGTGTTGGAAGGCGTCACGAAAGCCTACGGTGAACTCCACAGGAAATTTACTACTCACAAAACACAGGGACTTGAGTAAAAAAGAAGTGAATATTAGAGTTTAATGCAATGGATTTTGATTTATAAAGAAAAAGCTTTGTTTAGGAAAAATGGTATTTGATGGAGCATAGTTTCACACTTAGCATATCATGTGTGAGGAGTTGGTGAGGACTGGGACATGGGAAGGTGAGTCGCATTCTCATCCATGGCATGTAGACATTTGAGTTGTAATGTGTATGTTTTTACTTGAATGTGTAAATTAACATTGCATGTGCACTTAGGTGGGAATAGTAGCAAGTATTCTTTCTTTTGGGCATTGCTCGCCCGTCGTGAACCATATTTTAGGTGAAAATTAATTTTTACCGGAGGACGGGCGCTTCTTTGAGTAGTGATTTTGAAGAAGCCGAGGATGTAGTTTGATAAATATTTTTTTGTAAACTATATTAGAACAAGCTAGTTTTAATGGCATTCTGTATAAGAGTGTTGTAATAAACTCATATGGACTATTGTGATATAGTTGTATATTGTGGATATGGACAGATGGACCCTGTGAGACACCCTTCTGAGTCAGGCATGATTGGCGGATCAGAACTGTTCGGGATGCTCGATACCACTAACTGTGACACCTTCACGGTCGACTTAATTGGTGGGTCGAATAGGATTTGAGATGCTATGTTTTCTATAACTTATAAACTTTAGCTTTTATTCATATAATGTTAAACATTGCTTGAACCATATTACGTAACGGCGGATTAAAATACATATCTGAAGCTCTATATATGGAAGTGATCAACATTTACATTGTTTACAAAAAGAAACAAAAAGACATATACGTTATACCAAAAATCTTCCAGTGGACCCCTAGTGATGTGCTGACCTTAGCTGCTGATGTGGATCGTCTTACCCTCTGGTTTCCTCTTTTGTACGTACACGGATGAAACACCCTTGCTAAGCTTATAGCTTAGTGGGAATTTACACATATGGACGACCTCTAACAAGGGTCATCCCACTTTAAACACATGCATATCTTTATGACACATATATTTATCCATTTCTCATGTCTACTTTCTTTTCTTATCATATTTCATATACTTTTCATGTCATTTTATCTTGTATTTCTTGTTCTTGTAACTATATATTAACTTGTATAACGATTGCTAATAAGCTACTCATATCATATACTTTATACATTCCTTTACATATACTTTTCATTTTGTTTTATGTTCATGTCTGGAAATACCACAAAAGTGGATACGGGAGATAACTGTATGTACCCGAAGGTATTATCACTGTACGAGACAGTGATCTCTGTTGATTAGTGCCCAAAAAGTGCTATTTTGAGCCGCGTATCGTGAGTTTGAGCACTTTATGTACTAATCCAACGTAATTAACAATTGGCACATCAAGGTCTAGGTTATACTACTAATCACATTTGTGGCTGTTTTTATAGTTTTGGAAGATAATTAGGCAAAATTTCAAACCAAATCAAGCAGATTCCAAGCCGAACTTGTAGCTCACGACCCAGTCGGAAGGAAATTAGACCATAATCTGGTAGTTTTTGACTTTTTCTAAAATGCCCCCTATGTATTTATGAGTAGTTTTGACATTTGTAATTTCCCTTTGACTTTGGCGGTATATAAGCCCTCGGTCGAAGCTGCATGCGAGGAAGGGCCGGGATGTAATAAAATTGTTGCCAAAGCTTTCAATTCTCCCACTTTTCTTCTTATCTCTGATTTTCTCCCTCTTTTTCCTTAATTTTCTCACCTGCCAAACACCCCTTGGGGATGACAACTCAAGGGATGGTTGCCTAAATCCCCTCATCCTTGAAGAGGAGCGGCTAGGCGAATTTTGAGAGTGGCCCCAGTGTCACTCTCTGTTTTTCAACGCATGCACTTATGATCCTTTATGTCTTTGTATCTTGGCTCAGTATAAATCCTTCCCGATGTACTTTGATTAGCTAGTACTTGGCAAGCTTTTAGGAGCTCGATGGATGCTTACCATAGATCCTTTGAGGCTAAGCAGTTGCCATTTATTTGCCTTTATGGGGTGGTCGAATCATTTTCTTGCTTTTGAAACATAAATGACCAATAGTAATCTATCTCTGAAAATCTTTTAGGGTTCGAGTTTTTATGGCTAAATGAAGATCCGATCGGGAAATGATTATAGGTCATCCTCCCCAGCAGCGAGGAAAGGGCTGAGACATGAGTCACCCTAAAGTTCAAACCAATTCTTTGAGACTTGAAGTTCTTTTTAAATTCTATTTCATTTGTTTAGCCAGTTTTCAAACCACCAATCACAATGTTTTTAAAAAAACCCCAAATCCAAAGTGAAATCACCATTTTACATCAATTGTGAATCATTTTGCGCGAAAAAAACCCATCCTTGAGTTCGACCCTAAAACCACTATACTATAGTAGCTTTGCTACGACTATAGGAATTTAGGTTACAAATATTGTTGATTATGAGTACACCTACTGCAGCACGAATCATTTGTATGATCCAAACGGGGCCGCTATAGTGATCCAAATGGGATCTATGTCATTGGCCTAAACGGGGCCTCGATATATGTATCTGTATGCTGTAGCAATGTGTCCCTATAGCCATGCTATCTACGACACACGGTCATAGGGAGCGAGTGAAGTATTATTATGTTTTCTTAATAATCTTTCATGTATTAAAAGATATCTCATATACATGAATACCTACTGATATCATGTATACTTAGGAGATATTAATTATCAAATAATCTATTATACATGTTGAATTGTACTTTTTCATATAACAAATTTATCTACTTATTTGTACTTTTAATAGAATTATACTTGTTTAGGAATTTACTATCCTATCATAGGGCATTAAGTTTGCCCATCAAACACGCCGAGTACAGTGGTTTTTTACTTAGTTTCACTCTTATTGAGCCTCATGATTCATTCACTAGGGTTCCTATACTTTAGTTGTATGAAGTTGCGCTTAAAAATGTCAAAATCCCTGAATCCAGAATTTCTGAATGGAGTGGTACCGATACCACTTGGTGAGTCTACCCGATCTGAACTCGGTTCTGGTGAGTGGTCCTGATACCACTTTGGATGGTACAGGTATCATTTGGTCTATGCATAAGTGGTACCTGTACCACCCACTGGTACTAGTCGGGAAATTGCCCAGAAATGGCAGATTTTCCCTCTTTTACTCGCTTTTCTTCCATACTCTTCCTCTATTCCATCTTACTTAAAAAACCTTTCATGAATTCCTCCCAAAACAACTCTAAAATGGGTCATAACCCATTTATCAACCAAACATGAAGATTAGTTAGGGTTTGTTATAAACGAGCACAATTACTTGTAATTAAACCAAAATCTATACTCAAGGAGGACTTGTGCTCAAGCTTAGCAAACTAGGGTTTATCAGCCCTACCTCCCATGATTCTAGGGTTAGGATGAAATCCCTAGCTAAACCCTGGAGTTTCGAGACAAGCTACTATCTTCAATTCAAATCCATACAATTTCATGGAATCCATACAAACTTTAGAATTCCATAGCCAAAACCCTACTAATTCCATACCTTTGATCTTCATTAATCTCCTCTTCTCATTCTTTTTCTTCTTCTTCTTCTTCTCTTCTCTTCTCTTCCTTCCTCTTTAAGTTTTTGTTCTCTCACAAATGAAGAACAAGCGATCTTATCTTTTTTATTGATTTTACTTTCCTTTATTTACTCATTAGTCCCTCATCTTCATTTATTTGCAATTCAACTTATACTATACTCTACTTTAGCATACAATCTTATGAGATTATGACCCTTAGATCGTAAATTGGTAAATGACCAATTTACCCTTGTCTTTTGTAGATAGTCCAGACAGTTTGGGCTAAATTTCCGAGTTGTTTGCGAGATAATTGAGATGGGATTCGGGTAGTCTAGACTATATCGAGTTTGGTTTTGATCCACGGACTGATGTCTTTAGGTTTTTATGGTGTGTTTTGGTATCCCGATAGTCGGTGACCGAGCGAGTGAAGGGACGACGGGTGTCACATTTTTATGTGGGTCCGAGATTTGGGCCATTTTGTGTGTTATTGTTGTAAAATATTAAATAACATGTTGTTGTGTGTAAAAATCATGCTAATATATGCTAGTTGATGTATTAACATGGATTGCATAGATGTAAATTATATATAAAAATTATAATTGTCCAAGGTGTATTAATGTTTCATGTAGCACTCATATGCCATGTAACATGAAAGAAAAATCACGTGGCATCATGCATTTCATATGCATGGTCACATTTCTTCGAGTGGGTGTGGGTGCATGGTATTGAGTTTTCACCGGTGTTGATGAATGGGTCGTGAGCTCGAAAAATGGAACAAAGTCCAAAATTGAGACTCATGGGAGTGTAAATTGATCATAATGATAAATTACATGTTTTAGGCGGAGCAAGTTGGGGTAGATTCCCCCCCAGGGTGAAAGACCCAAATGTTATTCATGGTTGAACCTTAGTTCGGAAGCGATGTAAGTTCGAAAAATGTTGGAAGGCGTCTGGCGATCTGCGGTGAAAACCCAGTCGTGGCCGAAAAATCTGTGATTTAATAAATTAAAGATTGGAGGGTTGTCCAATGGGATGAGTCATTGGGTTAAACACCGATGACTTGTTTTTCACACTTGGCATTCCAGGTGTGAGGGAGTCGGTTGGGACTCAGGTTGTGAGCATGAGGGGTCGCATCTCATGCAATGTTGCATAAATTGTATGAAATGTGATTGATGTTTACGTATGCCATTGCATGTGCATTTTAGGTGGGGAGTAACCCTTGTAGGAGATTACCACTACTGGGCTTTGATCACCCCGTCGTGGGACCCCCTTTCAAGTACAAGTTAAGTGCAGGTTGCTTACTCGCATATGGGATGAGAGCCAGATATAGTTCATGTATACCTTTTTGTTGTATAAAAGGACTGTAAATGGACCATTGATTAAATAGTCTATCATATATTTTTGTATATTTGTGAATTAAATATGCAGGAATAAATCTCAATATATTGAGATAAATGAGTGTGATATTGGGACACCCGATATCCACAGGTTTTCGCAGGTTGACGGGTTGTCAACAGGACTCCCGGGATAGGGGTGTCACAGGAGCCATCCTGTACGGTGCCCTAGACATAGGGACTGTTCCTGGTATAATTTCTATGGCTAAGTCCACCTCCCTTTCGAGTGGAATACTAGGTAACTCTTAAGGGAATACATATGGAAATTCCCTTACTACTGGAATCGTTTCTACGTCAGCTTGACCTCTCTTGGAGTCAAGTATCACGGCCAAGAATGTCTCACATCCTTCGTCATAAATCTCCTAGCTTGCATAGCGGAGATCACATTGGACATTGCACTTGTTCTAATGCCTTGTACTATCACCTTAGTTTGGTTAGAGCATCTTAACACTACTATCTTTTGACCATAATTAACGATAGCTCGGTGCTTAGACAACCAATCCATTCCCAAAATCAAGTCAAATTCTCGAAATGGTAAGGGTATCAAATCAGTGAGAAACTCTTTTGCATGTATAACAATAGGGCAATTTCTATATACGCTATTTACACGAATATTGTGCCCCAATGGACTAGTCACATGCATGTCATATAATAATTTCTCCATCGCTGGTATCTTATCAAATACATGTTCAATGCATACATATGAATGGGTAGAACCAGGGTAAATCAATGCATGCATCTCAATATCATATAGAGAAAATATACCAGCAATCACTTCGGGGAGCATCCCACGATCCTCCACGAGCGCCCGCCATGCTCGTCTTGCCGCCTGAAGGCATGGGACTGATCCTCTCACGACCTTGCCCCCTGGGTCCTCTATCTTTGGCTCACGGCCTCGTCGACCTCTACCTCTATCTCTACTCGACGGCAGTGTCGCGAACCTCTCTATGCTATTACTCAGAGGATTCCTATTGTCTCTTGACTCTTTGGGACAATTTTCCATCAAATGTTCAGTGCTTCCACATCTGAAGCACCCTCCTGTCAACAATCTACAAACCCTTAAATTTCGTCGATGGCAATGAGGGCACTCTGGAATTTCTTCTTGTCCAACTGAAGCACCTCTACCTGTACTCGGTTTTACATTGGACCCTTGCCTTCAACCTCTCGTAGTGAAACTATATTCTGATTGAGTTGGAGATTCTCTAGCTTCTTCCTGAGAAGGCAGCTCCTTTAGAAAACTTCTTCTTTTGAGATCTTTCTTTGCTGCTAGTTTCTAGTCTCTCTATTTTCATTGTAGCTTGGATTAACTGATAGAAATCCATTGTTTGGAGAGAAGTCATAGGTGCCAAATACCTTTTGATGGAATCATGCAGTCTATCCTCAAATTGCCTACACCGAAATGCCTCAGTGAGGACCAACTCTGGTGCATACTTGCTGAGATGACTGAATTCTTTCTCATATTCAGCCACCGACAAGTTCCTTTGCTTCAAATTCAGGAACTGTTTCCCCTTGGTCTCCCTGTACATCTCGGTAACGTACTTTGCCCTGAACTCTTGAATGAGGCTCCCAGTCGTTGGAATCCTTGGACTTCTCAATGCTAGTTCCACTAGTCATAGGCCTCACTTTGCAATAATGGGGCTGAACATGATACTCTTTGGTGGGAGGCATCTTCCTCCAATATTCTTTGTAGCTTTTTCTAAGCAAAAACTCGAGCTTTATCGGACTCTTCGTGTTGTCCCGTGGAATTCCCTTAGTATATGTCAATCGGGCATTTAGATGTTCATCTTTCTAATACCGGGTCATATCTGAGATATCCTCGATGGCAGCTTCATTGGCTTAGCCAGCACTTGGCTCTCACTTTTGACAAATTCGAAGGATGACGGATAATCCACGATCTCGAGTTAACTCTTTCAATTGCTTTTTTAGTTGGATTTGGAGGACGATCCAACTGTACAAAACACAAGGACATCCACATCAGGTCAACACATTACTAAACACAAGCTTTTCTATCTATACTCTACTCAAGAGCCACCTAAACCTAGGCTCTGATACCATTAACTCGAGACACCCCTTCTCAGGTCTGACCCGATTGGCATATACAAACTTGATCCGGGGTGGTCTGATACCATTAACTTGTGACACCCCTTCCCGGTCCAACCTGATTGGTAGGTCTGAACCGGATCCGGGATGCTCTGTTTTCTATAACTTAAAAACCTTAAGCTTTTCATTCATATAAGGTTAAACATTTAACTTATACCATGATACGTAACAACGAGATACAAAATACATATGACTCCATATATGGAAGTGTTCAACATTTACATTGTTTACAAAAAGAAACAAAAAGACATAAATTATATCAAAAATCTTCCAGTGGACCCCTAGTGATGTGTTGACCTTGGCTACTGATGTGGATCGTCTTACCCTCTGGTTTCCTCTTCTATACCTACACGAATGAAACACCCGTGCTAAGCTTATAGCTTAGTGGGAATTTACACATATGGACGACCTCCTAACGAGGTTATCACTTTTAAGCATGCATATCTTTATGACACATATAACATGTACATATATTTATCTATTTCTCATGTCTACTTTATTTTCTCATAACATGTTTCTTTTCTTATCATATTTCATATACTTTTCGTGTCATTTTATACTGTATTTCTTGTTCTTGTAACTGTATACTATACTATATACCAGTGCTATGCTTCTCATATCATATCATATACTTTATACGTTCCTTTACATATACTTTTAATTTTATTTTATGTTCATGCCTACAAATACCACATAAGTGGATCTGGGAGAAAGAAGCGCCTTTGGTACTATCATTATTCTCTATCTGTATGTACCCGAGTACTATAATTGTACGAGACAGTGATCTCTGTATGACCCAAACGGGGCCGCTATAGTAATCCAAAAGGGATCTATGTCATCGACCAAAATGGGGCCTCGATATCTGTATTTGTATGCTGCAGCACTGTGTCCCTATAGTCATGCCTATCTATCCAACTACCCAGTCACAGGCAGGTAATCAGTATTATTATGTTTTCTTAATAATCTTTCATGTATTAGAAAGATATCTCATATACATGAATACCTACTAATATCATGTTTACTTAGGAGATATTCATTATCAAATAATATATTATACATGTTGAACTGAACTTTTTCAAATAAAAAATTTATCTACTCATTTGTACTTTTAATAGAATTATACTTATTTGAACTTACTATCTATCATAGGGCATTAAGGTTGCCCACATCAAGCTTGTAGGTACAATGCATTTTTTTTTACTTAGTTTCCTCTTATTTGAACCTAATTAGTTATTCACTAGGGTTCCTATGCTTTGGTGTATGAATTTGGGCTTAAAAATGTCAAAATGCAAAGAAATCAGTGCCAGGAAGCGATGGCTGAATCCACTTGGATGGTGTCGGTGCCGACTCGATACGGTGAGTGGTATCGTTTCCACTTTGGATGGTATCAGTATCATTTGGTCTGAGTGGTGCAGGTACCACCACAGTGGCTCTGGGGTACCAGTGCGGAAATTACTTGAAATGGCAAATTTTCCCTCTTTCACTCGCTTTTCTTCCATACTCTTCCTCTATTCCATCTTACTTCTAAAACCTATCATGAATTCCTCCCAAAACAACTCTAAAATGGGTCATAACCCATTTATCAACCAAACATGAAAATTAGTTGGGTTTGTTGCAGCCAGAAAGCTCAGTGCTAATAATTAAACCCCAATCTTTACTCATAGGAGGATTCCATGCTTTCGGCTTATACAAACTAAGGTTTATCATTTCTACTCCAACAATTCTAGGGTTAGTAGCAAAAATCCTAACAAACCCTAGGTTTGGAACAAGCTACTATCCATACAATTCCATGGAAATCCATACAATTTCATGGAAATCCATACAAACTTTAGAATTCCATACCCAAAACCCTACTATTTCCATACCTTTTATCTTCTTTGAACTCCTCTTCTCCTTATCTTCTTCTTCTTCTCTTCTCTTCTCTTCCTTCCTCTTTATGTTTTTGTTCTCTCACAAATGAGAGAACAAACTTGATCTTATCTCTTTTTTATTGATTTTACTTTCCTTTATTTACTCATTGGTCCCTCGTCTTCATTTATTTGCAATTCAACTTATACTATACTCTACTTTGGCATACAATCTTATGATATTATGACCCTTAGGTCCCTAAATTGGTAAATGACAATTTTACCCTTGTCTTTGTATAAATTCGGGTTTGCTTATTTTATTTTGACATTATTTTATTAGAAGAAAAAATATACATTTACTGTTATTATACTAGCGGTATAAGGCTGTCAGGGTATGATTTGGGGTGTTACACCCTGTGTGGTCAGTACTACTACGTTGAGACCCTGCATGGGTCATGGATATGTTCTTATACAGGTTGTATATTTGGTAGATCTCCTCGAAAAAAGGAGACTCTGCCCGATTTTTGTGAAAATGTAGATCCCGGTAAATGGGACCCTGCTGCGTGGTATCGGGTGAATCCCGGTCGGGTGTGGGTTGTCAGGATCCCAGAGTTTTGGGAGCATCTGGCTGAACCATGGTCGCATGCCAAAACGTGTAGAATGAACTAAGTATGGAGAATTAAAAAATTCTGCATTTTATCATTCTTAAAACAAAAATAAACAATATGCAAATGTTTTAACAACAAATGAATACATAAAACAACACAACTATTTTGTAAATTTATTTATTTTTATCAATGGCAAAAATATATATTTCTCTAAGTGCTACAAATTTTGGAGGGTGATGATAAGTATAATGATGATTTAATTTTTTTTTGATTTTTAATGGGAAAAACCAAAAGTAAGAAATTCAAAACAAAATTTTGTTTTTCATGATTTTAGTAAATTTGACAATTTTAATTCTTACAACATGATTTCATTGGTGCATAGTACTAAGCAAAAATTCATTATGTAGATTTAAGCTTTACATGAGCTTGGAACTAGCCCATTAGAAACCAAATTATAATTTTGAATGTCACGGAGTTTGACATATATTTTATTTTGTGTTGTACGTATACTATTTCAAGCTTAAAAAGTAGAGATTTCTTCCAGGTTAAGTGCGCTTAAATAAAGGAACCCATGAAAACCATACCATGCCTATCTAAAGTGAGCAATTAATTTATTTAATTCTAAAATATGTTTGACATATGTGTGGATTAAGAGGATAAAACAAGTATACATTGCCTAACAAAAATGTAGGTTTAGAAGGAATTTGTTTAGGTCAAAAATATATATATATATATATATATTTTAATGAATGTTTAGGTGAAAATCTTATTGTACGAGTTTAAAATATTTAAATAAATCATTTAAAAAAAAAACATTTAAATAAATGGGCCATATTTTTAGCCTTCTTATGGGTAGTTTCATATAGCCCATCAATAACCTAACATAGATATATAATGCTTTTATTTTAGCCCTGGGTTTCTCTCCTCTCTAACCTTCTCACTTAGCCACTTCTATCATTTCTTCCTTCCCCAATTCATATTCATCTTACCCTAGGTTTTCTTTAAGTTTAATTCTTGCTCCTAATCAAGTAAGATATAAACATTCTTTAGTTACAACTCAATCCATCTTTTTCCTTGTTTTCTCTTTCCTGTCTACCTGGCCTATTGATAAATTGTTTTTAGATTTTGGAGATTTTTTTTTCCATGTTCCAGATGTGGTTGTGATCTTTATTATCAATTCAGTCCTCATTGTACTACCATGGAGAGGTAGGTTTTCATCTTTAATGTTGTAAGAATTTAGATGGTGATCTTATAAGTTTCATTCTTTCCATGTTAATATTATTGAAATCTCTGTAGGGAATCAATATTTTTTCATGTGCCTATTTTGAGTTACTAGTGAATTATGTTCAAATTAGTTCTCAGATCCGTTCAAAATTAATGGATTAGTAGAGTTTAATGATTATCTTTAATTAGGTAGACAGAAGATGAGAGAACTAAAAATAAAAAGTTTCATAGTTTAAAATATTTTAATATTTATGAGTATGAAAAATAGTTTAATTTGGAAAAAGGTTATTATTGTTTAATTTAAAGAAATACTATTATTTGTAGGCAGTAGAAGCAAGTCTGAAATTGAAAATATTTATTTTCTCTTATTTCAATAAAGTTCCTAATAGAACAAAATAACAGTTCTTGAAACCCTAACTTATATCAATATAATTCTCACTAAAAATGTATATCATCCCAAGTTTTAAATCCATTCATATTTTATTATTATTTATTATGTAAATACATTAATTCAGTTGTATTGTCTATTATATTATGAGTTCAAAGAATGACTTAATGCTGAAATCAAAAATAATTACTAAGCATAATAAAAAAATTACAATTTATATAGAACATATCATAAACCTCATTCCTTTCCCTTATTACCTTGTGTTTACAATAATCATTTTTTTCCCTTGTCTTCTAGAGCTTTAAAGCTATGTCATTATGACAAAAAAAAAAAGTTTATAAGCATAATAAAAATAATATTTATTGGTTAAAAGATATTAATTTTTTAATATCATTATGTAGTAATGAAAAGAAAAGGAAATTAAATATTAGATTTGATGAAAAACTAATAATACAAATATTTTAAGATTGGAAAAGTTAAAAAGCTTTAATTTTAATGTGGAGGACATTAGGATAAGTATGGTGAAATACTAATTTGAGCTTCTAATGAGTTTTACTTTGCAACTTGTTTTGTAGAGTCCATTTTCTTAGGCTATATATGTTGATAAGACAATAGTAATTAATGTAACTTTGAAAATTACCCTTAATTGGTAAGGCTAAATGTCAAGAACCTATATTTTTTCTTAACCATCAATAAGTACTTTTAATTGCAAAGATAAAAAAAAAAATGTAAAAATCCATAGCTATTCTTCATGTGTCCTTTGTAAGAAATGGCATCCTTCATGATGACTGCATATCTAATGTATTAGATTGAAAATATAATGTATGAATAAAAATAAATCAAATTATAAAAAAATTACATCTCTCTACCTATTGGATAGAATGTGCCCCTGCCCCTACAATTAATGGAAATTTTAGTACAAGCCGGATTATGATATATTGTTCATTCAAAATTAATATTGACCTATAAAGCATTTGCCCTACACCGAATTAGAAGAAACTCTAAAAGCACATCTTGAGAAAGCAGAAGTGAAAGTTGACAACGATTTGTTAGGAGTGTAGTTCTTTGATCTTGAGTTAAAAGATATCAAATTTGTATTGTGTTATAGGCAAACTCTACATTATAGAAGCAACGTTTGTATGATTTTTAAAACATGATTTGATGTTGAAATAGATGATTCAGAATAATAGTACAATATATAAAAACTGATGATAAGCGATGGTTATGAACTTCCAAACATATGATTATCAAACATAGAAGCATCAAGTGTATCTGCATATATGTGAATATCTTATGTTTCATATTAAATATTTTATTTTTATTTCTCGAAGAAAGATAAATGTTAATTTCCATTCTTCTTGACCAGAAATATATTTTTATTTTCATAATGTGAAGTAATTCATAAAGTTGTAACTATCATGGTGAGTCGGAAGAGGTAAGTTTTTAATGTTTTTTGATTTATTGATATATCTTATTCTTCATGAAAAAGTTGGCATGCACAAATAATTTGAAACATTATGTGTATACTTCTAGATTTTATTAACAATGGCCCGGGTATGAATATTATCATAGCATTGATTTTAGAAACTTGCACTACTTGATTATTCATGTTAGATCAATTGACATTAACTTGTATTGATTTTCTTGATTTCTAATTTATTTTTTGATCACCATACTCCTTTTATTCTCATAAACAACAAGCATGGCTTTTAAGAGTAGTGCAATGTTTGATTCCACTAAGAAACTACACCTACCCTTAGCTGAGCTTTGAGTCAGTGACTCTGAATCCAGTTGGTCTTGGAATACTAGGTGTTAAGGGCGCCCATTTTGAACCTAATTACTCAGGTAGGAAGGCTCTGACACCAAACCTACTCAATTTTGGCTTTATTTACATTTTCTTTTTCTATTTTATTCTTCTTTTTCCTTTTTTTCATCCTTCAGCGATCACCAAAATCGATATAATACCCAATATTTGATCAACAAGCACATAAGCTATGGGTAAACCTGGTTTGAATGACTTCTAAGAATGAGACCATTCTTGGTTCTAAAATATGAGTTCATTAAGAGGCTTAAAAGGGTGACTACGGATATAAACATGTGACCGCCACGGAGACAGGGGTCGTTGACTGCAGTCAGCCGCGAATACAAGTGGAGAATTAGGATTTTGACGCCACTAGAAAATCGACGAGTCTCCTTTGTACGGGAGCTCTGCTCAGTGCAAACTTTGCATATCTTGTCTAAGCTTGATCAAATATGCAATATATACAAATATGGATAGAAACGGCCTCTTGGGCCCATGCAACAATATCCACCAGCACATAAACTATGAATCCAACTATATCTACAATAGTTACAGGTTAATATCTTCTCTTAAACAATACATATATTAAACGCCAAAGGGTTCTGTGCTGTACAACCACTAAGCCACATCGGCTTTCTTCACAATAAAACCTCAGAGACGAACCGTCTCTCGCACGGCTCACAGTACTTGTAAAAGGGGGGGATCCACTGACAGGTGGCTAAAGCTCGATGGGATCGCTAAGTGGGCTACTCACCACCTAAGTGCAGTGCAATGTGTTCCAAAGTAAACACCATTCAAGCAAATGCATGATTCTACTTGAATGTCTATGACTCCAACTTTCGGATCTCGAGTCCTGCAGACTCTCTCACACTCGCCTAAGCCTCGTATGAGAATTATTATATTAGTAGTGGACAACCCTCAGGTGAATATATCAATTGGGCGCTCGACGATTGATATATATTATTTGTTGTGGACTACCCTCCGATGAATAAATATCAATGGGCCGTTCCGGTAGGTGATATATATTGTTGATTTGGACTACCCTCAGATGATTTACATTTTAGACTACCCTCAGGAACCTTGTTTCTCTAGACTCATCTCATGCACTAACTCTATATTCCTAGGATGTTCCGGTGCATATGGAATGCATGTATGCCGAGTTCAATTCAGTCTAATCACATGCAATTATCTGCTGAAATATATTCACACCAAAATTAAAATCACACAAACATGTTATGTAATTTATCATTTCAAACACCAAAATTAGCTCACTTGGCTAATTTTCAAACAAAAGCAATTCGATTCGAATCACTTAATCAAACACAGATTTTCCCAAAAATACATTTTTTGGGTACTATTCCTAGGAACAGTAAAACCCTAGGGTTTACTGTTCCCGACACTCAAATAATCCTAGGTTCATATTTTGAACCCGCATTTCACGGCCACTACCGGCCTCAAATCCAACCAATACATGATTCGAACCTGGCTTACCATTTTCATACCCACACAGCCGTGGAGCAGCTACGGGCTGCTCCATTTGGTTTTAAAAAAATTGTATTAATTCGGTCCCATGTTTTGGGACCTATCCAACTGTCCCTAATGGCCTCAATCGACTAAAACATTCGAAAAACACTAAAATTGGGAATAAAACCCAAGTAGGGAGAAAATCTACGAGTTTGAAGAAACTCCGTCCCGGGAGTCCACGCGTGGCTTTGTCCAGCGTAGAACATTTCTCCTTATTGCCTGAAAGGCCGTAAACGGTGGATATATAAATCTAGAGAGAAGCTTAAGCTTCTCTCTCTAGAAAACGAAACCTGCTGCAACTGGTTCTCCTTCTCCAAATTCAGTATTTTTCTTTTTAGTGAGGTTAGAGATGACTCTTGTTCCTTTTGTCATTGTACTTAAATCAATTTAATTAATTAATTCCCATATTTCTCCAGTTTTGACATTCGACACTATCTCGACCGTCCATTTTCATTATTTCTCTACTCATACACCTGGTACATATGATTACATGCTATATGTACTCATCGCATCGAAAATCATTCTGGCACGGCAGCGATGCCTCGGCGTGTCGAATATCTCTTGTCTCGGCAAATTGCGAAATTTTACGTGCTAACTAGATTTTCTTGAGCGATTCTAGCGGTGCAATCCGTTTTGTGCATCGAGATCTAGGGAATTAGTACGGATTTTTAACGTAATTAAATTTGTAATCAAAATTGATTTTGCCTATTCGAAAGTGGGCCTCTGGATCAGCCTACCAAGAACATCCAATACTTGAGGTTGGCAGAAGGCTCAAACGATTTTAGGTTGATTCTAAATAACTTCTTATTTGTTGTGTTGTCTAGGATTTTTGTGAGAGATAATTAAACAAATTCTAAGAAGTTGTTATAGATCAAAATGATGGTGTTCACATAACTCTTCTCCAAGCGATAAAAAATTGATTAAGAGAGGTGTGACTTGTGCTTTAAGGTATTAGAGTTTATAGCTAAATAAATAAGAGAGGTCACACGATTTTTCAAAAACCTTACTCTTATTTTCACATTCTATTAGAGGGATTAAATCAAATTTTCATCATCGGCTTTTATGAAGCTAATCAAACCAAAATCACTCAACTTGTTTTATTCATGTTTCTTGGCTTTAATGTTTTATTCCTCAAAACAAACTTTAAACTAGAAAACAACTAAAGAAAAACAAACACACAACTATACAAAGCAATCCACCCGTTAGACAAAACCCGCTCAAAGGCACTACTAAATTAGACCAGAGCATGCAAAGGCATAAGACATTCCTTCCACTTAATTTTCAAGTACATAATCAACCTCTTGACCTTAAAACATTCTTTTGATAGTTTCTTTATCTTTGTCAAGGTTAGTTGGTTTTCCTTGTTAAAAAATTAGGTTATTTGGAGTAAATTTTGATAGATCAATTATACTAAACATAATATATTGAATTTTGGATACATCAATGCACATACCCTCACCAATCCATCAAAAATGGTTGAAGATGCTAGGAAGCACAAAGTGAATGAGGGGAGACACCCACTGTAAATTTGAACAAAAAGATTATCGTTAATTTTTTTGCACTATCATAACATAATTTCAAACCTTCCCGTTTCACTAAATATGACCAACTAGTCTCAAAATAATTCTTGGACAAATAAGGTAACCACCTATACCTTAATTGATTTGAATAACTATATTGAAGATGTTAGTGGTGTGCTTTTGGGTAGTAGTGTAATTGTGTGCTCTATCGGATAAGCGAGATTGACCTAGATAAAAGTAAGCTCTCGAGGTGCCAAGTTAGGTGTTCTTGGTAAGTATAGAAAGTGGATTGATGTCATGTGAGAGAATAATCAATGGTGCTGTTCTAGGAGGTATGATGAGTATGTGCTAAAAGTCTTTCATGGTTTGAATAAGATATCGAATTATCAATTAATAAGTGTGGACAATATCTAGGTGGTATGAGGCTACTGGGAACCTCATAACAAAACCAAGAAACCTTTATCTGTTCTAATTTTGAGGAGAGGATAGTTTCATAAATTTCCTAATAGTAGTCATCTTTAGGTTTATTTATAAAGTTGACATAGGGATAATGGTGTTGCTATGGTGTCTTGTGTGAAATTAAAGAGGTTTCAAGCCAAATATCCTATAATAGCTAGTACTAGGGATGGTTTGTTCTCCTTGGATATTAATTTGCCATGCATATTATTTAGAAAATTTAATATATATATATATATAGACACACACACACACACATTTGTATGTATATGACTTGGAAAAATGTATCTTATAAATAAAGCCTAGATTGGTTTATATCGTAATTAATGTGGGATTTTCTTCTCTTGTCTCACTTTTAAAATGAGTTAATTTCTTATACAAGTTATATCTTGCTAAAATATTAATCTAAAAGGGTTTTTATGAACATGTCTAATTACAACTAATCAAGTCTGATTTTAATATCTAGAGTCTGTGTCAGATTGTAAGGACTACTTTGATTAGCATGTCTTCTTCCATGAATTTCTATTCATTCTTTATTTTATTTTTGATAAAGTTCTCTTTGCTTGAATTGGTATATATGATGAAAATCAATTCCCTTTTGTCACTTTATAATTTTTTTAAACTCAAAGGATGTGATAAAAGAAGACTATGGAAAAGTACATTGATAAGAAATAAAATGAGGATATCTAATTAAAATAAATAAAGAAAAATATAACTCCACTCAAAACTAAACTTCCTTAGATATCATACTTGTTTAATTGCTAATGATGTTGTACTAATATTTATAGTAAATCAATGAATGAAATTCCTAGTGAGCCTATAATTTCGTATTGTTTTTTAGTAACAAAATGATTTTAAATTTCATTACAACAATAGCTTGTGAATAAAATAAATATTGCTTAAATATCTCAATTTAGCGTAAGGATCTTGTATGGGATTGGTAAATGATATTTTAGAACATCAAAAAAATAAAGAATTTCTACCTTCTTTTAAAATATGCTTCATATTTTCTAGTTTTAAAACCCGTAGGCGAAGAATAGATGTGAATGCGTCCAAGCGGCACGCACGGCAGGGAGATTTAGTTAAATGAACTTAGCTAAAGAATTGAGGAAGGAGCGGGTTATGCAGGGTTGAGAATCCAAAGGCAAAAGCATTTATTCTTCACATAGTTCATTATCATCATTACATGATGACCTTAATCAACTGAAGAAACTAATGAGTACCCTAGGGTTTAACTCGAAGGCAGGGAAGGAAAGACAGAAAGAGGAAGGATTTCTATAGGCTGGAGAATTTGTGCTGGGAGACATAGTGCTGAAGTTGGCCTAAAATTGTGATTGACCCCGATGTTTGAGGCTTGCCAAGTAGTGTTGAGTTCTTGTGTTGCTGATGCAATTGTTTCATGTGTTTTGGATATTCAAAAATGGAAAACAAGTTAATAAATCATTCTCCTGATTTCCAATAGTTAGAAACATGCATTTTCAAATTATTTACATTTATGTTGAAGAGTCAAAACAAGAGTGGTGGGTTAGAAAATAGTGTATAAAATTAATAAACATAACTTAATTATTTCCACTTATTTTTTATGTTATTATATTTTTGCCTTTTATTTTCTCTAGTGTTTTCTAAGAACTAAACATAACTTAATATTTGTACCTAGATAAGCACCTATGAGTAATAAGATGAGCAATATATATGACAAAACAAGTAATGAAAAACAGTTAAGAATGTCAGAATTCAGTCTCAGCAGAGGTAGAGATAATGAACACCTTGAAGGACAAGTACAGAACAAGATTGCCTGCAACGACAACAATTGAGGTGGGGCTCAGTATCCCAACAAAGTGATAATGAGACTTTATTAGGAAAATCTTGCTTGCAAAGAAATACGTTGTGTCAAAATTATTTGTCATCAAATAGTTATGAGCATGTCTATTATATTGATTATATATACATATATATAGACACACTTACATAAGTATGAATAAATATATCTTTCCCACTGATAAATTGTTTTTTTGACAAAAATGTCTTGTTGCATATTTACATACTATTGTATTTACATGTTTAATAACATAAATTAAACAAGAAAATAAAATTGACATTAGAAAGCTATACATATTGTCCATGACGTACACATATCATTATAGTAATTTGCATTTAATACACAAAAGGCAAAACAATAAACATTTAAAATTTGGATATGATTTTAGGATAATTTTTTCCTGTAATTTCTAGTTTAAATTTTGCTTTCCAATTGCCATAAGTTTCATATTTTCTTGAACCTAAAACATCTGATTGTGTTGGTGTTATAGCCTAGACCTTGAGGTGTATGGTTCTCATAGTGGAACTATCACTTGAGGTAAAGGTTGTGATCTAGAAAGTAAACCACTAGTATAGTGGTTATCACAGTTAATCCACTAGGACCAGGGGAATCAATTTAACTGCACGAATGGTGTAAGATTGAGTAAAGTCAATTTTATAAAATTGGGGGAATTTATGTTAGGGTGCTACAGTACCAGGTATAAAAATAAAAGCAAAGTTCTCAAACCATGAAGACATGGGACATCTCCGACAAATTAAATAAAAATGCACTATACAATAACCCTTTTTTTAAGATAGAAATACTCCTTAGCCATTTATCTTGTGGGCCACATAGGAGAGAGACACAATTCTACCTCATCATCACTAAAACACAAAAAAGGAAAAAACCAATAACCCCTCTCTCTTGTCTTCGATAGTGCACTATGGAGAAAAGAAACCTGAGCTTCCCTCACCCCATCCACTACAATGAAGGTCCAAAATCTTGCAAAATCAAGGTTGTCATCACCTACATTGATGACCGTATGTGTGGGGAGAAGGAGCTGAGAATTAACCGTAAAAATCAATTTTTTTTTCAGATACCTCCATTTTTGTTGAAGACAAATCCTTGAAAATAGTGTGTGGGCAAGTTTGTTTTCTCATTTCGTGTTTTTCCCATCAAAGTGGAAAGATGGCTAGGGTTTGTTTGAATCTTGGGTGGTGTTTATTGAACTTGGTTGTGAAAATTGTCATTTTCTTGGTTGAAACACATTTTTTAAGGAATATCATCATTGTAATATGATTGAAAAGGCATTGTGGATGTAAATAGAACCAAAATTTGGGTATTTCAAGGTTGAGGTAAATCTAGGAGCGAGGTACATTAAGAACTCTATTACATTAATGTTGCTAGCATATTACATTAGTGTTACAAGTATGTTATATTAAGCTCAAAGTATGTTTTTAAAGTTAGCTCAAAGTTTTCATAACTTGAACATGGTTAAAATGTTACTATATATTTCAATATTTTTTATATGAATAAAAAAGGTGTTATATTGTTTCCAAAAAATAGACACGCCTTGAAGAAGTGTGTTACTTCATTTGGTGGTTAAGTTTATTTTTTTGTTGTATTTTCTGTGGTTTCTACATGAAAGTTGAAAGATGACTAGGGTTTCTTTGAATATAGGCGGTGTTTAGTGAACGTTGTTGTGAAATGTGTCATTTTGATGGTTAAAAAATAGTTTTTAAATTAAAATAACCATTGTAATATTAATGCAAATGTCTTTGTGATGTAAATGGAAGAAATAATTGAAATTATTCATGTTCAGGTTAATCTTGGAAGCAAAGTTATATTAAGGTTGTAAGCATCTTAAATTAGTATTATAAGTGTGTTCATTAAAAATTATATATTTATTTATATTCGGTAGGGTGCGCCTTACTTAGAAAAGGCTGCACAAGTGCGTCTTGCACCTCAATGCCCCAAGAGACTTTGTGCCTCGATGCGCCTTACGCCTCAAATAACTATGATTCACCTAGGACAAAGTCTGAATGTCATGGCCCCTTTATTTTTTATTTTATTTTTGATAAATCTCATGGCTCTTGATGACTAGTCAGCTTCTCAACTCTTAGATCCTGAAACACAGTTGGACAAGTATAAATTGGCCGATGTATTAATGTTACAGGCATATTCATTATTAAACCTAAATCACACAAGTTTTGAGCTTTAGGAGAGTTGGTTGTTTAACAATTAATAAAGAACTAATTACATTTTTTTATTTATCTTCAAAAATATTGGAGTAGGAAGAAAGAAGAATGCATCCCAGTAGAATTTCGGCTCAAAATCATTAATTTGTTATGCGGTTATAATGGGGTGGAAGCACTAACACATTGATTCAAAGATGCTGCATCACTCATTTATTTTGATCATAAAGACATAATTTCCTTGTCACCTTTATTGCCATTTGTCCCCAGCATTGGGACATAGATATAGACTAGCATTAAGTTCCCGAGCATTATGAGTAATCTCTCCAATGATATAGACTACCCGGGATGTAAGACTAAGTTCGTTGAAGCAAGTATTGTTGTGAGAGGTCGAATTTGGGTGATTCAAAAGCCAGCATCAAGTTCACAACTTCAATACAATTGTCATGAAGGACACAAGTCCAATTACCTCTTTCCCAGTGAAAAACAGTCCTAAAACACGGACACAAGCGGGTTAACGACATAATTTGTGACAATTCGGAAATTAAATGGACCATGGCAGGCTATAGGGAGTTCAATTTGGATAATTAAAAGCCTAACCTCAATTTCACAACTTCAGCTGGTGTCATGAAGGACACTAGTCCAAATTACCTCTTTTTCTCAGCTAGAGAATTGGTCAGCTTACGGACACAAGCAGTTAACGGCCTAGCTATGACAATTCTGGAAATTAAATGGACCATAACTTAAGCTATAGAGGTCCAGTTTGGGTAATTAATAGCCCTAACCTCAAGTTCACAACTTGGCTAATTTTCATGAAGGTACTAGTCCATTACACCTATTTTCTAACTGAAAATCAGCCGGGTGGACATCATATAGGGTCAAACGGGGCACTCTCCCATAACACATTATTTACACGCCAAACAGCCCCTTAGGGCATTAAAACTCAACCAAACAGCCCCTAGAATTGAAAATAAACCAAGTAGGAAGAATCCTGCCTCTTGGAGCAGATGAAGTTTTCGAAGTCCAGAAGACCCCGAAACCCACGATCTCTCGATCTCTTCGGCAGATCTTCAGCGAAATCCTTTGTCTCGGTGCCCGCGCCCAGCTCTTGGAGCTTCTCTCTCTGCTTCTCCTCTCTCACTCTCTCTACAGGTCTTTTTTCTTTTTTTCTAGAAGAAAATCTGCTCCTTTCCCCCCCTCCAAATAGGATTTTCTACTTTGACGTAAATCTTCAAGACTTGGCCCACATGGTGTCATGTGTCTATGATTGGTCCGAGCCCGTTTCTATCACGAAACAATTTATTTTCGTCTCGGCTCAAGTTCAATTTATTTTAAATGAACTTGACTTGAGTTATTTCCTTACTCCCAAATTTCTCTTATAAATCTCCTCCTGTGAGTCACTGAAGCACATTACCTCGAATTGTGAAAAAAAAAAAAACTCTTGTCTCGAATTTGATGAAATTTTTTTGGGTAACTATATTCAGTAGACAAATCTAACAGGTAATCCCATTTCGATCATCTAGAGATCTAGAAAAATTCTGAGCTTCCCTAAACCATTTCGACAATTTTCTTGTTTTTGTCATTTTTCGAAGAAAAATTATATTTTCCTTGGTTTCTGAATGTAATCTTAATTTATATGTGAATAATATTATGAAAAAATGAAGTCATGCCAAAGCACTCATAAATACCGAATCTTTGCACTATTTTTTTCTCATATGAAGATGATTAAAATATCTTACCCTTTGATTTGTGAATAGAAGATACTTTATTCTTGCCACCTTTTTTGTTTGAACATCCTAGGCATGTTCCCCATTTGAATCTAAACTTGTTGATATGACCATAATCGGAAGAGTCACATTCTCCTTGCCATATTGTGCATGCCACATGATGAGCAATGGAAAATTATGCAGGCTTTTGGAGAATGTCATGACCGCACATTTTGATGTTTTGCCAAGTATTGTTGAAGACTTTCTGCACGAGGAGGAGATAGGGGAAAGCAGCTAATATACTTATGGAGTGGAAGTGTTTTCTTATGTATGTAGTTCATTGACAATCTTCTCGGTGTGATGATCTTGCTTTTATAAAAAATTTCAATTCTAGACTTTGTGATTTTTGTTGTAATCTATGGTATAAATTGACAACATTGTGGTGATTATTATTTCTTTTTGGGACCATGACTAATTAAGATTTCAATTATTATTTTCTTTATGCTTCAATTAACTATTTAGCATCTTAGGCCTTTCCTCATGTGTACATATTTTTGAGGTAACCCACATATACATATATATATATTTATTTTTGAATGTCATAATCAAAATAAATTTATTATTGAAAAATATTTTTATAAGATATTCTCCAAAGTTCTTTAAAATAGATAGTTTCGGAAGTTAGGACTAATTTTACTCTTAAAAAATTTGTACAACATGGAAAAAATTAGAAATTTTCAAAAATGGAAAAATAATAATAATAATAATAATAAATTGTCACTTAATGATTTAAGGAAGCCTAAAAATTCTCTAGATACCGGATGTGAAGCCTTGTTGTGAATTAAATTCGTATCATGAAATACAGTGACCCGATAAAAATTTTGTGAATTCTAAGACAATCGGAATTTTAACGATTTTTGGAGATAAATTAGTGACTCGGGGGCGAGATTTTACAAAAAATCTCGGATGTTAGAGAAATAGCTTGTGCTAAGTTGCATTAAACTAAATTAGGCGAAAATAAATAAATTGTTTCGAGCGACGGACCGAATGAGAGATGGACATTGTGTGCCATGTATTAAAAAAATGTCAAAAAAGGAGGAGGAATGTCCCCACCGACCTCTTCTTTCTGAGATCTACAAAGATCGGATCGGCGGTTTTTCGTCGGACGAGAGGCAAAGTTCATTCATGCATCGAGCTAGCGTGGGTACCAAAATCTTGGGTTTACGGGTAGGGAGTTTTCCTACTTGGGTTATTCGTAACTACCAAAACTCCCAGGTTGGTGAGGAGTTTTCCTACTTGGTTATTTCTAGCCTAAAGGCCATTTAATGGCTTGAGGTTTTCCTTAAGTCGTGAGAGGCCATAAATTCAGTCCCAAATTTTTGGGGCCCGAGTGTAAATTTTAGGAATTTTTTTGGAATATTTTTCGAGACAATCCCGAGGGTTGAATTTTGAGGAATTGTTTTGGACAACCCTAGCTAAATTTTTGGAACTATTTTCGGACAATCCGGGGCTAAATTTTCTGGACTGTTTTCGAGTAGTCTTGGATTGGGTTCGGGTATGGTTTAATCCACAGGGTGATGTCTTCGGGGTTTTATGGTGTGTGTTTGGTATCCGATGGTCGGTGACGAACCATGAAGGGACCAAGAGGTGCCCTATTTTATATGGGTCCGAGATTTGGGTCATTTTGTGTGTTATTGTTCGAAAATATTAAATAACATGCTGTTATGTGGAAAAATCATGTTAATATGTGCTTACATGATGTATTAACATGGAAATGGTGATGAATGGAAATTATATGTAGAAAATATATTTATCCGAAATTTATAAATGTTGCATGTAGCTCTTGTATGCATGTAACATGACATACCATGAAATAAGCATATCTGCATTTCCTTATGCACGAGACGTCGACATATTGGGTGTATGTGCATGGGTATGGTCATTCATCATCAGTGTTGATGAATGGGTAGTGAACTCGTACTTTGGACAACGTCCAATAAATGTCTCACGGGTTAAAACATAAAAAGTGAAATATAATAAATGTGTGTTGGGCAAAGTAAGAAGGGGTCATTAATCCCCTCAGGTGAAAGGCCTGGAACATGGGTGTAAGAGACCCGTGGTGTGATCTGAAAAGTTTTGTATGGGTGTAAGAGATCCGCGATGTAAGCTGAAAAGTTTCGTTGCACAAAGAAGACACACAGTTATGGTTATCACATAGACTTCAAGTTGTGTGATAGGAGTCGGGATTGACTTGGGATTGGTGCCTATTGTCCTTGCATTAGTGCTTGGTGAGCCGATAAAGAGGCTCGGTATATGTGTCATTGAATGCTTACCCAAGTGGCGGTGTCACACTTGGCATGGGCATGTGTGAGGGAGTGTTCGGTGAGTGACTCGGATATATGGGCATAGAAGACATTCCATGCATGACATCGACATTCATATATACATTTCACTTGGATGTGTATGGGTTGGTTTGATCATTGTATGAGCACTTAGGTGGGGAGTAGCCCTTGTGGGAGATTATCCACTGCGGGCATTGCTTTCGTCCACGGACCTTTGGTCTGAGGGAGTTTATAGGGAGGCAGCGCTACGATGAAATTTGTGATTGTGAAGAAGGCCGACATGTGGCCTTGACAATACTTTTGTAAAAAGTATTTTACGTAAAAATAATTGTAATTAAATTCTTTTGGACTATTGTATAAATAGTCGGGTATGGAATTATGGTATGAGGGCCGTGGTCGGACTCTTATGGATTGTAATTATTTACTTTTTTTTCTATTTTATTCTTCTTCTTTTTTTCATATTTTTTTTCATCACTTCAACCAATTACCAAATTCAACATAGCCCTTAATATTTGATCAACAAAAGCACATAAGCTATGGGTAAACAGTTGAATGAAGGAAAACATATAAAGTGGAGACCATTCTTGGTTCACAAAAATAAAAGGTTCATTAGGCTTAAGGGTGACTCACGGATATAAACATGTCTGGAGTTGTAAAGAAAAGGCTCAAGCGGTCCAAACATGGTCTAAATAACTTCTTTTTTGTTGTTTTGTCTAGGATTTGTTGTTTTGTCTAGGATTTTTCCTTGAGAGATAATTAAACAAGTTCTAGAGTTTTTATAGATCAAAATCATGGTGTTCACATAACTCTTCTCCAAGCCAAGAAAAAATTGATTAAGAGGGTGTGACTTGTGCTTTAAAGTGCTAAGAGTTTATAGCTAAATAACCAATAAGAGGGTCACACATGAATATTTGTAAAAACATACCTCTTATTTTCCACATTCTATTAGAGGTTAAATCAAGTTTTCATCATCGGCTTTTTTGAGAAACAATCAAACCAAAAGTCACTCAAGTTGTTTTTATTCATGTTTTTTGAAACTTTAATGTTTTTATTCTTCAAAACAAACTTTTAAATACAGAAAACAACTAAAAAGAAAAACAAACACACACAACTAACACAAAGAAACAATCAATCATTTGAACAAGAGCCCACTCAGGCACTACGAAACTAGACGAGCATGCAGGAGCATAAGATATTACAAGACATTGAAACTAGATATTTTTCAAAAAAGAATGATAACTCCCCAAACTTAACACTTGCATTGTCTCAATGTGTGGGAAATATTAAAAGTAAAACCGAGAGGAATTTGAGGATGATCAAAGCCGAGATCTCACATTAGCTTTATTACGAATGAACTCTCCCAATCATATAATCTGCTCCAAAGTCTTGCAAAACACAAAAAAAAAAAAACCAAAATGAACAAAAAAAACAAAAAAAACAAGATCAATATGCAAAAGATAGTAAAACAACAAAAAACAAACAAAAATAACAAATGGATAGAAATCCTTATTGAGCTTGGGTTTGCGCTAGAAGTTGCTCCGTTTTTAGAGTCCAACGACTCTATGAAGTACAAGTTTTTAAGGTTGGCCTATTATCCATCATGGCCAATTTGTTTGCCGAACAAGGATTCCACGTTACATGATTTATGATTGAACGCAGGTTCGATACCACTGTTTGAGACTTATGGACCTAACTATCCTCAACATTAGTATAATAGTGTTATTTTCGGGCTTCCACAAAAAGACCTCATACGGTGGATATTGTCCATACTTGTTAACACCTAGTGCTTACTATATTTAACCCTTATGGGACTTTGGGTGAACATAACAACTACAAAAAAAAAAAAAAAAAAAAAGGATTAAGTAAATCACTAATCATTCACTCACATTCCATAGATTTGAAACTCAAGTCATTAGCTTATTTATACTTCAAGTCACTTTTTACATTTTGAGACATTATGATCTACAAAATATCAAACCAATCAAAACATATATTTATGAGATTTAAATGAAAAAAAGAATTATGTATCTTGAGGTTTGTGTAGTCTCATCATGACTAATTCATATGTTCTTTCCACTTAATTTTCAAGTACATAATCAACCTCTTGACCTTAAAACATTCTTTTGATAGTCTCTTCATCTTTGTCAAGGTTAGTTGTTTTTGCTTGTTGAAAAAGTGGAGTTATTTGGAGTAAATTTTGATGGATCAATTATACTAAACATAATGTGAATTTTTGGATACATCGATGCACACACCCTGCAATCCATTAGAAATGGTTGAAAATGCTAGGAAACGCAAGAAGTGAGCGAGGAGACACCCACAGTAAATTTGAACAAAAAAGGTGTGGTAATTTTTTTGCACTATCATAACACATAATTTCAAACCCTTCCATTTCACTAAATATGGCTGACTAGTCTCAAAATAATTCTTAGTTAAATAAGGTAACCACATATACCTTAATTGATTTGAAGAACTATATTGAAGATGTTAGTGGTGTGCTTTTGGGCAATTGTGTAATTGTGTGCTGCTCTATCGGATAGACGGAGTTGACCTAGATAAGAGTAAGCTCTCAAGAGGCGCCAAAGTTAGGTGTTCTTGGTAGGTATAGAAAGTGGATTGATGTCATGTGAGAGAATAATCAATTGGTACTTTGTTCGAGGAGGTTTGATAAGGTATGCTCCCAAGTCCCTCATGGTTTGAATAAGATAGGACGAATTATCAATTAATAAGTGTGGACAATATCCCTAGTGGTATATGAGGCCTTTTAGAACCTCATAACAAAACCATTAGAGCACTATATAATACACAATTGTGGGGAGGGGATAGATTCATAAGTTTCCTAATAGTAGTCATCTTTAGGTTTTATTTATAAAGTTGACACTAGGGTTCAATAGGGTGTGTTGCTATGGTGTCTTGTGGGCAGACAAATGGGTTCAAGCCGAAATATCCTAAAATACTAAGCTAGTACTAGGGATGGTTTGTTCTCTCTCTCTCTCTCTCTCTCTCTCTCTCTACTACTCTCTCTCTCTATATATATATATATATATATATATATATATATATATATATATATATAGACACACACACACACACATTTGTATATATATGACTTGGAAAATGTATCTTATAAAATAAAGCCTAGATTGGTTTATAGCTTAATTAATGTGAGATTTTCTTACTCTTGTCTCACTTTTAAAAATGAGTTAATTTCTTATACAGAGTTATATCTTGCTAAAATATTAACCTAAAAGGGTTTTTATGAGCATTTCTAAGTTACAACTAATCAAGTATGATTTTAATATCTCGAATCTAGGTCAGATTGTAAGGAGTACTTTGACTAGTATGTCTTCTTCCATGAATTTCTATGCATTCTTTATTTTATTTTTGATAAAGTTCTCTTTGCTTAAATTGGTATATATGATGAAAATCAATTCCCTTTTATCCTTTTTATAATTTTTTTTTCTTTTTTATAAAACTCAAGGATATGATAAAGAAGACATGGAAGAAGTACATTGATAAGAAATAAAATAGAGGATATCTAAATAAAATAAATAAAAGAAAAGATAACTCCACTCAAAACTAAACTTCCTTAGAATATCATACTTGTTTAATTGTTAATGATGTTGTACTAATATTTATAGTGAATCAATGAATGAAAAATTCTTAGTGAGTCTATAATTTCCTTAGTGTTTTGAGTAACAAAATGATTTAAAATTTCATTACAACAATAAGCTTGGTGAAAAAAGAATTAATTAAACCTAAAACATGCATATGGGCCATAACGCAAACCCGAGACCGACCACCAACAGGGCCCAGGTGGGCTTGGTGGCGAGGGGCTTGGGCTGAGCCTAGCGTGAGAGCTCGGCCCATGACGGTATCTTGATCACTTCTAAGGCGTGAGCCGGGTTAAGCCTAAAAGCCGCCCTGAGTCGAGGATAAATGAGTAATATGGATGGTCCACGAATCCGCTGGCAGGCGTGTAAAGGGAGAGTACCTAGTCTCCATGATCTGCTCTCCACTCATTGAGGGATGAAGGATCTCTCACGATCACGGCTCCCTAATTATCCTTTAATATTTAGTTGACAATAAGGAAAGAGGGATTCCCTACTGAGTTGGGAAGATGTCGTATTTATCGCGTCTAACAAGGAAAGTCATCGTGATCACCCACGATAAATACCAAGCAATTCCATAGAAGAAAGGTACGCAATCACAAAACTATCAATAATTGATATTTTTCCTTTTCGTAAGAAAGAAACTGACTTAGGCATCGGAGAGGCGGCTGGCATTCCCCTGTCGGACCACCCTTTATGTGCAGTTTGTATGTCCGTCCGACGACCAGACGGCCCAGCGACTCAGCAGCTCCGGCCTGGTTTTGATAGAGAAAAAGAACCATTGGTTTGGCGTCGTTCGTGGGAACGACTGTTCCTTTACAAATCAATTGACTTCTTAGTGACTAATGGTATTGACTTGAAACATGAGCAAGAGTCCGCATGACCCAGGGGATGCAAGACGATAAGGCGGCGTTGATAGCGAGCAATAGGGAGGCGGTCTTGGGCGTTACCCTTGGCTAGAGATGGAGGCAGCGCTCCATCCGTCAATCAGTGTACGCGCTAAAGGGGTAGTGGAACTCACGAAGAAAGTACTTGCGAAGCCGCAGCAGGCCTATGAAGGCATGATACCATTCCGCGAGGAGCGGCAACACCTCGGCGCCTGAAGTTGATGGAGGAGGAGAAAATAGCGGTAGGGAGCGTGATCCCTACATACCTGGGGATGGTCACGATGAAGTGCTGGCGGGGAATGACGGAGGTGATGAGCCAACCCCTTATCAACGAAGAAGGAGAACAATCTTGGAAGGCGGTTCGGGACATCAAAGAAGAGCTGACCACATGAAGAAGGCTGCAAGGTCGAGCCCTAGTCTCCATGGATGCTCTGGTACAGGAAATGGAATCCACATTCACAGTCGAGTGCTACACTTCCTATCCGGTGAAATTCGGGATCTTTGCGAGATCAGGAGCCTTTGTGGACAAAGTTAGTAGACCACCTTAACACACATAAGACTTAGGGGTTGCACGGATACTGGGACCTAGGTGCGATGTAGAGCCTTTGCCATCACACTAAAAGGCTCAGCATTGGCTTGGTTCAATAGGCTCCCGCCAGCCTCAATCTCATCCTTCAGAGAGCTCTTCATCGCTTTAGAGTATCCCCTTCTGTGGGCAGGACATACATGAAGTTGAGGCTACCTCCTGGCGATAGTAAAAGTAAGGTATAAGAGAATACGAAGTCCCTAACGTCCATAGGATTAAACCTGAGATGCATTAAAGATTAGGCATCCCTTATGAAATTTTCCTTCACCACCTTTTATCGTTGAAATTTGAGCATACGGTCAAGACCTTATGTTCTCAACCTTGAAGAACCTCGACGAGAAACATGACGAGTGCTAAGCCAGAAAAATACGTGCGATGAGAGGCCCTTGCTTATGTCTAAGCGAGGAAGCTCTTAGCGCAAAAGGAGAAAAAACAAAAGGCAGAAAAGCGAGACCAAAGCCTAGCAAGGCCGAAGAATGAGACAAATCTCCACGGAGGAATAGAAAAGCCCGAGAGAATCGATCTCAGAAGCGAAGAGTACTTGTCGGGGACCCACTTTAGTCCGCCCCGAACCATTTGTAGCATGATACCCACCTCAGTTCACCCCCCTGATGGCCTCAGTGTCTCAAGTCTGATACGAGGTGCAACATGAGAAATTTTTAAGGTGGCCGTCTTAGATGAAGACGAACCCAGCAAAAAGAGGCATGACCAATAACTGCGAGTTCCACATAGATCATGGGCACCGAACATATGACTATATTATACTGAAGAAAGAAATCGAATTCCTAATCCGACGGGAACATCTCCACCGTTACGTGGCTCTAGAAGATCGGGCAGAGCACCTCCTCCCACCGCACCGTCCAGCCGGCCTCAGCAGGCATCCAGCGACCCTGGGAGAGATCGATGTGATTTTGGGTGATTAGTCGATGGTGGGATCAGTTGGTCGGGAAACGGCTCACTGCTTTACATCAGATCCAGGAACCGCGGAGGTACAAGCCCAGTGTCTAACCTCCCTTGGTTGGATACCACTAGAACAGCCTTCTCAGGCTTCGACATGGAAGGCTTCAACATCCTATGATAGCAGTTGGTATCAGGGTCATCGTGGCAACAAAACAATTCATAGGGTCTGATCGACAACGTGAGCTCATGAGCATCATCTTCCATCAGCGATTGACAAAATGGGCATCGAAGAAAGTGAGAAAATTTGCGGGCAGGTAAACGCCCGCTGCGGATCCTCTGAAAGTCTTTATACACGGGGTCAATACACTTGGTACTCACTTTGGGACACCCCCCATTCCAGGCCACAATGATGATAAAATTCCTCATAGTGGATGCTTATAGGTATACAACATGTTACTGGGCAGTCTTTCTCTCAATGCCATAAAGGCCACCCCTTTCGCTTATTATATGGTTGTCAAATTCCCTACGGAGAATGGAGTAGGAATAGTTCGAGCAGGCCATCGGGTAGCTAGGGAGTGCTACTTGACGTTAATGAAACCAAAAGTAGTTGACAACATCCACATGGATAAGCTCGTCATGAGAGATGAACTGGACACCCAACCAACACCCTTAGAAGAGCTGGAACTAGTACAACTTGACGACCAACCAGAACACCTCGCCTACATCGGATCCAAATTGGCCGAGGACATCAAAGACCTCCTCATCCACTTCTTAAAGCAAAATGGGGATGTATTCGCTTGGAAGCAAGAGGACATGGGAGGAATTGACCCAGCAATTATCACCCACAAGCTGAATGTCACCCCCTTCTTCAAACCAGTTAAACCGAGAAAATGGTTAGCCCCAAAGGTAGATGGTGGGCTTAGTAAATGGGACAACATCGAAATGAGTCTCACGGTTGCGCCAAAAGAAAAGGAAATGAAAAATACGTGTGCTGGGTATAGTAAGGGATAGATACTCCCTAGGGTGAAAAACCCGGTATTCTTGGTTTGGCATATGTATCTAGCGATGAAAGTTCGAGAAAGTGTTGGAAGGCATGCGAAGCCAGCGATGAAACCTCGGAAATTTTCTACACACAAAAACACATAGGACTTAGTAAAAACAAGTGAATATCGGAGTTTGTCCAATGGAGTTTTATTTATAAAACAAAATATTTTGTTTAGGAAAAATGGTCATTGATGGAGAATAAATGGCCGGTTTTGACACCAACATATGCATGTGTGAGGGAGTTAGTGAGGACTTAGGACATGGGAAAGGGTGAGTCACATTCTCATCCATGGCATGTAGACATTTGAGTAGGAATGTGTATGTTTTTACTTGAATGTGTGAAATGGCATTGCATTTGCACTTAGGTTGGGAGTAGCCCTTGTAGGAGTATTCTCTGCGGGCATTGCTCGCTCTGGTGGGACCATATTTTGGAGTCTTGAGTGGTGCCTTCGGAGGATGGAGTGCTCAGCCAGCGTGATTTTGAAGGATGCAGGATGTGTATTTGTCGTATTTTTGTAAACTACATTAGAACAAGCTAGTTTTAATATATGTTATGTATAAGAGTGTTGTAATAAACTCTTATGGACTATTGTGATATAGTTGTATATTGTGGATATGGACAGATGGACCCTGTGTCGTCATTACTACTTCTGTTGAGACCTTCGATGGGTCATGGATATATTCTTATACAGGTTATATATTTGGTATAGCTCATCGAAAAAGGGCTACATAGATTTTGTGAAAATATGGATCTGATAAATGGGACCTGCTTGATTGTGGTATCGAAGTTGCAGAAATCCACGAATTAGATGGTTGATGGGTTGTCGATCGGACCCCCGGGTTTAAGGGTCGCAGCTTGGTATAGGCTTAGGTAAGCGATTACCTAAGAGGAACTTTCGGGTGTGGGTATCCGCAAGTATGAGATGTGATACTAGTTTGTGTAGCTAGGTATCAAGAGTCTAATTACAGTCTGGCCCATTGTTGGGCATGGGTTAAATCATTGCATGGGTGCATGGGGTGCATTATATGTTTGTGTTCCTAACATGCTCAAAATGTTTGTGTGTTACAAATTGTGTGAAAAATATGCATGACAGGATGTATATAGTAAAGGATGGACACTAGGGTTAGAGAACATAACCTTAGATTTTGGAAAATAAATGAACATGATAGTTCGGGAACTAATACTTATTAGTGTTTGGCATTATGCACCCTTATGAGAAATAAGAAAAGAAATCTCAATTTTCTATTTGACATGTGTCGATGGCAAGTTGAGGGAAAGGGGGCGTGGGTTCAATAGATCGAAAATATTGGAGGCTAGTGGAGATCACCTCGATAAAAGATAAGGCAAAAAGCGAGCAATTCCAACTAGAGGAATTGAATCAAAGTATGGTGGGATTGGGTTAAGGCCTTGGGGGACATAGAGGCAATGACATGGGGAGAGTTCCATGAGCTCTCCATGGGCATTTCCGACAACTGCTAGACATGCAAAGGCTCGAGAGTTCCTAGAGCTAAAGGAAGGAACAATAGCTTGGTGTTAGAGTGTGGCTAAGTTCCACTTAGGAGTTAGCAGTTTTCTGACTATGTGGCCACCGACATGGCGAGGTGAGAAATTTGATGATGGTCTGGGAGTATCCATCGGAGCAAGATTGTGGGATTTATCCTCCATGAGATTGACTCATGGTCGGAGACGGCTGTACAGGATAGAGAGATTGATGACACCGCGGGCATCGTGATGCGGGTGTTAGTCCAAGAAGAGGGAGAATCGGTCTTAACTGGCTGAGAATAAAGTAAGAGGGACTTACGCTGTGAGGATTTTAAGGACCGGGGCTAAGCGAGGTTATTAGGGCCCAGGTCAAGAGTCGGGGCATCTAGCCGGGTGTGTGACGGTGACATGCATCATTACCCCACTTAGCCTTGACATGAGATGAGATTACTTTATGGAGGTAAGGATCCTAGGGTTATGGGACACCTCGGTCCCGATCATCAGTGGGACATGCACATACACAGTTTGTCTCTCCTTACCCGGCATGGGCGAGGAGCCGTGTGCTGTCCGATCCCGGGGTGTGCCACGAGGCCGCCGTTATTTCGTAGACGGGCCAGAGAGGGGCGGGGCATGGGTCAGGAATTAGATTGCAGGGGCTCATAGGTCGGGACTTCGGGGACCCCCCGGGGGCCTGTCTACACCATTACCTCAGGCCCGAGACCGGCCCGGATCAATCAATTATTCAAGGTATGTTTCTACTATACCCCATGGAGCAGAATGTCTTTTACGAAAAATGGCAAAGATAGTAAAAATTGCCAAAATGGATCAGAGAAGCCTAGAAAATTGTTTAGATCTCGGATGATAAAACGGACTTCACCGTTGGATTCGTCTCGCGAAATCTAGTTACCCAGATGAATTTCATTAAATTGAACAAGCCAAATTTTCCGCAGTTTTTCGAAATGTTGGGTGCCTTATGACCCAAATGGGATTTTGAGGAACAATCTTGAAAATTAGAATAAATAAATTAGGTAAATTTCATTTAAAAATAAATTGAACTTGGTAGGATGAAATAAAATATTTCGAGCAAAAAGCGGAACAAAGGGTTGCGAACACGACAGTGCAGCGTGGGCGCTGTCTTTAAAACTTAAGGATAAGTTAGAAAAGGTCAAATTGGAGAGAGCATGAGGGGATTTGCTATTGAAAAAAAAAAATAGAAACGTGAGAGAAAGAAATAAAGCATTGGGTGTCAATGTGTGTGCTCTAACATGTTGACATGAGATGAACTGTTTTATGCAATGGCCATTGCATGGCTTGCTTGTGTGTGTCATTGCTTGATCATAGAATGACATGTTGAATGTGAATGTCGAAATATGTGCATGCATGATAGGTTGACATGAATGACATGATTTATGGAAGTCACATGCAAATGATGTGATTGTCCATGACATCGGTAAGTAGTGTGGATTGTGTTGTTCATGTAGCATTCATTATGCATGTGACATGATATAACATGCAATGGCATGTTGCACTGCATAAGCATGGGGACATCGCATTAAATGGGTGTGAGTGCATGGTTGGTAATCGACATATTGTGTTTGGTGTTCGATGGTGGGCTACCGATTAAAATGCAAGCGTCAAGAAATGAGTCTCATGGTTGCATAAAAGAAGAAAAAGGAAATGAAAAATACGTGTGTTGTGTGTATATGAAGGGATGGATCTTTCACGTGTGAAAAACTCAGTATTCTTGGTTAGACATATGTATCCAGTGATGAAAGTTTGTGAAAGTGTTGGAAGGCATGTGAAGCCTACGGTGAGACCCTGAAAATTTGCTACTCACAAAAACACATGGGACTTGGTAAAAAGAAGTGAATATTAGAGTTTGTCTAATGGATTTTGATTTATAAAGCAAAAAGCTTTTGTTTAGGAAAAATGGTCATTGATGGAGCATAAATGACGATTTTCACACTTAGCATATGCATGTGTGAGGGAGTTGGTGAGGACTCGGGACATGGGAAAGGTGAGTCACATTCTCATCCATGGGATGTAGACATTTTAGTTGGAATGTGTATGTTTTTACTTGAATGTGTGAATTAACATTGCATGTGCATAGGTGGGAGTAGCCGCTTTGTAAAAATTATTCTCTCTTGGGCATTTGCTCACCCAGTCGGTGGGACCATATTTTAGGTGCAGAGTGTGGTACGGATAGCCTTCTTTGAATCGTGATTTTTGAAGAAGCCGAGGATGTAGTTTGATAAATATTTTTGTAAACAATATTAGAACAAGCTAGTTTTAATATGTTACGTATAAAGTGTTTGCAATAAACTCATATGGACTATTGTGATATAGTTGTATATTGTGGATATGGGCAAATGGACTACAGTGAGACACCACTTCTCGAGAGTCGGGCATGATTGAGGCGGATCAGAACCTGTTCCGGGGTGCTCACGATACCACTAACCTTGTGACACCCCTTCTGGTCGGAGCCTAATTGGGTAGATTAGGAATAGGATCAGGATGATATGTTTTCTATAACTTATAAACTGAAGCTTCATTCATATAATGTTAAACATTTAACTTGAACCATGATACGTAACAGCCCGGATTACAAAATACATATCTGACTCCATATATGGAGTGTTCAACATTTACATTGTTTACAAAAGGCATATCGTTATACGAAAATCTTCAGTGGACCCACAGTGATGTCATGACCTTGGCTGGCTGATGTGGACTAGTGCTACCCCTCACTGGTTTCCTCTTACGTATGTACCGCGAGATGAAACGCTCGATGCTAGAAACATAGCTTGAGAACAGAATTCCCACATATGGACCGACCTCTAAAGGGTCATCCCACTTTAAACGTATGCATATATTTATGACACATATATTTATCCATTTCTCATGTCTACTTTCTTTTCTCATAACAATTTTCTTTTCTTATCATATTTCATATACTTTTCGTGTCATTTTATACTGTATTTCTTGTTCTTGTAACTATATATTAACATCGTATAGGAGTGTTATGCTTCTCATATCATATACTTTATACATTCCTTTACATATACTTTTCATTTTCTTTTATGTTCGTAATGCGCAAATACACCACAAAAGTGGATACGGGGAGGCCAGCGTATGTACGAAGAATCTTATCACTGTATGAAGACAGTGATGCTTTTGTTGATTAGTGCCCAAAAGTGATATTTTGAGACCATGTTTATCGGGTTTTGAGAACTTTTTGTGTACTAATCAGCGTAATTAACCCAATTGGCACATCGATGTCAGGCTATACTACTAATCATTTTTGTGGAAATTTGTTTTTTATAGTTTTTGCAAGATAGTAAAGAAAAAGTTCAAGCCCGATCAAACGAGAAGAATCCGAAGCCGAAGTGGCTCACGAAGTCGGGAAGGAAGTGGAGCCATAAGCTGAGAAACTTGGAACTTTGTAGAAATTTTTGTAGGGTTGTGAATTTTCGCAGCCTATGATGCCTCGATTTTGACCCTACGAGTTAGCCCCTTTTGTGACTTTTTCCTAACGACCCCCCTATGTATTTATGGTAGTTCGGCATTTTGTAATTTCTCTTGACTTTGAAGCGTATATAGCCTCAATCAAGCTCGTACAAGGACGGGATGTAATAAGAGTGAGCCAAAGCTTGCAGTTCTCCCACTTTTCATCTTATCTTTGATTTTCTCCCCTCTTTCCTTCATTTTCTACTTTTGCCAGCACCCCTTGAGAGTTGACAACTCAAGGGATGGTTACCTAGAGGCTCCCACATCATCATGAAGAGGAAGGCCACTAGGCCAAATTTTTGAGGAAATGGCCCCGGTGTCCTCTATTTTTCAAACGCATGCAAGTATGATCATTTATGTCTTTTTGTATCTTGCCTCGGCCTTAGAATTCTTACGATGTACCACGATTGGCGGTGCCCAGCAAGATTTTAGGCTCGATGGATGCTTACCACTAGATCCGCGAGGCTCGCTTAGATACCATTTATTTGCCTCTGTGAGGTTAGGTGAAGGATCATTTTCTTGCTTTTTGAAACATAAATGACCAATAAATGCTCTATCTCAGAAAAGAAGCTTTAGGGTTCAGTTTTATGGCTAAATGAAGATCCGGTTAGGGAAATGATTATAGGTCATCCTCCCAGCCGCGAGGAGAAAGGGCACGAGGACCCCTCAGTCCGCACTAGAAAGGCTTCAAACCCGGTGGCTTTGAGACTTGAGGAGTTAGTTTGCATTCTATTTCATTTTGTTTGAAGTTTTCAAACCACCAATCTGCTTGTTTTTAAAAAACCCCAAATCAAAGTGAAATCACCATTTTCATCAAGCGCTGAATCATTTTGTCTGAAAAAAACCCATCCCACTGAGGTTTGACCACTAAAACCAACATCTTTGTAGTAGCTTTCTTGTAATTTGTGGGTGAGTTACAAATATTGTTGATTCGAGTACCTCTTCTGCGGTACGAATCATCGTATGACCCGAGAAGCGGGGCGGCTTATGGTAATCGAATGGGATCATATGTCATTTACCCAAAAGCGGGGCCTCGATACATGTATTTGGCATCTTTGTATACTGTGTCCCTACTGGGCATGCCTATCTACCCAAACTACGGTCATAGCGGCCCGATTAGTATTATTATGTTTTCTTAATAATCTTTCATGTATTAAAAAGATATCTCATATACACTGAATACCTCACGATATCATGTATTACTTAGGAGATATTAATTATCAAATAATCTATTATACATGTTGAAGGCTGTACTTTTCATATAACAAAATTTATATCTACTTATTTTACTTTTAATAGAATTATACTTGTTTAGGAACTTACTATCTATCATAGGGCATTAGGATTTGCTACGCATCAAACCTTGGCCAGAATTACGGTCGTTTTTTTTTATAGTTTCACTCTTATTTGAACCCCCATTAGTCATGCACTAGGGTTCCTATACTATTGGTATAAGAAGTTGGGCTTAAAAATGTCAAAATACAGAAATCCAGGACTCTGAACAATGGGTATCGATACCACTTGGTGGGTACCGGTCAGGCTCGATTCGTGAGTGAGTGAAGTGCGATGCCACTTTGGATGAATGGGTGTCATTTGGATCTATGCGCCAAGTGAGTGCAGGGTTTTTCTACAATTACGGTCTTGAGTACTAGTCGCGGAAATTGCCCGAATGCGAGATTTTCTATTTTACTCGCTTTTCTTCCATACTCTTCCTCTAATTCCATCTTACTTCAAAAACCTATCATGAATTCCTCCCAAACAACTCTAAAATAGATTCATAACCCATTTATCAATAAACTTATGAAGAAGATTAGTTAGGGGTTTGTTATAAACCCAAACTCAATTACTTGTAATTAAACCCAAAATCTATTCTCAAGGGAGGACTCCATGCTCAACTTATACAAACTAGGGTTTTATCAACCACCTCAAGCAATTCTAGGGGTTAGGATGAAATCTAACTAAACCCTAGGTTTGGAACAAGCTATTGTCATACAATTCCCATGAAATCCATACAATTTCATGGGAAATCCATACAAACTTTAGAATTCATACCCAAAACCCTACTAATTCCATACCTTTGATCTTCATTAAACTCCTCTTCTCGTTCTCTTCTTGTAGCACTATGCCTCTCTTCTCTTCCAGCCTTCTTACTTTACGTTTTGTTCTCTCACAAATGAGAGAACAAACTTGATCTTATCTCTTTTTATTAGTTTCACTTTCCTTTATTTACTCATTAGTCTCTCATCTTCATTTATTTTAATTCAACTTATACTATACTCACACTTTTGGCATACGATCTTGTAAGTTATGACCCTTAGGTCTAAATTGGTAAATGACCCGATTTACCATTGTCTTTGCGAATGATCAGGACGAGTTTAGGCTAAAGTTTCCGCGTTGTTTGGAGATAGTCGGGCGGGGATTTTATTTGTCTGGACCTTCTCCGAGGAGTTTGGTTTTGATCCACTAGACTGATGTCTTTAGGTTTGTGGTGTGTTTGGTAGTATCCCGATAATTCGGTGACGAGCCAGGTAGAATGAAACGGGTGTCTATTTTATGTCGGTCCGAGATTTGGGCCATTTTGTGTGTTATTGTTGTAAAATATTAAATAACATGTTGTTGTGTGTAAAAATCATGCTAATATATGCTAGTTGATGTATTAACATGAATTGCATAGATGTAAATTATATGTAAAAATTATAATTGTCCATGGTGTATTAATGTTTCATGTAGCACTCATATATACATGTAACATGAAGGAAAATGCATTGGCATCATGCATTTCATATGCATGGTCACATTGCGTCGAGTGGGTGTGGGTGCATGGTATTGAGTATTCACCGGTGTTGGTGAATGGGTCGTGAGCTCGGAAAATGGAACAAAGTCCAAGATTGAGACTCATGGGAGTGTAAATTGATCAAAATGATAAATTACATGTTTTAGGCGGAGCAAGTTGGGGTAGATTCCCCTCCAGGGTGAAAGACCAAAATGTTATTCATGGTTAGACATGATTCCCGACGATGTAAGTTCGCGAAAATGTTGGAAAGACGTGCAGCGTCCTACGATTGAAAACCGAAGAATTAGTGGCCCGTAAAGAAAGAAAATCATGATTTAATAAATTAAAGATTGGAGGTTGTCGATGGGTTGAGTCATTGGGTTAAACAACCGTCGACTTGTTTTTACTTGGCATTTCAGGTGTGAGGGGGTCGGTTGGGACTCGGGTTGTGAGTATGAGGAATTCGCGTCATGCGTGCGCGAAGACATTTCATATAATGTTGTATAAATTGTACGAAATGTGATTGATGTTTATGTATGCCGTGCATGTACATTTAGGTGGGGAGTAACCCTTGTAGGAGATTACCACTACTGGGCTTTGCTCACCCGTCGTGGGACCCCCTTTCAGGTACAGGTTCAGTGCAGGTGGCTGACTCGCATATGGGATGAGAGCTAGATATAGTTCATGTATACCTTTTTGTTGTATAAAAGGACTGTAAATGGACTGTTGATTAAATAGTCTATCATATATTTTTGTATATTAGTGAATTAAATATGCAGGAATAAGTCTCAATATATTGAAACCAGTGAGTGTGATATTAGGACACGGAATATCCACGAGGTTTTCCCGGAGTTGAGTTGTCAAACGGGACCCCGAGGATAGGGGTGTCCGCGAGCCATCATGCGGTGCCACTAGATATCGGGACGTTTCACGGCATAATTTCTATGGCTAAGTCACCTCCCTCTCGGTGGAATCTTTGGGTAACTCTTAACAGGGGACATATGGAAATTCCGCCTGCGGAATCGTTTCTACGTCAGCTTGACCTTTCTTGGAATTAAGTATCGCAGCGAAGAATGTGTCCGCATCCTTCGTCATAAATCTCTAGCTTGCATGCGGAGATCACATTGGACGTACTTGTTCTAATGCCTTGTACTATCATAATGCGATTGAGCAATACTTAACACTACTATCTTTGTTGACCACGGAGTGCGATAGCTCGGTGCTTAGACAGCCAATCCATTCCCATAATCAAGTCAAATTCTCGAAATGGTAAGGGTATCAAATCAGTTAGAAACTCTCTTGCTTGTATAACAATAGGGCAATTTCTGTATACGCTATTTACACGAATACTATGCCCCAATGGACTAGTCACATGCATGTCATATATTAATTTCTCCATCGCTGGTATCTTATCAAATACATCCCCGATGCATACATATGAATGGGTAGAACCAGGGTTAATCAGTGCATGCATCTCAATATCATATAGAGAAAATATAACAGCAATCACTTCAGGAGCATCCTGATCCTCGCGAGCCTTTATCGCATATGCTCGTGCTGGCACTCAAGGCATAGGACGATCCTGCGTCCCCGACAGCTGTACCTCCTCGTCACCCCATCAGCGGCTCACGGCCTCCTCGACACTCTACCTCACATCTGCAGTCGACGGCGGTGTCGCGGACCTCTCTCACACTATTACTCAGGGATTCCTATTGTCTTGACTCTTTGGGACAATTTTCCATCAAATGTTAGGTGCTTCCCTACGAGAGCACCTCCACGTCAACAATGCAAACCCACAAATTTAGGTAGGTGGCGATGAGGGCACTGCGAAATTTCTTCTTGTCAATGAAGCACCTCTCTGCACGTACTCGGTGTTACATTGGACCCACATAACTCTACCTCGTAGCGAAACTATATTCTGATTGAGTTGGAGATTCTCTAGCTCTTTTCCTTGAGAAAGACGAAGCTCCTTTAGAAAACTTCTTATTTTGAGATCTTTCTTTGCTGCTAGTTTCTAGTCTCTCTATTTTCATTGTAGCTTGGACTAACTGATATAAATCCACTGTTTGGAGAGAAGTCATAGGTGCCAAATACCTTTTGATGGAATCATGCAGTCTATCCTCAAATTGCCTACACCCGAAATGCAGTGAGGGACCAACTGGGTGCATACTTGTTGAGATGGCCCGAATTCTTTCTCATATTCGACCCGTTGCAGAGTTCCTTTACTTGAATTCAGGAAGCGTGTTTCCACTTGGTGCTCCTGTACATCTCGGTAACGTATTTTGCCACGAACTCTTGGACAAAAACTCGAGTCATGGGATTTGGAATCCTTGGACTTCTCAGCTGGTTTTCCACTAGTCATAGGCCTCGCTTTGCAATAATGGTGCCGCGTGATGCTCTTTGATCGGAGGCATCTAGCTTCCTCGATATTCTTTCTAACTTTTCTAGCAAAATGGATTTATGTGTCATCGATCAGAAACAGGCCTCGATATACGTATTTGTATGCTGCTGACACTATGTCCACTGTCAGTCATGCCTATCACATCCTCCGACTACCACAGGTCACGAGGCGGGTAATCGGTGTTATTATGTTTTCTTAATAATCTTTCATGTATTAAGAAAGATATCTCATATACATGAATACCCTCTTGATATCATGTTTACTTAGGAGATATTCATTATCAAATAATCTATTATACATGTTGAACTGAACTTTTTCATATAAAAAATTTATCTACTCATTTGTACTTTTAATAGAATTATACTTGTTAGGAACTTACTATCCTATCATAGGGCACATTAAGTTTGCCCACATCAAACATCTTGGCGAGAGCGAAGCTTCATGATGTAATTACAATGCGTTTTTTTACTTAGTTTCTCTCTTATTTGAACCTAATTAGTCATTCACTAGGGTTCCTATACTTTGGTGTATGAATTTAGGCTTAAAAATGTCAAAATCTGAAATCGGAACATGAGAGACGTGGTACCGATACCATGGTAGGTGCCGATGCGAGCTAGGTTTTGGTGAGTAGTCGCGGAAATTGCCCAGAAATGGCAAATTTTCCCTCTTTCACTCGCTTTTCAACTTCCATCTTTCTTTCCCTACATTCCATCTTACTTCTAAAACCTATCATGAATTCCTCCCGAAAAACTCTAAAATGGGTCGTAGCCCATTTATCGACAAACATGAAGATTAGTTGGGGTTTATTTATAAACCCAAATTCAGTACTTGTAATTAAGCCTAAAATCTTTACTCATAGGAGGTTAAAGCTGCTCAACTTAGCCACAAACTAAGGTTTTTATAGCCCTACCTCAGCAATTCTAGGGTTAGGATGAAATCCTAACTAAACCTAGGTTTTGGAGCAAACTCTTATCCATACAATTCCATGGAAATCCATACAATTTTATGGAAATCCATACAAACTTTAGAATTCCATACCCAAAACCCTACTAATTCCATACCTTTGATCTTCTTTGAACTCCTCTTCTCCTTACCTTTGCTTCTTCTTCTTAACTACTCTTTCTCTTTACTCTTCCTTCCTCTTTACATTTTTGTTCTCTCACAAATGAGAGAACAAACTTGATCTTATCTCCTTTTTATTGATTTTACTTTCCTTTATTTACTCATTGGTCCCTCATCTTCATTTATTTGCAATTCAACTTATACTATACTCTACTTTGGCATACAATCTTATGATATTATGACCCTTAGGTCCTAAATTGGTAAATGACCAATTTACCCTTGTCTTTTGTATAAATTCCGGGTTTTTCTTATTTTATTTTTAGCATTATTTTATTCTGGAAAAATATACATTTACTGTTATTATACCCTAAACATGCTATAAGACTGTCAGGGTATGATTTGGGGTGTTACACCCTGTGTGGTCATTACTACTTATGTTGAAACCCTGCATAGGTCATGGATATGTTCTTATACAGGTTGGATATTTGGTAGATCTCCTCGAAAAAAGGAGACTCTGCCCGATTTTTGTGAAAATGTAGATCCTGATAAATGGGACACAACAGTGTGGTATCGGGTTACCCGAAATCAGTCATGTGACACCCCAAATTTCGGAGTGCTTTTTCCCTAGTAATTAGTGCACTTAGTTCAATGATAAATTTTTTTGGAATTATGCTTGAGCACCAAATGCCATCCTCGGGTATATGGTTGAATTCTAGACTCATAGATCTTTCCATAGGGGTCAAGAACACGCCAAACGGACTTGGGGACCGAGGAAGTTATGGTCATTCGAGTTGGCGTTCTTGGGGAGCTCATTCCTAGGCAGTCATTTCGGCCAAAGGATGTCGGCTCGGCAGAAGAGCGTCGGCTTGGCTATGTTGGTACTAAATGCCATCCACAGGCATGTGGTCAGATTCTAGACTCAAGGATCTTTCCATAGAGTCTTAGAACACTTGAAACGGACTTCGGACGGGGAGGTTATGGTCATCCCGGTTGGCGAGCACCATATGAAGCGACCCGACGTCACGAGAGCCCGGCCAGGCACCTACTTTCTTTCGTCTTTTTCGAAAACCATATGAGCTCGGATTATAGTGAGCCATATATATATAAATTCTAGACTCAAAGAGGGCTTTACATGGGAGTCTACGACATGATAAACAAACTTGGACGAGAAAGTTATGAATGAGTTGCGCAGGCGAGCTGTTCCTAAGAGCGAAGTCGGCTCGTGCGACTCATGCCGAGAAGAGCTCCATGCGGCTCATGTGCGGAAGAGCTGCAAATGCGGCTCATCAAGGAGAAGAGCTCATGCAGAAGAGCTTATGTGGAAGAGCTCATGCAGCTCATGTGGAAGAGCTCATGTAGCTAATGCGGAAGAGCTCATGCAGCTCATGCAAAAGAGCTCATGCAGAAGAGCTCATGCAGCTCATGCGGAAGAGCTCATGCATAAGAGCTCATGCAGCTCATGCGGAAGAGCTCATGCAGCTCATGCGGGAGAGCTCATGCCAGCTCATGCGGAAGAGCTCGTCGACTCATGCGGAAGAGCTCATGCGGCTCATGCGGGAAGAGCTCATGCAGGTCATGCGGGGCTCATGCGAGGAAAGGCTCATGCGGCTCGTGCGGAGAGAGCTCATGCGGCTCTGATCGGAGGCTCATGCGTCATGCGGGAGAGCTCATCGGCTCGTGCGGGGAGGCTCATGCGGCTCATGCGGCGAGGCTCATGCGGCTCATGCGGGCGAGGCTCATGCGGCTCATGCGGAGAGCACATGCAGCTCATGCGGGGCTCATGCAGCTCATGCGAAGCGAGCTCATGCCGGCTCATCTGGAAGAGCTCGTACGGCTCATGTAAGCGAGCTCATGCGGCTCGGCCTAATATGTCGGGTTCGAGTGAATGAGGCTCGTCCACAGCTCGTCCTCTCAGCCTTCTGGTAAAAGGCTACTCTTGGGCTGTAGGGTCCGATTTGGGTGATTCAGCCACACATCAAACATTTGACTAATGGGGCTACAATTTTTATCAAGGATGCTAGTCCAAATTCTCACTTTTCCTTGACCAAAATTCAGTCTCAAGACTAGACATCTCATAGGCTCCAAAACAGAATGCTACTCCCACACAGCTCGTCACAAGTGAGCTCGGCCACACACACAGCTCATCAAATGGGCTTGTACTGCCAGAGGGTAGCCCATCCTAGGAGAGCTCGGTCAGAAGAGGTCAGCTCATCCTAAAGAGCTCAGCCCGATAGAGCTCAGCCACCGCAGCTCATTATAGTTAGACTTCGACCACCATACGGCTCGCCCTCTGGACCCTTCCAGTAAAAATTTCATAACTTGCGGCTGCTTGAGGTCCGATTTGGGTGATTCGAAGCCCGCGTCAAGCTCACTGATGAGACTACGATATACTAGGGGCCACAGGGGGCCAGAATTCCTTTTCTGCCCGATGAAAAGCAAATCTTAAAGTCATTAGAAATAACAAAGGTAAGAAGAAAACCTTTGCCAAATTGTATTAAACATATGAACTGGAACATTTTGATACAATTTATCTCTATCATATCTACACAAAACTTCGGATAACAGTCAGGTACATAACAAAAATCGGATTTTACGCGAGACTTTTACAAACACATAATAAGCCATGCTTGACCTTCTTTCTCGACTAAAGCCTCATGAAGTGCCTTCCCTGCCGGGTACCTCGATTACGAGAAATGTTTTTCCACGACGGGTGAGCTATGCCCAATAGAAAGTCTCTCTTACGAAAGGGCTACTCCCACCTAAAGTGCACATGCAATATGACATAATTCACATAAATCATTCACACACATTCATATAAAGAATATACCTCTCTTTCTACATATGAATGTCTATGATAAACAATAAGTTTCAGGAGTCACCTCACCAGACTCCCTCACACACGCCATTTTCATGTATGAGGCGTTTTTCAAAACAAAGCTTTTATTTTAAATCCACTTTGGACCACCTCAGAGTATCAAACCATTGGACCATCTCAGAAAACTCTTTTATTGGACCCAACCCTCCTAGGCACCCATTTTATTTATGCACTCACACCCGATTTACGCGATGTACCGAGTGCTTTCAGCGATGATAATATCCTTGCATAAAATCTCATGTTACATGCATGCGAAAACTACATGCAACAGTTATATTCATTAAAAAGCTATTCAAGCATCATGTTAATATATATCAAGCATGAGTATATCAACATCAATATTCACACAATTTGCATGTTATTCAAACAAGCAATAGCACACAACTCAAAATCTATCAATACTTTCAGTTCACGTATGCGGTAGCAAAATCGGTTCCGGAAATTGTAGTGCGGAAACTACCTGGCTGGGACCCGAGAGCCGGTCCCCCGTGACAACGTTTCTATCGAATTGTTCTTTGAACCAGCCCATCACCAGGGCTACACCTCATAACCATGTCATGACTGCGAAATGATGATTAACGGAGTAGGAGAGAACCCCTACCTCTCGAGAGTGCGAATCCCTTCCTTGTTTTGCAACTCTTCCGTTTATTCAAATCCACCAAGACTCTTTCAATTCTCTTTTCCCTTTTCCCTTTCTTTTCTCTTCATACCACCCCATAGGTTATCTTAGGTGGAGGAGACTTCTAGGTGTGGGACACCTCATGCTTCTCTCCTCATGACACATAGCATCCTGTGTCATCATACCCACTTTTCTTCCCACTAAATTCCTCATGCAAAGCCTATCGAACACCCCAGCATCCGCTCTTTGTTATCCTCATCTGAAGACCACTCTTTCATGCATGATTTAAACTTGACTTTACTTGGCACACTTGGCCTCCGCTAATGTGCCAAGTGTCCACCTTCCCTCAAGTTACCGCGACATGCAATCCCTCATGCCACGTGTCCACTTTCTCGTTCGTCCATTTGCAGCGAAATGCGTGCAAATTCAGGCTATCTCTCACCGATTCAACGGCGTCGTGTACCTAGATTTCGCGAGACGAACTCAACGATGTGATCCGTGTCGTCATCTGAGATCTAGAAAAATTCCAGATTTTGACGGAAATTACCATTTAACCCTTTTTCAGAAAATTTGAATTTTCCAGGGCTTCACATTCTCCCCCCCTTAAAAGAATTTAGATCGAAATTCACACACCTGCTAATAATACAATCACATGCATATGCTAACGATCGACTACCATTCAATGACTAATCGCGTACCTTCGTCACGAAAGAGGAAGGATATAAGTACTTGGCATCGTGTCCTCATGCTCCCATGTTGCCTCTTCCGCTCCCTCGGTGCTTCCTGTTTTCTTTACTAGCCTCACGGTCTTGCGTCGCAAAACCCGCTCTCGACTATCCATAATACACACGGAGTCCCTCTTGAGGTCCCATACGCATTAATAATAGACTCGCTCCAGTCCATACATGAAATTTGGATCTGCGGAGTGTACTCCCGAGACATAGAGACATGGAATACCTCATGGACACTGATCGCTTCGGTGGTAATGCTAATCGATATACAGCGCCCCCACCCTCTCGATTACCTCGAAAGTTGATAAACCTCGCGATGAACCTGCTTTGAATACGACGCTCCTGCCCAGGCATCACCTTTAAGAAGACATGATCGCTGAGCTCAAGCTCCGAGGCTGCGTCGTGACTTATCGGCATAACTCTCTTACATCGGCTGGCCGTGAGAAGAGCAGTTTACATGTCGGACCACTTTCTATGTGGTGTCTCGAATCAAGTCGGGGACCCGAGTGGTGGAGCTCCTCTCCCACGCCAGGTCAACAAATCGGTGATCGACATGGCCTGTACAAGGCCTCATGGGGTGCCATTTGTATGCTTGCGATAGCCTTGTTGTTGTAGGAAAAATTCTACGAAGCGAATGCTCTTCCAGTACCCTTGAAATCTAGGACACATGCTCGCAGCATGTCCTCTAGCTGTATGAGAGTCCTCAGGCCCGACCATGCATGCATGGATGGCTTGGTGCTCATCAGCGTGTCCCCCATGGCCAGCCTGGAAACTTTTTCGAGAAGTGTGTCGTGAACACGGGATCTCTGTCAGATCACGATGAATCACAGGCACTCCATGTAACTGGCGCAATCTCGTATATCTGACTCTTGAAATTCCTCTAGTGTAAAGGTCATCATACGGCTAGGAAATGTGACGACTTAATGAGTCGGTCGCTATGACCCACAGCGCATCATGTCACGCGATGTTCGTGGTAAGTGAGTCTGAAAGTCCATCGTGACATGCTCCCGAGCTTCCACTCGCTACCTCCGATGGCTAGAGTAGCCCGGTGGGCCACGGTGCTCGGCCCCTTTGCCGCTGACATGGGACACCGTCGGCAAGATCGGCGTGTGTCTCTTCGTCCCGCTCGATATGCGGCGGCGAAGATCTTGATACATCTTGGTGCTTTGGATGCACTACGAAAGGAAGCGATGAAACTCCGCGAGGATCTCCTATCTCAACTCAATCCAAGGCGGGAACCACTGCCGAGTCCTCTATCTGAAGACTACCATGCGTGGACGGTCCGACCCTCGTCACTGTGCGACGTACGGTCTGATGGACACACTATCTCGCGTCCACCGCCCACGAGGGCTTCGATCCACCCATTCGGTAGGAAGGCATAGCCACTAAACTTCCTTAACCCCACGACTGCTTCATTTGTCACGTAACCTAAAAAGTCCCACGGTCTCACGAGGCATCCGCCACTCCGGGAAGCTATACTATGTCTCCCGTGACTTCAAGCGGCGAGTGCATCGGCCACCACATTTACCTTACCGGGGATGGTGTCTGAAGTGAAGTCTATAATCCTCGGAGACTCCATCCTACCACGTTGCCTCATATTGAGGTCCCGTGTGAAAATATGCTTGAGACTTTTGTGAAGTGCGAATTTCGAACTTCGCCGTATAAGTAGTGGGCGCCAAATCTTCAAGGCGAGAACAATGGCCGTAACTCCATGTCATGCGTCCAGGGTAATTCTACTCGTGATTCTTATTTGTTGAACCATAATGTACTCTTAGGATTTGAATCAAAACTTACATCGATCAGATCCTTTTTGAAGCATCACGATTCTGAGTACTCTTTGTCCCCTTTCAGGGACTACGAATAGGAGGTGAGAGTAAGCCTCGGATTTCCGATTCACGGAGATGCCCTCTCACACGAGGTCATTCCACTGAGCTTGATCTTAGGATTGACTTAGTCATAGGTGCTAGTAGGGAGGGAATTCTCAATGAACTTCCTGTAATGTCGACCAATCCCGAAAGCTGCGTATCTCAAGGCTGACTTGGCCTCTCGACTCCTGCCGGCCTGACCTTCTCGGGGTCCTGCGACACACACAGGCCAGGCACGAGCGTGTCACAGGAAATCTCACCTACGTGAGCCAAAATTCACACTTCTTGAGATTTGGCATCTGTGATGGTCTCTCAAGGTGGAGCGACCACTCAAGTGATCCTCATGATCCTCCTTTGTCTCAGAGTAGATCAAAATATCGTCCACGAAAACTACCACAAACCGATCTAAGTAGGGGTGGAAGACCCTATGCATCAGATCCATGAATGCTGCTGGTGCATTCGTCAATGCAGAAAGGGGCATCACGTGAACTCGGAAATGCCCGTACCGTGTCTGAGCAATGTCTTAGGGATATCTTCCTCCCTAACTCTCAGGCGGTGGTACCGGTGCGGAGATCTATCTTGAGTACGCCACGCCCCTCGACTGATCAAGCAATCATCGATCCTTGGTAAAGGATCTGGAATTCTTGATCGTCACCTGTTATTGTCGGTGGTGATACGGTCGAGAAGGGTCTTATCCTTTTTCTTGCTTAAAGCGGAACGAGGGCGCCCCACGGTGAAGTGCTCGGTCTAATGAAACCCTTGTCCAATAATCCCTGTATCTGGACCTTGAGTTCCTGCAACTCAACTGGCGCCATCCTATGCGGAGTCATAGAAATGGGCGACGTACCAGGGTGTAGCTCAATGACAAAGTCTACATCCTACGGGAGGTAATCCGTAACTGTGCGGAAAAACATCCTCGAGCTCACACACCACCGAGTGCAGACTCGAGCCACTGTCACACGCCTCGTCCTCGAGGCTAAGGCTTACTAGCCAACCTGTGCTTGTCCAGGTGCCATCTAGAGAGTCATACGACTAGGTAAAAACATCATGCTTATCCTGAAATGTATCTGAATACCATCCTACATGTGGCGGTAACCTCCCTCACGATCACAATCAATGACGACCCGGTGTCTTGATCAGCGATCCATGCGAGAATGACATCAAAGTGCGATATGTCCATCACAGAAGATCCATCGTGAGTAGAATCCCGAGAGATCTCACAACTCACGAATTAGTATTATATCGATCGATCCTGCTTCTAACTCTGGGGAGGGGAACTCCACGTGTAGCGGCTTTTCCAAGGATTCAACCTTTAGAAGCCCCGAAAACATTCACGAATCACGTGATAAAGAATGAGATGGACCCGAGAATCAAGCAATACTCTTGCCCATGGCGTACAGGGAGTAGAAACATACTGTATAGCGACGGATATGTGGGCTCAGGTCGTGGGTGTAACGGTGAAAGCAACGCCCACTGGGTCCACTGGGAGTAAAGGCACGTGGCCTGCCCTCAACCTCGAGCCCATGATCGGCCTCTGCGCACTATCTAGCCTGCGGTGCCCGTTTTAGCACCACTGGGGCGGTATACGTTCCCTTGGCCCATCTTGCAGGAGTGAAGGAACATCGCGTGTGCGAGTGTGTCCAGCGATATTTACAGGGGCTGGGGGTGTCCCATAGCCACGGAATCCTTGCCTCGTGGAGGTCGAATCTCCGTGTCGGGCCCCAGTGGCAATGATAACATGGCATCCTTAGGTCACGGCCGGCTAGGAATTGATGCGCTTTGGCCACGAAGCCATGTCCTGTCAGGAAAACCCTCGTGGAGCAGAAGTCCTTCTTGCTCCTGGTCGAAGAAAGTGACCACTCCTTCCGCTTATCACGACGCCGTATCTCGAATGCTCAGAGCATCATCTATCTCCTCTACTCTGGCCAAAGTTGTCGACCATAGAATCCATGTCTTGCATAAGAATTCCCCCGCAATCTTGCCACAGGATGGACAACTTCAAAAACCATCCTCGAACTTTTCACCTTGGCCATGTACGAGGCCACATAATCATCCCGAAATGCGTAACTCTGTAAGCTTAGCCACGTGCTAAGTCTGTCATTGTGTTTCCAACTCGAGGAACTCGGGGCTTTTGCATATGTGATCTGCAAGGGCTTGCCCATGAAGGCTCTCTAAGCTCCTCCACATCATTGCCTCCAAATTTCTAGTGGCTTTTAGCAGTCCTATACACGAGACTCACCCTCTAATTTGAGAAATGTAGCTAGCCTGATATTTGTAACATTGGGTAATCTCCATGGCCTGCAAAACTCTCTCTCCAACTTCTGTCGGGAACCAATGAAGTCGCCACCATCGAATCCCTGCTCGTCCTAAATCTTTGGAGGATGATGTGCTATACGCTTGACCCGAGGGTTGTTCGGTCCTCCACGTCCCCCAAAGCTGCACCCGGCCTATGCAATGGCAGCGGCTGCAACCATGGCCTCTGAGGCACCGCTGATCAAAGCAGTTGGGTGTGCCTCGTGGCGACCACATTGTCCCCCTTCCTTGACTTGCCATCTACATATATCAATAGCAATTTATTCATTTATTTATTTATTTATTTATTTTTTTCGAACCCCTAAGGTTAACTTCTCACCCTAGTGTTCAATACTCCCTGTATACTATTCACCAAGCATACAATTCACATAATATATAGCATAATATCATCTGACAATTCATCGAATGCCGCAAATGGATGCATGATCTAAACCCACATGCCCCATTTAGCCCAAGGCAATAGTGTACCTAAAATTTTTTTTTATTTTTATTTTTTCCCTGATACCTAGCGTTATTGTTGGTATCCAAGTGTTCAACACTAGGTATAAACCTAGGCTCGATACCAAGGCATGACACCCCAATTTCGAGGGTCTTTTTTCCACAATGGTGAGTGCACTTAGTGCAATGATAAATTTTTTTGGAATTATGTGAGCACCAAATGCCAACCTCAGGTATATGGTTAGATTCTAGACTCAGAGATCTTTCTATAGAGCCCGAAGAGAAACGTCACCCAGCAGGACTTGGACCGAGGAAGTTGCTGGTCATCGAAGTTGGCGTTGCAGAGCTCATTCCCTAAGACGAGGTCAGCTGCGCGGGATGTCAGCTCGACGCGGAGAAGAGATCGGCTTGGCTATATTTGAGGCACTAAATGCCATCCACGAGGCATGTGGTCTAGATTCTAGACCGGAGCTTTCCATGAGTCTAGAACACTTGAAACGGACCGGACGGGGAAGTTATGGTCATCAGAAGTTGGCGGCACCATATGGCTGACAAGCGGCGTCTTGAGAGCGAAGCGGGCACCTACCGTCTTTTGTCTTTTCGAAAACCATATGAGCTCCAGTTATATTGAGCCATATATATATGAATTCTAGACTCAAGGGATTTCGTACGAGTCTGACACATGAAAGCAGACTTCGGGCCGAGAGAATGGTATGATTGGTCAGAAGTTAGCCTGAGACTTCATTCCACCCAGGCAGTCGGCTCATGCGGCTCATGCGGCTCATGCGGGGAAGAGCTCCATCGCGTCTCATGCGGCCTCATGCGGAAGAGCCGCGGAAGAGCTCATCGGCTCATGCGGAAGGCTCATCACCGGCTCATGCGGGAGAGCTCATACGGCTCGTGCGGAAGAGCTCATGCGGCCTCATGCGGAAAGAACCATCTCGGCTCTACATGCGAGAAGGCTCATGTAGAAGAAGCTCATGCGGCTCATGCGGGAGCTCATGCGGCTCATGCGGGAGAGGCTCATGCACGGCTCATGCGGAAGGCTCATGCGGCTCATGCAAGAGCTCATGCCGGAGGCTCATGTAGAGGCTCATGCGAGGAAGGCTCGTGCGGGAAGAGCTCGTACGACTCACGTACGGAAGAGCTGTGCGGCTGTGAGAAAGGCTTCGTCGGAAGAGCTCATGCGGAGCGGCTCATGCGAAAAGTTCATCTGGAGAGCTCATGCGGCTCATGCGGAAGAGCTCATGCGGCTCATCGCGAGGAAGAGCTCATACAGCTCGTGTGGGAGAGCTCGTACGGCTCATGCGGGTGAGCTCGTCGGCTGATGCGGCCCCGGTGCTCATGCGACTCATGCGGCGAAACTCATGCGACTCATGCGGGAGAAAGAGCTCATGCGGCTCATGCCGACGGAGGCTCGTGCGGCTCATTGCAGCGAGCTCATGCAGCTCGCATGCGGCCGAGCTCATGCCGGCTCATGCGTGAGCTTATGCGGCTTCGGCCGCGATATGTCGGTTCGGCTAAGATGAGCTCGTCCGCATTTCGTCCTCTCGGTTTCACCCACGGTAAAGGCCATAACTTGGGCTGCAGAGGTCCAATTTGGGTGATTCGAAAGCCTACATCAAGCTTACGGACGGGGTTACAATTTCTATCAAGGATGCTAGTCCAAATTCTCACTTTTCTTTGACCGAAATTCAGTCTCAAGACTAGATGTCTCGTAGGCTCCAAAACAGAATGCTACTCCACTTCTGACTCGTCACAAGTGAGCTCGGCCACACACAGCTCATCCCGAATGGAAGCGGCGCAAGGTCGGCCCATCCTTGGAGAGCTCAGCCAGAAGTGGTCAGCTCTCGTCCTAAGAGAGCTCGGTAATGGGAGCTCGACCACGGCTCATTCTCTCCGGTTGAACTCGATATACATTTCGCCCTCTCGAGACCCTTCCGGTAAAAATGTCACTTAACTTGGGGTACGTAAGGATCCGATTTGGGTGATTCGAGAAAGCCCGTCAAGCTCTGACAGAGGCTACGATACCAGAGGGCCACAGGGCCAAATTCTTTTTCTTCCCAATGAAAACAAATCTTAAAGTCCATTAGAAATAACTGCAAAGGTAAGAAAACTACCAAATTGTGACTAAACATATGAACTGAGTTTAATTACAATTTATCTCCTATATCTACAAAAGCGGGATAACTGATCCGAGTACATAAAATCAAGTTTTTACGCGGGCACTACGAAACACATAACAAGCCATGCTTGACCTTCTTCTCAACTAAAGCCTCATGAAGTGCCTTCCCTTAGTGCACCTCCAGTACCTGAAATGTTTTTCCCACGATGGGGTGAGCTATGCCCAGTAGAAAGTCTGGTTCCCACTCCCACCTAAGTGCACATGCAATGACATAATCATAAATCATTCACAGACATTCATATAAAACATGCACATCTCTATATGAATGTCTACCATGTCGCCTGTCAGTTTCAGAGTCCTCACTTAGAGCTCCCTCACACCTGCCATTTTCATGTATGAAATTGTTTTCAAACAAAATCTTTTATTTTAAATCCCAGGACCACCTCCGAGTATCAAACCATTGGAACATCTCCGAGAACTCTTTTTATTGGACAACCTGCGATAGAGTTCATTGGGCCAAACCTCGATATAATTTATTGAATGACCCTCCGATATAATTTATTGGACAAACCTCCGATGTAATTTATTGGACAACCCTCCGATATGATTTATTGGACAACATAGATCTGTTATTGGATAACCCTCCAGTACCCATTTTATTTATGCACTCACACCGTTCTGCGATGTACCGTGCTCATCGCGATGATGAAAATATCCTTTGCATAAAATCTCATGTTACATGCATACTGAAAACTACATGCAACAGTTATATTCATGCTTCATTTCAAGCATCATGTTAATATATCAAGCATGAGTATATCAACATCAATATTCACACAATCTACATGTTATTCAAACAAGCAATAACACACAACAAGATCATCAATATTAGATTCACGTGTCGGCGGCAAAATCGGTTCGAATTGTAAGTGCGGAAACTACAAACACGGACCCGGCTTGGGTCCCCACCCGACAACGAGTTTGTCGGGTGTTCTTTGAACCAGCCCGTCACTGGGGCTACACCTCATAGCCATGTCATGGCTCTGAAATGAAGATTAGCAGTGGGAGAGAACCCCTACCTCTCGAAGTGCAGATCCCTTCACTGTTTGCAACTCTTCCGTTTGTTAAATTTTAGAACTCTTTGTTCTCTTTTCCCTTTTTCCCCTTTCTTTTCTCTTCCATACCACCCCACAGATTTATCTTAGGTGGAGAAGACTTCCCTAGGTGTAGGACACCTCATGCTTCTCTCCTCATGACACATAGCATCCCACATGTCATCATACCCACTAAATTCCTCATGCAGAAGCCTATCAGACACCTAGCATCCACTATAACATTTATCCTCATACAAGACCACTTTCTTTCATGCATGATTTAAACTTGACACTTAGCACACTTGGCCTCCACTAATGTGCTAAGTGTCACCTTTCAAGTTCCACACGGCATGCAATCCTCATGCCACGATGTCACTTCTCGTTAAATCCATTTACCTCGAGAAATACGTGCAAATCCGAAGCGTCTCGGGGAATTCAACGAAGTGTTGTGTACACCTAGATTTCGTGAGGCCAGACTCAAAAGAGTATGATCGATGTCGTCATCAGGATCTAGAAAAATTCCAGATTTTTGTAGAAATTACCATTTTACCTTACCCGAGAAAATTGAAATTTCAGGGGCTTCCCTGCAGAGAATCGGGGTTGACGGGTTGTCAGAGACCCCACAGGGTTTTGGGAGGCGTCCTGTGGCGAACCATGGGTCTTCGCATGCCAAAAGCGTGTAGAATGGGCTAGAACCTTGGAGGGAATTAAAAAAATATGCACAAAATTTTATCATTCTTAAAACAAAAATAAACAATATGCAAATGTTGCAACAACAATGAATACATAAAACAACATAACTATTTTTATAATTTTATTTATTTTTATCAATGGAAAAAATATATATATTTCTCTAAGTGCAACAAATTTTGGAGAGTATTGATAAGTATAATGATGATTTAATTTTTTTTTCGAAGTATTAATGGAAAAACCAAAGGTCAATTCAAAACAAATTTTTTGTTTTTCATGATTTTAGTAAATTAGCCAGTTTTGAATTCTTACAACATGATTTCCATTGGTGCATAATTTTTGGCAAACTCATTATGTAGATTTAAGCTTTACATTGAGCTTTTAGACTAGCCCATTAGAGCCAAATTATAATTTTAGATCTTGTAGTTTGACATATATTTTATTTTATGCAATACGTATACTATTTCAAGCAAAAGTAGAGATTTCTAACTCGATTAAGAATAAACTTAGATAAAGGAACCCATATGTAAACCATACCATGCCTATCTAGAGTGAGCAATTAATTTATTTAATTCTATGTTTGACACATATGTGGATTAAAGGATAAAACAAGTATACATTTGTACACAACAAAAATGCTTAGGTTTAGAAGAATTTGTTTAGGTCAAAATATATATATATATATATATATATATATATATATATATATATATATATATATATATATATATATATATATATATATATATATATTTAATAGATGTTTAAGGTGAAAATCTTATTATCTGAGTTTAAAATATTTAAATAAATCATTTTTAAAAAACATTTAAATAAATGGGCCATGTTTAGCTAACCCATGGGTAGTTTAATATAGCCCATCAGCAACTAACATGGATCTTTATAATGCTTTTATTTTAGCCTAGGGTTTTCTCACCATCTCTAACCTTCCTCATAGCCACTTCTATCATTTCTTCCTTCCCCAATTCATATTCATCTTACCCTAGGTTTTCTTTAAGTTTAATTCTTGCTCCTAATCAAGTAAGATTGAAACATTCTTTAGTTACGACTCAATCCATCTTTTTCCTCATTTTCTCTTTCTTTGTCTACACGGCTTATTGATAAATTGTTTTGAATTTTTGGAGATTTTTCCATGTTCAGTCTTTGAATGGTTGTGATCTTTATTATCAATTCAGTCCTCATTGTAGTACCACATGGAGAAGGTAAAAAGGTTTTCATCTTTAATGTTGTAAGGAATTTAGATGGTGATCTTATAAGTTTCATTCTTTCCATGTTAATATTATTGAAATCGTAGGGAATCAATATTTTTTCATGTGCCTATTTTTGAGTTTACTAGTGAATTTATGTTCAAATTATAGTGCTCGAGATCTAGTTCAAAATTAATGGATTATTGGGATTTAATGATTATCTTCAATTAGGTAGACATAAAGATGAGAAGAGAAGCCCAGAAATAAAGTTTCATAGTTTAAAATATTTTAATATTTGCCAAAAGGTATGAAGAATAGTTTAATTTGGAAAAGGTTATTATTGTTTGAATTTAAAAGAAATACTATTATTTGTAGGCAGTAAGAAATAAAGTCTGAAATTGAAAATATTTATTTTCTCTTATTTCAACAAGTTCTAATGAACAAAAATAACAGTTCTTGAAACCTAACTCACATCAACCAACAATTCTCACTAAAAATGTATATCATCCCAAGTTTAATCGTTCATATTTTATTATTATTATTATGTAAATACATTAATTTAGTTGTATTGTCTATTATATTATGAATTCAAAGAATGACTTGTGCTGAAGTCAAAAATAATTACTAAGCATAATAAAAATATAGAACATATCGCAAGCTCATTCCTTTCCCTTATTACCTTGTGTTTACAATAATCATTTTTCCCTTGTCTTCTAGAGCTTTAAAGCTATGTCATTATGACAAAAAAAAAAAAAGTTTATAAGCATAATACAAAAATAATATTTATTGGTTAAAAAGATATTAATTTTTTAATATCATTATGTAAAGGAGTAATGAAAAGAAAAGAGGGAATTAAATATTAAGATTTGATGAAAAGAAAAAGTATTAGTAAATCTTTTTTAAAGATTGGAAAAGTTAAAAAAGCTTTAATTTTTTAATGCGGGGACATTAGGATAACCTTAGTGAAACTAATTTGAGCTTCTAATGAGTTTACTTTACAACTTGTTTGTAGAGTCATTTTCTTAATTTATATATGTTGATAAGACAATATTGAAATTAATGTAGCTTTTATGAAAAGTACCCTTAATTGGTAAGGCTAAATGTCGAAACCTATATTTTTATTTCTTAACCATCTAAATAGAAATCTTTCTTTAATTGCAAAGATAAAAAAAAATGTAAAAATCCGTATTCATTCTCCATGTGTCCTTTGTAAGAAATGACATCGCTAGCCTTCATCGAATAAAGGTTGCATATCTAATGTGTTAGATTGAAAATATAGTAACTTGCATGAATAAAAAATAAAATCAAATTATAAAAAAAATTACACATCTCTCTACTGTGGATAGAATGTGCCCTTCCTAGTGTGAAATTTTAGTATGACCCGGATTATGATATATTATTCCATTCAAAATTAATAATGATCTATAAAAGTAGTACCTATACAAGATTAGAAGAAACTCCTAAACACATCTTGAAAACAAGTGAAAGTTGACAACGATTTGTTAGGAGTGTAAAGTTTCCGCTTGATCTTGAGTTAAAAAGGTATCAAATTTGTAGTGTGTTATAAAGGCAAGCTCTATTTATGAAACTAAGCGATTTCATGTGATTTTTAAGCATGATTTGATGTTGAAATAGGTGATTAAGAATAATGTTACAATATACCAAGGAAAGCGGCGGTGATAAAAGCAGTAGTTTATGAACTTCAAACATAAATTGTAGTGCCCAAGAGGCATCAAGTGTATGCATATATGTGAATATCTTATGTTCATATTAAATTTTTTTTTTCTCGAAGAAGACAAATATTTAGAGAATTTCTATTCTTCTTAGAAATAAAAATATATTTTTTTATTTTCATAATGTAGGTAATTCTAAAAGTTGTAACTACAATGGCATGAGTGGAGTAGGAAGAGGTAAATTTTTTAATGTTTTGATTTTATTAATATATCTTATTCTTCATGAAAAGGTTGGCATGCACAAATAATTTTAAACATTATGTGTATACTTCTAGATTTTATTGACAATGACTAGGTATGGTATTATCATAGCATTGATTTTAGAAACTTGCTATACTTGATTATTCATGTTAGATCAATTGACATTAACTTGTATTGATTTTTCTTGATTTTCTCATTTTATTTTGATCACCGTACACCTTTTATTCTCATAAACAACAAGCATGGCTTTTTTAAGAGTAGTGCAATGTTTGATTCCCTCAAACACTACACCTACCCTTTGCCGGCTTTGAGTCGTGACTCCTAGACCGATTGGCCTTAGGATACTAGGTGTTAAGGCGCCCATTCGAACCTAATTACTTCGGTAGGAAGGCTACGACACCAAAACCTCTCCAATTATGGCTTTATTTACTTTTCTTTTCTATTTTATTCTTTTTTCCCTTTTTTTTTCATCACTTCAACCAATCACAAAAATCAACATAGCCCTTAATATTTGATCAACAAGCACATAAGCTATGGGTAAACCAGGTTTTGAATGAAGGAAAACATATAAGGGTAAGGACCATTCTTGGTTCACAAAATATAAAAAAAAAAAGGTTCATTAGGCAAGAGGGTGACTACGGATATAAACATGTACAGGTTGGCAAGAAAGGCTTCGAAAGCGATCAGGTTGGTCTAAATAACTACTTATTTGTTGTGTTGTCTAGGTTTTTTTAAAGTGAGAGATAATTTAAAACAAGTTCTAGGATTGTTATAGATCAAAATGATGGTGTTCACATAACTCTTCTCCAAACGAAAAATTGATTAAGAGGGTGTGACTTGTGCTTTAAAGTGTTAAGAGTTTATAGCTAAATAACGATAAGAAGACCCACATGAATTTTGAAAAAACATACCTCTTATTTTCCACATTCTATTAGAGGTTAAATCAAATTTTCATCATCAGCTTTTTTGAAATACAATCAAACCAAAAGTCACTCAACTTGTTTTTATTCATGTTTTTTTGAAACTTTAATGTTTTTATTCCTCAAAACAAACTTTAAACTGAAAACAACTAAAAGAAAAACAAACACACAACTAACACAGAAACAATCAGCCCATTAGACAAAACCCACTCAAAGGCACTACTAAACTAGACGAGCATGCAAAGGTACTAAGACATTCTTTCCACTTAATTTTCAAGTACATAACCAACCTCTTGATCTTAAAACATTCTTTTGATAGTCTCTTTATCTTTGTCAAGGTTAGTTGTTTTTCCTTGTTAAAAAATTAGGTTATTTGGAGTAAATTTTGATAGATCAATTATACTAAACATAATATTGAATTTTTGGATACATCAATGCACATACCCTCACCAATCCATCAGAAATGGTTGAACATGCTGCAAGACACAAAGTGAATGAGGAGACACCTTGTAAATTCGAACAAATAGATTATCAGTAATTTTTTTGCACTATCATAGCTTATAATTTCAAACCCTTCCCCCATTTCACTAAATATGACCCAACTAGTCTCAAAATAATTCTTAGTTAAATAAGGTAACCACCTATACCTTAATTAATTTGAATAACTATATTGAATGTTAGTGGTGTGCTTTTGGAGTAGTAATTGTAATTGTGTGCTCTATCGGATGGCGAGGATTGACCTAGATAAAGTAAGCTCTCAAGGGAGTTATGAGATTAGGTATTCTTGGTAGGTATAGAAAGTGGATTGATGTCATGTGAGAGAATAATCAATGGTACTTTTTGTTCTAAGGGAGTTTGATAGGTATGTGCCCAAAGTCCCTCATGGTTTTGAATAAGATATGGCGAATTATCAGAATTAATAAGTGTGGACAATATCTAATTGGTATGAGGCCTTTTAGGGCGATAACAAAACCAAGAGAGCACTATATAATACAATTTTGAGGAGGATAGTTTCATAAATTTCTAATAGTAGTCATCTTTAGGTTTATTTATAAAGTTGACACTAGGGGATTCAATGGTGTTGCTATGGTGTCTTGTGAGAGAGAAATTAAAAGGGTTTCAAGCCAAATATCCTAAAAGCGGTAGTGCAGGGATGGTTTGTTGTTCTCCTTGGATATTAATTTGCCATGCATATTATTTAGAAAATGTAATAATATATATATATATATATATACTCCAGACACACACACACATTTGTATGTATATGAATTGGAAAAATGTATTTTATAAAATAAAGCCTAGATTGGTTTTTTATATCTTAATTAATGTGGGATTTTCTTCTCTTGTCTCACTTTTAAAATGAGTTAATTTCTTATACAAGTTATATCTTGCTAAAATATTAACCTAAAAGGGTTTTATGAACATGTCTAGTACAACTAATCAAGTCTGATTTTTAATATCTAGAGTCTAGGTCAGATTGTAAAAGGACTACTTTGATTAGTATGTCTTCTTTCCATGAATTTCCTATGCATTCTTTTATTTTATTTTTTTGATAAAGTTCTCTTTGCTTGAATTGGTATATATGATGAAAATCAATTCCCTTTTGTCCTTTTTATAATTTTTTTTTTTAAAACTCAAGGATATGATAAAGAAGACATGGAAGAAGTACATTGATAAGAAATAAAATAGAGGATATCTAAATAAAATAAATAAAGAAAAATATAACTCCACTCAAAACTAAACTTCCTTAAGATATCATACTTGTTTAATTGTTAATGATGTTGTACTAATATTTATAGTAAATCAATGAATGAAATTCCTAGTGAGTCTATAATTTACGTAGTGTTTTTGAGTAACAAAATGATTTTAAATTTCATTACACAACAATAGCTTAGTGAATAAAATAAATATTAACTTAAATATCTCAATTTAGCGTAAGGATCTTGTATGGGATTGGTAAATATTTTTAAGAACACATCAAAAATAAAAGAATTTCTACCTTCTTTTAACAATATGCTTCATATTTTCTAGTTTAAAACCCATGAGGCGAAGAATAGATGTGAATCGTCCAACTGACACGCCTGGCAAGGGAGATTTAGTTTTGTGAACTTCGCTAAGAACTACAGGAAGGAGAAGCCCGGGTTATGCAGGGTTGAGGGGAATCCGAGGCAAAACATTTAGTCTTCACATAGTTCATTATCATCATTACATGATGACCTTGAAATCAACTGAAGAAACTAATGAGTACCTAGGGTTTAACTCCGAAGGCAGGGAAGGAAAAGACAGAAAAGAGGAAGGATTTCTATAGGCTGGAGGAATTTGTGCTGGGAGACATAGTGCTGGGAATTTGGCCTGAAATTGTGATTGACCCGATGTTTGGGACACCAGAAGCAGTGTTGAGTTCTTGTGTTGCTGTTCACAATTGTTTCATGTTTTTTGGATATTCAAAAATGGAAAACAAAGTTAATAAATCATTCTCCTGATTTCATTAGTTCGAAACATGCATTTTCAAAATTATTTTTGTTATGTTGAAAGAGTCAAAACAAGTGAATTGGGTTAGAAATAGTGTATAAAATTAATAAACAACTTAATTATTTCCACTTATTTTATTTTATTATATTTTTGCACTTTTATTTTCTTTCAGCTTTATTTTCTCGTGCTTTCTAAAGAACTAAACATAGCAATATTTGTACTAAAGATAAGCACCTATGAGGGTAATAAAGATGAAGCAATATATATGACAAAACAGTTAAGAATGTCAAATTCGAGTTTCAAACAGAGGTAGAGATGAACACCTTGAAGGACAAGTAGAGAACAAGATTGCCTGCAAACGACAACAATTGAGGTGGGGCTCAGTATCCCAACAAAGTGATAATGGACTTGTTAGGAGAAATATTTGCTTGCAAAAATACGTTGTGTCAAAATTATTTGTCATCAAATAGTTTTGAACATGTCTAATATATTAGATTATATATACATATATATAGACACACACTTACATAAGTATGAATAAATATATCTTTCCCCACTGATAAATTGTTTTTTTTGACAAAAATGTCTTGTTGCATATTTACATACTATTGTATTTTACATGTTTAATAACATAAATTAAACAAGAAAATAAAATTGACATTAGAGCTGCCATATTGTCCATGACATTACACATATCATTATAATAACATTTACCATTTAATACACAAAAGGCAAAAACAATAAACATTTAAATTTTGGATATGATTTTTAGGATAATTTTTTCCTGTAATTTCTAGTTTAAATTTTAACTTTCAATTGCCATAAGTTTCATATTACCTGTGAACCCATAACATCTGATTGTGTTGGTGTTATAGCCTAAACAGAGGTGTATGGTTCTCATAGTGGAACATGCTTAAAGGTAAGGTTGTGATCCTAGAAAGTAAACCACTAATATAAGTGGTTTCCTTATCCACAGTTACGCTCACTAGGACCGGGGATTCAATTTAACTGCACAGGAATGGTGTAAGATCGGTAAAGTCAATTTTATAAAGTGGGAATTATGTTGGAATTTTCACCAAAGCACCAAAATGTATAAAAATAAAAGCAAAGTTCTCAAACAAAGCGAAGACATGGGGACATCTCAAACAAATTAAATAAAAATATAAACAATAACCCTTTTTTTAAGATAGAAATACTCCTTAGCCCATTTTATCTTGTGGGCCACATAGGAGAGAGACACAATTCTACCTCATCATCCACTAAAACACAAAAAGGGAAAAAACCAATAATCCTCTCTTTTGTCCACTATTGAAGGTCCAAAATCTTGCAAAATCAAGGTTGTCATCCCTATTTTCAGATACCTCCAGTTTTGTTGAAGACAAATCCTTGAAAATAGTGTGTGGGCAAGTTTGTTTTCTCATTCCGTGTTTTTTCCATCAAAGTGGAAAGATGGCCAGGGTTTGTTTGAATCTTGGGTGGTGTTTATTGAACTTGGTTGTGAAAATTGTCATTTTCTTGGTTGAAACACATTTTTAAAGGAATATCATCATTGTAATATGATTGAAAAGGCATTGTGGATGTAAATAGAACCAAAATTTGGAATTATTTCACGTTGAGGTAAATCTAAAGACGAAAAGTTACATTAAGGAGAACTTCTAATGCATTAATGTTGTTAGCATGCGATTAGTGTTACAAGTGTGTTATATTAAGCTCAAATATGTTTTTAAAGTTAGCTCAAAGTTTTCATAACTTGAACATGGTTAAAATATTTACTATATATTTCAATCTTATATGGACAAAAAAGGTGTTACATTGTTTCCAAACAATAGACACGCCTTGAAGAAGTGTGTTAGTTCATTTGGTGGTTAAGTTTATTTTTTTGTTGTATTTTCTGTGGTTTGTACATGAATGTTGAAAGATGACTAGGGTTTCTTTGAATATAGGCGGTGTTTAGTGAACGTTGTTGTGATGTAAATGGAAGAAATAATTGAAATTATTCATGTTCAGGTTAATCTTGGAAGCAAAGTTGTGACGCCCCAAACCCGAGTGTCTAGATTGACTACCTCTGGCCATGGAAATCTACATGTCTCGCGTCATGAGACCCATATATGTGTAAAACGACTCAATAATATGCTCGCACATCCACTCTGAGAACTAATTATATATTTTATAAAAATGATTTATTTACAATTGTGTTTAATTACAATTTATACAAAAATGGGTCTCTTGCCCAGAATTTTCTACAAAAATACAAGATAGGGCCAGTTTGGCCATTTCTTCGCTTCTAAGGCCCCGAATGCGTCCCATTCCCAAGTGCGTCTTCGGTACCGGAAGAGTATATTCCCTCGACAGGGTGAACAATGCCCAATAGTGGAATTTCCCTACTTGGGTTACTCCCCACCTAAGTGTAATGCAATGACACACCAACATTCAACACATGCTAATATATCACTCATGCATATATTAACATAATTAATTTCATAAATCATGTAATTCAATTTACAACAATAACCTAAACTTGGCTCATGGAGCTAAAGGCACAATCGACAGTTCATCTTGGAGCGCCCTCAAAAATCTAATCGGCATGTTATTCCTCGCACGCGTAACACAACATCCTGCAATCACACAAACGGTCAGTGGGCCAGTCGGCTACTCACCAGGGATTTCTTCTCGGTCCAAATCTTTTTTGGGCAAAACCCGCGACCATCAGTACCAGCGGAAATCCCATCCATTACATGACCCTTAAGCGAAGTAAAGCAAGTAGGAGAAAAAACCCTACCTTTAGGAGTTTTGTCGAAACTCCACCAAAGCTAATTTGCCGCGATGTAGTCACCTTCTTAGTGGGGAACAACAAACATTGGCTCGTCGGGCTGTGGTCGTCGTAGGAATTTTAGAGAGAAGGTGGAGCTTCTCTCTCTAAAAATCCCACACTTTCCCTCTCTCTTCTATTTGCTCTTTTTCCTCTCCTCTTCTCCTCTCCGAATCCATTTGGTCAATATTGGAGTTAAAGAGGCAAGAGTCCACTCTCAGCGCCATGTCGAATTCTATTGGTTGAGAAGGGATTACACACTATCTCTTATCGACCACTTTAGATTTCCCTCCCCAATGGCATGATGCCATGTGTCACATGTGAGCCCGCCGAGCTCGATGTTTGACTCATCTCTGCCTTTGGACACGTGTGGCCCCTCTTGGCCGCAAAACATGCCAAGTATCCTACGCATACTCTCGATGCTTATCGAAAAGCGTGAAATCCCAGGCGTCTCGGAATTCGACAAGGTCGGCCCGTGGTAGCCTTCAGATTTCGCGAGAGGCGATTTCAATGGTGGAAATCAGTTTAGTCATCCCAAGATCTAGAAAAATTCGAATTTGACCCGAAATTTACCATTTATCCTTCCTTAGAAAACATGGATTTTCGGGGTCTCACAAAGTTATATTGAGGTTGTAAGCATGTTAAATTAGTATTATAAGTGTGTTCATTAAAATTATATATTTATTTATATTCGGTAGAGATTATTGCCTTACTTAGAAAAGGAGTTGCACAAGTGTCTTGCACCTCGATGCCCCGAGAGACTTTGTGCCTCTGATCATTATACGCCTGAAACTAGCTATGATTCCTAGAAAAGTCTGAATATCATGGCCCCTTTATTTTATTTTTGATAAATCTCATGGCTCTTGATGACTAGTCAGCTTCTCAACTCTTAGATCCTGAAACACAGTTGGACAAGTATAAATTGGCCGATGTATTAATGTTACAAGCATGATATTCATATTAAATAACATGTTGTTGTGTGGAAAAATCATGTTAATATGTGCTTACGTGATGTAATGCGCATGGAAATTATGGTGATGAATGGAAATTATATGTAGAAAATATATTTATCAAAATTTATAAATGTTGCATGTAGCTCTTATTATGCATGTAACATGACATACCATGAAATGGCATATCTACATTTCATATGCACAGGGACATCATAATATTGGGTTTATGTGCATGGGTATGGTCATTCATCATCAGTGTTGATGAATGGGTAGTGAACTCGTACTTTGGACAACGTCCAATAAATGTCTCACGGTTTAAAACATAAAAAGTGAAATAAAATTAATGAGTGTTGGGCAAAGTAAGAAGGGGTCGTTGAAATCCTCGGGTGAAAAGCTTTTGGAGTTTCAATATGGGTGTAAAGACCCCGCGGTGTGATCACGAAAAGTTACGTATGGGTGTAAGAGATCGCGATGTAAGTAGAAAAGTTTAGTTGCCCAGAAGACACACGAGTTATGGATTTATCACATAGACTTAAAGTTGTGTGATTAGGTCGGGGATTGACTTGGGATTAGTTGCCCATTGGCACTTGCATTGGGTACTGGTGAGCCAATAAGGGCTCGGTATATGTGTGTCATTGGTACTACTAGTGACGATTGTCACACTTGGCATAGGCATGTGTGAGGGAGTCGGTGAGTGACTCGGGATATGGGCATGAAGACATTCCATGCATGACATACGACATTCATATAGACATTTTCACTTGGATGTGTATGGGTTGGTTTGATCATTGTATGAGCACTTAGGGTGGGGAGTAACCCTTGTAAAGGGGATTATCACTCTTGGGCATTGCTCACCTGTCACGGGACCCCTTTTCGAGGGTCTGGGGGAGTTTATAGGAGACGGCGCTCCTACGAGGGTGTGATTGTGAAGAGTAGACATGTGGCCTTGACAATACTTTTGTAAAAGTATTTATATAAAAAAAATTGTAATTAAATTCTTTTGGATTATTGTATAAATAGTCGGGTATGTAATTATGGTAAAAGAGGGCCGTGAAATTCGGACTCTTTTATGGATTGTATTATTTACTCTTTTTTTCTATTTTATTCTTCTTTTTTTCATTTTTTTTCATCACTTCAACCATTCTACCCGAAAATCAATATAGCCCTTAATATTTGATCAACAAGCACATAAGCTATGGGTAAACAAGGTTTTGAATGAAGGAAAACATATAAGGATAAGGACCATTCTTAGTTCACAAAAAATAAAAGGTTCATTAGGCTTAAAGAGGGTGACTACGGATATAAACATGGGTTGGCAGAAAACAAGCGGTCCAAAGATGGTCTAATAACTTCTTTTGGTTGTGTTGTCTAGGATTTTCCTTGAGAGATAATTAAAAAACAAGTTCTAGAGTTTTTATAGATCAAAATCATGATGTTCACATAACTCTTCTCGAAGCGAAAAAATTGATTAAGAGGGTGTGACTTGTGCTTTAAAGTGCTAAGAGTTTATAGCTAAATAACCAATAAGGGTCACACATGAACTGTAAAAACATACCTCTTATTTTCCACATTACATTAGAGGTTAAATCAAAGTTTCATCATCGGCTTTTGAAAGCTTGATCAAACCAAAGTCACTTTCAGTTGTTTTATTCATGTTTTTTGAAACTTTAATGTTTTTTATTCTTCAAAACAAACTTTAAACTGAAAACAACTAAAAAGAAAACAAACACACAACCTTCTGAAACAATCAACCGAATGAACAAAACCCACTCAAGGCACTCTGAAACTAGACGAGCATGCGAGAAGGCATAGAGATGTTACAAGGCAGTGAAACTATATATTTTCAAAAAGAATGATGACTCCCAAACTTAACATGCATTGTCTCAATGTATGAGATATTAAAAAGTAAGAATAGAGTCCCAAGGATGATCAAGCGATTCATCAACTTTAATGCGGATGAACTCTCCCAATCATATAATCAGCTCCAAAGTCTTGCAAAACACAAAAAAAACCAAAGGCTAGAACAAAAAAAATTAAAAGATCAATATGCAAAAGATAGTAAAAAGCAAAAAACAAACAAATAACAAATGGATAGAAATCCTTATTGAGCTTGGGTTGCCCACCTAAGAGAAGTTTACTTCGTTTTAGAGTCCAACTTGACTCACATGGAGAATCACAAGAGTTTTGGGTTGGCCTATTATCATCATTATTATTTTGTTTTGCCGGGTGATTTCACGTACATGACATGATTGAACCTTGGGTGTGATACCACTTGTTTGAAGCTTTATGGACCTAACTATCTCAACATTAGTATAATAGTGTTATTTTCGGGCTTCCCACAAAGACCTCATACCAATTGGATATTGTCCATAACGTTGTAACATCTAATTCTTACTATAATTTAACCCATATGGGACTTTGGTGAACACTTAAAAACTACAAAAAAAAAAAAAAAAGATTCATCATCACTAATCATTCACTCATTCCATAGATTTGAAACTCAAGTCATTAGCTTATTACATACTTCAAGTCACTTTTACATTTTGAGACATTACCAGTCTACAAAATATCAAACCAATCAAAACATATATTGATGAGATTTAAATGAACAAAAGAATTATGTATCTTGAGGTTTGTGTAGTCTCATCATGACTAATTCATATGTTCTTTCCACTTAATTTTTATGTACATAATCAACCTCTTGAGCTTAAAACATTCTTTTGATAGTCTCTTCATCTTTAATCGAGGTTAGTTGTTTTCTTGTTGAAAAATTAGGTTATTTGGAGTAAATTTGGATGGATCAATTATACTAAACAAAATATTGAATTTTTGGATACATCAATGCACACACCCTCACCAATCCATTAGAAATGGTTGAAGATGCTAGGAAGCACAAAGTGAATGAGGAGACACCATAAGTAAATTTGAGACAAAAGATTATTGGTAATTTTTGCACAATCATAACTTATAATTTCAAACCACTTCCCCATTTCACTAAATATGACTAGTCTCCAAAAATAATTCTTAGTTAAATAAGGTAACCACATATACATAATTGATTTGAAGAACTATATTGAAAGGCGTTAGTGGTGTGCTTTTGGTGGTGTGTGTAGTGTGTGCTTTCCCATCGGATAGAGCGGAGTTGACCTAGATAAGAGTAAGCTCTCAAGGGGCGCCAAGTTAGGTGTTACTGGTAGGTATAGAAAGTGGATTGATGTCATGTGAGAGAATAATCAGTGGTACTTTGTTCGAGGGGAGGTTTGATAGGTATGTTCCCAAAGTCCCTCATGGTTTGAATAAGATAGGACGAATTATCAATTAATAAGTGTGGACAATATCTAATTGGTATGAGGCCTTTTAGAGGAACCTCATAACAAAACCATGAGAGCACTATATAATATCATTTCTAATTGTGGGAGGGATAGATTCATAAGTTTCTAATAGTAGTCATCTTTAGGTTTTATTTATAAAGTTGACACTAGGGATTCAATAATTGTTCTTTATGTTGTCTTGTGGGCAATTAAATAGAGTTCCAAACCAAATATCCCTAAAATAGCTAGTACTAGGGATGGTTTGTTCTATATATATATATATATATATATATTTTAAGACAGAAATTTACGGAATAAGGGCAAAATCAGCATTTTGATTACAAAATTATAATTACCGGTTAAAGTGGGTAATTAATTCTCTAGATCTCTCGAGATGGCGAAGCAGTTGCAGTTGGAATCGTTTCGTGAAATCTAGCTAGCACGTAAAATTTCGTAATTTGGTGAGATAGTCGGAGTCGGCACATTTTTCGAGGCATCACGTTTCGGGTACATTAAAACGATTTTCGGTGCGACGAAAGTCATATATAACAAGTAATCATATACCATAAGTGGTATGAGTAGAGAAATGATGGAAATGGATGGCCGAGATAGTGCCGAATGTCAAAACTGGAGAAAGAAGGTAATAAATCGATTTAATTGATTAAGTAATGAGAATAAATGGAATTGTGAAACGATTAACTCTTCTTCATTTAATCAAAGGGCAAAGCAACCGAGTGGGAGGGAGTTCTTTTTACAGTGAGCTGCGTTTTGAGAGAGTTTTAGAGAGAGAGAGCGCTTCTCTCTATGTTTGCACACGATCCGACGGATTGCGGCGGACTTAGGAGTGAGAAGGGAGAAAGCGATCTGCAGCGGGCAGGGCTACGCGTGGACTCGGTTTTTAGTGGTTTCTTCAAACTCCTCGAGGTAGGATTTCTCCCTACTTGGGTTTTTATTCCCATTTTTAATTTTGAATGTTTGGTCGATTGAGGCCATTGGGGGCTGTTGGATCGGTCCCAAAACATGGGACCGAATTAATACAATTTTTAAAACCAATGGATCAGCCGTGCTGCTCCACGTGATTTGGTGTGAAAAAAATGGGTATGGTAGTGTTGATCATGTATTGGTATGGAAAAAGGCGGGAGAGAATGGCAGGTGTGATCTTGGGTTCTGGTGAGCGGATTAAGTTGTGATTTTTAGGGAATAATGCTTGGGGGTTTCACTATTCCGGCTTGATGTTCTAAAATATATTTTGTGGAAATATGCGTTTGGTCGAGTGATTTAAATTAAATTGCTTGTGTTTGATCATTAGCCAAAGTGAGCTAATTTTGATGTAATGAAATGTATAATTGCATAACATGATTGTGTGATTTAATTATGCGAATATATTCATGTTTATATATTTGCATGTGATTAGACTGTAATGGGCGGCATACATGCATTCCATATCGTTGGGACACCGCCACAAGTTATAGAATTGAGTGCATGAATTAAGTCACAGAGAGAAAATGGTTCGGAGGGTAGTCTAAAATGTTAATCATCGGAGGGAGTAGTCAAACTAAATAATATATCAACGAATCGGAGCGACCCGGTTGATATATATTCATCGGAGGAGTAGTCCACTTGGAAATGAATAATATATCAGCGGAAGTCGGAGGCGGCCCAATTGATATATATTCATCGGGTAGTCCTTGAACAAATAATATATATCGATCGTCGGAAGCGATGATTGATATATATTCAGCCCGGAAGGTTGCCCACTAATAAAGCGAATATTCTCATCTGGCGAGCTTAAGGCGAGTGTGAAGGAAATCGATGGGGACTCGAGGATACAGGTTGGTCATGTAGACATTCAAGAGTATGATCATGCATTTTGCTTGAATGTGTGTTTAAATGGAACATTGCTTTGCACTTAGGTGGTGAGTAGCCCACTTAGGGCGATTCTCCTGCAGGCTTCCCAGCTCACCCGTCGTGGGATCCTTTATTTCACAGTGCGGGAGCGCGTGCGAGGGACGGCTCATCTAGGAGGCGAGTTTTGAAAAGCCGAGATATTGGCTTTGATGGTTTCCATATGTATTAGAATTTTCTGTTTTGATATATGTTGTACAAGAGCCCATTTACTAACTCTTAGAACTATGGGACATGGTTGATATGGTTGATGGATATTGTTTATAGATGAGGCCGTTTTATCCATGTTGTTATCCTTGGGATTATATTGGACTATTTGAGACGAGGTAAATGCGGGTTTTATACAAGTCTTGTTTTGGGTGAGCTCCCGGCTAAGGAGACTACTCTTGGAGTCCTTGCAAAGTGGCGTCGGGCCCAGGCCTCCACTTGTATTCGTAGGGTTGTGGTCAGTCAACGGACCCCCGGGTTTGGGGCGTCATAGCTTGGTATCAGAGCTTAGGTATACGAATGCCTAGGGAGCTCGGGTTGGGTATCCATCACCACCAAGTGGGTTGATGTAGAGAATAGGTATATGGAAGCTGAGATGGAGGCTTGGGCTTAGGCCATGGAAATGTAAAGACATGCCACTAGGTGTGGTTTGATGTTGAGTTTAGGTAGCGGTTCACCTAGGAAATCAGGGACAAAACTAGGACACTACACCTGCACGTGTGTTGGGAAATAACATGGGATGGATTTTTGTGAAGTGTGCTTGCATGCTTGGTTGTGCATAACATGAATTGTTAGGTGTTATGTGATTGAAATTTTATGAGTTATATGCTTGATTTGATAGCATAGGATGATGTGTGGAACATTTTTGAGGTGTTCTGATTGTAAACTTGGACCAAGGAATTAACCAAAAATAAATTCATAATTTATTTTGGTTTAGTGGAAAATGTAATTTTTTAAGGTTTTACGAGTGTAAGCGAAGAAAATTAAATGAAATAAAATTTCTTAGAATTTATTTGGGATGTTGGAAAGTGATAAGAATTTTAAGCAAAGAAAATAAATTTTTCAAAATTTATTTGGTTATATGAAGGAGAAAATAATTTTCTAGATTTTACAAGTGGTAAAATTGAAGAAAATGGAAAGAAAAATAAATTTTTATAAATTTATTTGAGTGGGAAAATTTTCAGTGAAAAGCGGAAAAAGGAAAATAAATTTTATAAATTTATTGGTTATGAAGTGAAAATAATTTTCTAAGGTTTTATATGGTGTAAAATTTAAGAAAATGGGGTTAAAAATAAATTTTTATAAATTTATTTGAGTATTAAAGTATGGAAAAATGAGAAAAAAAGAATTGTGTGCAGCTTAGGGGCTGGGCGGATTTGGGCGTGTTGCAATACGGGTGCCCGACAAAGCCACAATACAATCCCGCTTTGTGGCGCGAGCCGCGGCGCGGAGCGCGCGGCGGCGGACGCGCGAGACCACGGCATGGATCTGCGAGGCGCCTTGGGGACCACTGGCTTATGGATCTTGAGGGCGCGCGTGACCTTGGCCTCGGGCATGAGATGCAGCTTCCGGGCAAATCATCACTGTCAATAGATTTATTATTATTCTGATTTTATTGATTGTTTCAATACTGTTTCTGTCCTCATTATATTCTATTACAAATACAAATAAATATTAAAATTCTATTGATAAATAAGTACGATACAAAATATTCTAAAAATAAAATTTTCAAAAATAAATTTTGAAAATAAAATTTCGTGAAAACAATATTTTTAAATGCGAAATTGATTCGCATTATACCTTTAGGTTATGTGTATGATTAGTGTCTCGAGTTTGTGGTTATGCCTTAGGGAATCTTGTATTGGATTAACTACCATTGAAATGGTGATTGCACGGTAGTTAACGTGCGAAATTATACGTAGTTGTGATGCGTATAGGAAAATTGAATACTAAGGTTGGGAATTATGAACAGGGATTTGGGTCTTTGAAATGAACAAGAGCCTAGAAATTTTATAGAATTAAAATGAATTAAATTAGTTTGGAATTTAGCCTGACTTAGAAATGAGCCGGGTTAGTTCATGGTTGTCCCGAGTCCCATTAGTGATCGACAAATTGCATTACTAGTCAGACTGAAATGAAAAATTAATTGATTTTTGTTGCCATGTTGATTGTGTAAATGGCTGGTAGAGGACGGGGACGTAGAGGACGTCCACGGGGCACTGGTCAGGCACCATTGTGATTGACCCGGCCCACGTATTTGATGACGAGGCCTTCGTGGGGCGTAAGTGTTCTGTGAAGGTACGCTGTGCACGGTAGTATAGCGGGTGGACGAAGGGGAGATCCTAGTAACCTCCAGGTTTAGGAGCGTATCATCCTCAGGCATTCCCTTACGAGGGGAAGATCCGATGGTGGTATACCATAGGTTTATGCGGTCGAGAAAGTGTTAGAGGCTATGGAGATTACCTCGGCGCCGGCCGGATTGGAGCCCAGCTGCGTTCCTGGCTAAGAATGGGGCCCCGAAATGGTGGAAATGGGCAAGGACCTCTAAGGAACCTTAGGAGCAGATTGCATGAATTCTCCCCTAAGGGTTAGGGCGAGAATAGGTACGATATGTCGAGGTTGTGAGTTAGAGATCTCGAGGACTCTACTCAATATGGACCTGAGGATTATGGACATGTCAGAGTTCGAGGTCATCCTGAGGATGGATTGGCTGATAGCTTACGGGGTCGTTATCGATTGTAAGCGTAGGAGGATTACCACCTACAACGCGGGCGGTATACATGGTATTTAAGGGGGGGGTGAGAAGCATGACATGTTTGCCAGGGCGAGTATGCACGAGTCCGAGTGTCAGGGACAGTTAGCGGGTTGGCTCGCGAGCCTTACCTAGAGGACGGTGAGACCCAGGACTTAGATCTACCTCAGTGGTTGCGAGTTTGTGGATGTTTTTCCAGAGGAGCTACCTGGACTACCTCCTCATAGGGATGTAGACTTCGAGTGTGAGTTACACCACTGGTATTTCACCCATCTATGACTCAGCATAGGATGTACCCAGGTTGAGTTACGGGGACTCGAGGAGTCAGTACAAGGGTTATTGAATAAGGGATTATTAGGCCAGAGCACTTCATCATGGGGAAGCCGGTTAGTTCAGAAGAAAGAGGGCAAGACCCTTGACATTGCATTGACTACGACCGAGTTGAACAGGGTTACGATTCAGAATCAGTATCTCTTATCGAGGACTGATGATTTGTTTGACCAGTTGAGAGGAGTGCGAGTCTACTCCAAGATAGACCTTCGCACTGGTTACCATCAGCTGAGGGTTAGGGAGACAGATATCCCTAAAACGGCATTTAGGACGCGATATGGGCACTTTGAGTTTACGGTGATGCCCATTGGATTGATGAATGCGCTAGCAGCATTCATGGATCTCATGCATAGGGGATTCCAACCCTATCTAGATCAGTTTGTCGTAGTCTTCGTGGATAACATTTTGATCTACTCCCAGTAAGAGTGGGGGCATGAGTATCACTTGAGGATTGTTTTACAGCTGTTAAGAGACCATCAGTTGTATGCTAAGTTCAGTAAGTACGAGTTCTGGCTTACTGAGGTGAGATTTTAGGGACACGTGGTGTCAACACCAGGAGTGTCAGTCGACCTAGAGAAGGTTGAGACAGTGATGAGTTGGCAGAGACCGAATGCCAATCTTTGAGATACATAGTTTCTTGGGATTGGTGGAGCTATTCTGAATTCGAATGGGCTGAAGTTGTCCATTCGGAGCAGGATTGTAGGATTTCGCCTACGGGACATGGACTCCATGGTTGGGGCGGTCCTGACCATAGAGAGAGAAATCGAGGATACTTGGAACACTCGGGATACGGGTGTTGGTAGCGAGAGGGAGGATCAGCTTTCTCCCCAGTTCGAGGGGAAGGGGCGGAGAGACTTACGCCGCCTTGGTTGGGGCCCAGGGCGGGTTGAGCATGGTGGTTGGATTGCCCTAGAGACATGGATCCACGAGACTTTGGGACAAATGCAGTCAAATTAAGTAGAAAGGACATGAGGTATCACAGTTCATTCCTCCCGTACCACTGATGCAGTTCGGAGGAACCCGATTTGAGGGTGCTATAAGCACTTCGGCAACATGAGATAGGCGGGCGAGTGTGGAGTCAGTAAGGGCGAGTTTAGGATTCGCGCTGGAGTGGGCGTGGTGAACCTTAGGGTGGTAGACTGACCAGTCGTCGATCTTCGGAAAGCGACATGGGTGAGATGACAACCATTGGGTTGTCAGTAATTGAGACATAGCCGGGTTGTCATACTCGACACGGCATTAGTTTGGAGAAAAACTAGAGGTTAAGGCCTTTAGAGAAATGAGTATAGATGTTCTTCCTAGGGTGACAGGGGAGGATTAGATTTGGATAGGTCGGGATTATGAGTGAGAGATCTCCGAGATTCTGCTCATGGTGGAGCCAGGGAGTGGGTGCGGTATGGTCATTCACCACTCATGGTGAGTGTGGGTTGGAAGTTGTCTTTGGGACTAAGTCCAATGAGACTCATAGTTGAATCGGGGAAATGTAAGAGGCTCGAAGTGTAAGCCGAAGTTATGTGCCAGATGAAAACACGGGGACATGGTTATCGTCACGGAGACTTAGAAGGCGAGTGATAGGAAGTCAGGGGTGACTAGGGGGTTGGATACCCTTTGGAAGTACATTAGGTGTTGTTGAAATTTTGCGAGGGGGCTCGGTAAATGGATGTCATGCATGACATGGACTAGATTGACGGTCCATGGGATTGTCAATGATTGTGACCTTGGAGGCTAAAAACACACACAGCGAGTTGTGTAGGATTACGTGTGTATGGATTACATACGGGTGTTAAGAGGGTATATTGAACATGTGTGTCTGGATCGCATAAGGGTAGAGGATAAATTGCCCTTGAGTGGAATTCGCTGCAACAGCAGGTTAACGGGCGAGTGTACGAATGGAACCATATGAGGGCATTGTATGGGAAGGCCATGTAGATCACTTGAATTACATGTTGAATGAGGTGGAAGAGAGACGAGCTCCATCGGCTGGTCACGATCGATTAGAGACACCTATGAGAAGGTGAGCTTGATATGATATAAGCGTCTTCTTACGACCGAGCCGACAAAGAGCTATCTTTGATGTCGCGACGTCGACCATAGAGTCAGGAGGTTGGTGATCGCGTTTTCTTGAGGGTGATGCTGAGAGGGTAAATTAGGTTCGGCAAGCATGAAGGTATCGTAGAGATTCGGTGGACCTTTCGAGATGCTCGGGAGGATAGGCTCCTCTTAGGTACCGGTTGGGCGTTATCACCCGGCATGACAGGTGTCCACGGGTATTTCAACGTCTCCATGCTCGGAAATATGAAATTCCCGGATCCGGCCCGGTGTGGTGGATTGGGGGCCAGTTGAGATTGACAGTGGGACCTTTGAGGAGGGACAAGGGTGCATTGTTTGTAAGCGTGATCGAGGGTTTTTCGCGACGCCAAGACCATGAGGCCAATTAGGGTGCTATGACAACAGCGTGAGTGGAGGAGTCAACGTGGGACGCGAAGGTTGTGATGCGGGGCCACCTATCCATTCTTGTTTAGGGATGAAGGTCGTAATTTAGTAGTTTAAGGTTTAAATGATTGGATTTACATGCATGATAGAGTGCGCGTTGCATGGCCATGTGCACGATTATGATAGTTGAATTTCGGGACGAATTCTTTTAAGAAGGAGGAGAATGTAAAGACCAGAAATTTGAATTTACGGAATAAAGAGGCGAAATGTTAATTTTGATTCTGAAATTATAATTACGGTTAAAAGTCCGTGAAAGTGAATTCTCTAGATCTCCGGATGACGAAGAGTTACCGCAGTTGGAATCATCTCGTGAAATCCTAGCTAGCACGTAAAAATTTCGCAATTCTTGAGAACCGATCCCGGTCGGCGCGTTTTTCGGCGTCGGTTTGGACTCCTACACTGAAAAACAGAAAAGGGTTTTGACAAGAAACATGAAGTGTTTATATAACAAGTACTCATGTACCATGCAAGTGGTATGAGTAGAGAAATGATGAAATGGATGGCCGAGATGAGTGCTAGAATGTCAAAACTAGAGAAAGAGGTAATAAATCAATTTAATTGATTAAATGAGAGGAATAAAATGGGTGTGACGATTAACTCTTCTTCATTTAATCAAAAGGGCAAAACAAAAAACGAGTGGGAGGGAGTTCTTTTTACAGTGAGCTGCGTTTTGAGAGAGTTTTAGAGAGAGAGAGCGCTTCTCTCTAGGTTTGCACACGATCCGACCGTTGGCGGACTTGAGGTGAAGGGAGAAAACGATCTCACGAACGGCTGCGGCGTGGACTCGGGTTTTAATTGAGTTTCTTCAAACTCCTCGAGGTGAGTTTTCTTACTTTGGGTTTTATTCCGTTTTTAGTGTTTTTGAATGTTTGGTCGATTGAGGCCATTAAGGGGATGTTGGATCGGTCCCCGAGAACATGGGGCCAGAATTAATACAATTTTTTAAAACCAAGTGGATCGGCGAAGTAGGCGCTCCACGGCTGATTTGGTGTGAAAAAATCAGATATGTGGTGATCATGTATTGAGGAGTACATGGAAAAGGCCGAGGAATGGCGGGTGTGATGCGAGGTTCACAAGTGAGCCAGATTAAGTTGTGTTTTTTCGGAATAGTAGCAGGGTTTCACTATTCTAGAGCTTGATGTTCTAAATATATTTTGTGGAAATATGCGTTTGGTCGAGTGATTTAAATTAAATTTATTGTGTTTGATCATTAGCCAAAGTGAGCTAATTTTGATGTGATGAAATGTATAATTGCATAACATGATTGTGTGATTTAATTATGCGAATATATTCATGTTTATATATTTGCATGTGATTAGACTATAATGGAACTGGCATACATGCATTCCATATGCATTGGGACACCCTAGGATTATAGGAGTGAGTGCATGAATTAAGTCTAGAGAGAAAATGGTTCGGAGGGTAGTCTAAAATGTTAATCTGTCGGAGGGGTAGTCGAACTAAATATAAATGCGACTTCCGTCGGGCGACCCGGTTGATATATTCATCGGAGAATTTAGTCCACAAACAAATGTATATCAGCGGAATCGGGCGGCCAATTGATATATATTCATCGGGTAGTCCACAAACAAATAATATATATCAATCGTCGGAGCGGCCCGATTGATATATATTCATTGGAAGGTTGCCGATGTCGCGAATATTCTCATCACGAGGGCTTGGCGAGTGTGAAAGGTCGATGAGGACTCGGGATACGAGTTAGTCGTAATAAAAGCATTCAAGAGTATGATCATGCATTTGCTTGAATGTGTGTTTAAGTAGACATTACACTACACTTGGGTGGTGAGAGTGGCCAGCTTGGGGCGATTCTCTGCGAGCTTTTAGCTCGCCGTCGTCAGGATCCCCTTTATTTTCACAGTGCAGGGAGCGTGCGGACGGCTCATCCTAGGAGGCCAGGAGTTTGGCTAAGTTATTAGCTTTGATGGTTTTCCATATGTATTAAAATTCTCTATTTTGATATATGTTGTGCGAGAGCCATTTACTAACTCTTGGAAGCGCACATGGGACATAGTTGATATGGTTGATGGATATTGTTTTATAGACAAAGTAGTTTTATCCATGTTATCCTTAGGATTATATTGGGTATTTGGAGACGGTAATGCGAGGTTTATATACAAATATTTGTTTTAGGTGAGCTCCCCATACAAGGAGACTCTGCGGAATTTTCTAAAGTGGCGTCGGGTAGCAGGCCTCGGGAAACTGTATTCAGCAGTTGTGGTGGTCAGCGAGACCCTCGGGTTTGGGGCGTCACATATATATATATATAGACACACACAAACACATTTGTATATATGACTTGAAAAATGTATCTTATAAAATATAGCCTAGATTGGTTTTTTATAGCTTAATTAATGTGATATTTTCTTCTCTTGTCTCACTTTAAAATGAGTTAATTTCTTATACAAGTTATATCTTGCTAAAATATTAACCTAAAAGGGTTTTTATGAACATTTCTAAGTTACAACTAATCAAGTATTATTTCAATATCTAGAGTCTAGGTCAGATTGTAAGGAGTACTTTGATTAGTATGTCTTCTTCCATGAATTTCTATGCATTCCTTAATTTATTTTTGATAAAGTTCTCTTTGCTTGAATTGGTATATATGATGAAGAGTGTTCCCTTTTATCCTTTTTATAAATTTTTTTTTTCTTTTATAAAACTCAAGGATATGATAAAGAAGACATGGAAGAATACATTCATAAGAAATAAAATAGAGGATATCTAAATAAAATAAATAAAGAAAAAGATAACTCCACTCAAAACCAAACTTCCTTAGATATCTTACTTGTTTAATTGTTAGTGATGTTGTACTAATATTTATAGTAAATCAATGAATGAAATTCTTAGTGAGTCTATAATTTCATAGTGTTTTTGAGTAACAAAATGATTTTAATTTCATTACAACAATAGCTTGGTGAAAAAAATTGATGATGCCTAAAAAACATGCATATGGGCGAGGCAGCGGACCCGAGACAAACCACCAACAAGGCAAGGTGGGGCTTAGTGGGCGGGCTTAGGCGAGCCCGGCATGAGAGGCTCGGCCCATGAGCGGTATCTTGATCCTTCTAAGGCGCGAGCCGGGTTAGAAACTAAGCCGCCCGGAGTCAGATCTAAATGGGTAATATGGATGGTCACGAATCCGGCGGGCGATATAAGGAAGTACCCGGAGTCTCATGATCGACTCTCCACTCATTGAGGGAGGAAGGATCTCTCACGATCACGGCTACCTAATTATCCTTTAATATTTAGTTGTGATAAGGGAAGAGGATTCCCTACCCGATTGGGGAAGATGTCGTATCGTAGATCCCAACGCAGGGAAAGTCATCGTGATCACCCACGATAAATACCGAGCAATTCCACAGAAGAAAGGTACACAATCACAAAACTATCAATAATTGATCTTTTTCCTTTTCGTAAGAAAGAAACTGACTTAGGCATCGGAGAGGAGGTTGGCATTCCCCTGCCGGACCACCCTTTCTGTGCAGGTTGTATATCGATCCGGCCCGAATGAAACATTGGCGACTCAGTGAAGCTCCGGCCCGGTTCAATAGAAGAACCATCGGTTAAGCGTCGTTCATTTGGAACATTTGTTCCTTTCTAAATCAGTGATTTCTGTGGTGATGGTATTGACTCGAAACATGAGCAAGAGTCCATGACCCAGGATGCAGACTAACGAGGCGGCATTGATAGCGGAGACGACGGGAGATGCTCTTGGAGGCTCTTCGCGTCAGCTAAAAGCGAGATGGAGGCCTCCATCTCGTCATTCAAATGCGCTGGGAGGCGGCCGAGCTCACGAAGGGCAAGCGCCCACGAGAGGCACAACAAGCCTATAAAGGCAGCAATACCATTCCGCAGAGGAACTGACAACACCGGCGCCACACTGAGGGCGTTGATGGAGGAGGGAGAAAATTTCAGACAAAGGAGTATGATCCCTACATACCCAGGGGATGGATGCAATGAGAGTGCTGGCGGGAATGGCGAAGGTGATGAGCCAACCCTTATCGGAAGAAGAAGGAGAACAATCTTGGGAGGCCGGCGGTTCGGGACATCCAAATAGAGCTGAAGCCACATGAAGAGGCTCTACAAGGTCGACCCTAGTCTCCATGGATTCTGCAGTACGGGAAATGGATCCGTTCACGGTCGGGTGCTACACTTCCCTATCCGGCGGGGAGATTCAGGATCTTTGTGGATTGAGGCCTTTGGCGGGACAAAGGGTCCGTAGACCACCTCAACACCTACGATGTTAGAGGGGTTGCACGGATACTGGGGACCAGTCTCGATGTAGGGGAGCCTTTTCTATCACGCTAAAGGCTCGACATTGGCTGGTTCAGCAGAGGCTCCTTGATGATCTCATCCTTTAGAGCTCTCTATCGCTTTAGGTATCAAAGCTTCATTGGAGCCGGACGTGTGAAGTTGAGCTACCCTGGCGTAGTAAAGCGGGGCCCGTAAGAGAAGTCCTACCGTCCGTAGGTTAAACTCAGTCATTAAAGGTGAACATCCTAGATGAGTACCCTCAGCCCCATCGTTTGGGCTAGGCATGCGGAGTCCACGAACTAATGTTCTGATACCGAAGAACCCTCGACGAGCATGACGGTGCTCGCGAAAGTAGAAGAAATACATCGGCGATGAGGGAGGCCCTTATGTCTAAGCGAGGAGCTCTTCCACTCCAAGGGAGAAAAATAAAGACGAGAAGAAAGCGAGGGCCAAGCGAGAGAGCGAAGAAATGAGACAAATCTCCATGGAGGAATAGAAAAGGCGAGAATCGATCTCCAAAGCGAAGAGGAATAGCGTGTCGGGGCGCCCAGGTCGAGAAGGACCCGGCTGAACATGACCAATTACTACGAGTTCCACATAGATCATGGGCTGCAAACATATCATTTGTGTGTTATTCAAGGCGAAGAAAGAAATTGAATTCCCTAATCCAGAGACGGGGACATCTCATGGGTGCAGTGGCTCTAGAAGATCGGGTCAACACCTCCTCCGTATCGTGGTGACCTCGACCAGGCATCAACGACCCATGGGAGAGATCAATGTGATTTTCGGGTGATTAGGTCGATGGTGGGGAATCAGTCGACCCACTTCACCTACTGTATATCGGATCGGGAGATCTTGGAGGTACAAGCCAGGTGTCCAACCTCCCTTGGTTCAGATTACCACAGACCTTCTCGGACTACGACATGGAGAGGCTTCCAACATCCCTATGATGATGACCCATTGGTAATAAAGGGTCGTCGATTGGCCAACAAAATAGTTCTCGAGGTCTGATCCAACAACGTGAGCTCAAGCGAAACATCATTTTCACATCGGCCGATTGACAAATGGGCATCGGAAGGAGAAAGGCGGGGTTGTCTGGTTGGTACTGCTTTGGGAGACCCCCGTGGGAGCCTGATGTGATAAAATTCCTCATAATGGATGCTCATAGGTATACAACATGTTACTGGGTTGGCTTTCTCTCAATGCCATAAAGGCCATCCCTTTCGCCTATTATATGGTTTTCAAATTCCCTACGGAGAATGGAGTACAAATGGTTCGACCGGACGACGGGTAGGTAAGAGGGAGTGCTAGTTGACATTAGTGAAGCGAAGCCGATTACATCCATATGGATGAGCTCGTCATGAGAGATGGTGGACACTGACCCGACACCCTTAAGAGAAAGGCTGGAACAAGTGCGACTTGACGACCCGACCCAGGGAACACCTTGCCTACGTTGGATCAGGTGGACGGGGACATCGAGACCTCGTCCACTTCTTAAAAACAAAATGGGGGAAGATATTCTCTTGACGAGAGGGACATGGGAGGAATTGACAGGCGATTATCACCACACTTAGTTTGAATGTCCTCCCTCCTTGAGCCCAGTTAAGCGAGAGAAAATGAAGTTTCGCCCGAAGGCGAAAGGTGATCGGCTGAAGAGTCGACAAACTCATCGGCTCGAGGCTGTCAGAGTAGATTATCCCGGAGCTAGTTGGGTAATGTTGTTCTCGTCAGAAGGCAAATGGAAAAGCGACTACGCATTGGTTCCGATGTTATCAGAGCTTGCACGAAAGATAGCTTTCCCACATGGGATTAACCTCACAATGGAAGCCTTTACGCCAGCCACGACTCCACTCGACTTCATGGATGCTTTCTCGGTTATAATCGAGATAGAATGGACCCAATGACCGAGAGAGACCTCATTCGTGACCGAGACGAGGGCGTCGCATTGTGGTGATGCCTTTTGGTTGAAGAACACTAGGGCCACCCTATCAAGGTTGGTAAATAGAATGTTCAAAAACATATTGGAGCAACCATGGAAGTATACATAGACGACATGCTGGTGAAGTCAGTCAAGGCCGAGCTCCACGTAGACCACCTACCTGAATCGTTCCAGGTCTTAAAGGACTACAAGATGAAGTTAAACCCAACCAAGTGTGCCTTGGGAGTCTCCGTAGGGAAGTTCTTAGGATTTATAGTCATGATCCACGGAATAGAGGCAAATCGAGACAAGATAAAGGCATCTTGAACTCTGACCATCCTCGGGCATTAAAGAAATTCAGCGCTTTACTTGAGAAATAGAGTGGGTAGTCGCTTTGTGTCGAATCCGGTGACAAAGTGTTAACCCTTCTTTCGATTTTGAAAAAGGCCCTCAGAGATACCCACTATGAGAGGGCCTTCTCAGAGTGCTAAAAACACTCATAAGCTCCCTTGTCATTAAGCCCCTCAGGGTGAACTCATTAACTCTACTTAGCCAGGTTCCGACTTCTCAACTAGTGCCACCATGGTCGAGGCGGGATAAGAGCTGGTGGCTGTAGATCTATTATTTACAGCAGAGCTGAGATGACGGAGGAAGGTTTCCCGAAGATGGAAAGCTAGTTAGCATTTTGTGACCACCGCTAGAAGGCAGCGTAGTATGACCTGTGTAAGAGCACAAGGCTCGGATATTAAAAAGCCCGCGTGGGTCAGTTAGGTAAAGCCATGTGGCTGCGGTTCCCAGAGCTACGAGCTCGATTTTAAAAGCTTTAGCGGCTGAGAGGCCACGTAGCTCGGAGTTAAATAAGAGCCCCGTGCCTTTCGGTTAGTCCAGAGCCATGTAGCTCAGTTCAATGAGCCCATTAGCTCGACATTAAGAAGCCATGTAGCTCAATTCAATAAGAACCACGTGGCTCGGTTCAATATAGGCCATTGCTTCGGTTTGTTAAAACCCGCGTCTTCATTTCAATAAAAACCATGTAGCTTTCGAGTTCAAGAAGAGCCCGCGCGTAGCCGGTTAAATAAAACCCACGTAACTCAATTCAATAAAAAGCCCACGTAGCTCAGTTCAATAAGAAACCCGTGCTTCGAGTTCAATAAGTAGCTTCGAGTTCTATAAAACCCGGTAGCTGATTCAATAAAAACCCGGTAGCTTAGTTTGTTAAGGCCATGTAGCTAAGGCGTAAGCTAGCAACTCGATTATTAAAGGAGATGGATGGCCCTGCAAAGCCTGCGGCCCGGATGGTAAAAAGCGAAAGGTCCAAATGGTATAAATGAAATATTCGTAGATGCAAAATGAAAATCGAAATTCGGCATTATATGAAGTCCCAAGGCTCGAGCTCGAAGTTAATAGAATAAGCGAAATTATAGGGAAAAGCTTCAAATGCACGACGAGGACTACGGCGACTTGGAGTTACAGACAGTGAACCATGTGTAAGTCGGAGGTCAGAGTCCCAACGCGACCGAAATTGCAGGAAGATGGCCGCCAGCAGAGCCTCGATCTCGGGTTCACCGGGGAGAGGAAGAGCTGGGGCATGCGAAAACACCCGCGAGGGTTCGCTTTGTTGATAGAGTCGATTCTTACGCCTTCCCTCAACGGGAACTTGAAAGTTGAAATCAAAACCGGAAAACTTTGGCAACCTTGCGAAAAGCAAGCCACTGGGAGGCCCAGTAAGGTAAAAGGTCACCAAATCTCTGGCTCGTCGATCACCCTTCCTTGCTTGACCCAGAGGCCTCTTGCCTTTGAAGAACTTCATGAAGTCCATGGCATTTCAGCAGTTAGGCGCTCCACGGCTCCTTGAAGGGCCAGAAGCCTCTTGTTGACTACGGCTTAATATCGTGGCGGTGCGCCTCGTCTGAACCACGTGGCTCGTCCTTGGCCACTGCTTGACTACGTCCTTGATCGCTCGCGGCTCATCGGTAACCCTCAACACCTCTAGCCCCTTCTTTTCTTTATCTTTGTCTCGTGCTTTTGTGATCATTGGTATGCTTGGTCCGATTCATACTTCACAGCATCCTCAGCAAGGCATTGGATCCAGGAGCTCAAAGGTCCGACCTTCTCGGTCGGGGGAGGCAACCTCGGTTTTATCTCTTACTCTAAGCGAGCCCTCAACATGACTAATTCATATGTTCTTTCCGCCAATTTTCAAGTACATAATCAACCTCTTGACCTTAAAACATTCTTTTGATAGTCTCTTCATCTTTGTCAAG